>PVIU01001296.1:0-196144 GCA_004026605.1 Ondatra zibethicus | reverse complement strand
TAGGCTTTCTTCAGTAATTAAGATAGTCCAGACTATGGCCAACAACAGCTTACAGATTTCTATACATTGTTGAAATGATAAAATCAACTGGTCCAAGACATTCCAGGTAGCCCCAAAGCTACCACCTCGGAATACTTGCTGTGGGGCGAGCATTGCCATTGGGAGTGCTGTGTACCTTATGTGGACTTTGGGACTCCCTGCCACACGAAGATGACATGGAGCGGGGTTAAAATTACAAATTCTGGAGAAAGATAAACCAGGCTGGAGTCTCCGTTCTCTGAATGGCCTGGGTCTTCTTTACTGGCGAGTGTGCTGAGAGCTATTCTCACACCTCCTTAGAGGGTGGCTAATAGTAGTTAAATTAGCTCATCTTCTGCACAGTTCCTGGGGCATAGGACATAGTATACACCTAGGTTGTTATTAGCATTACTGGTCAATCCCTATATCTGTTCTATAGATGTTACATCCCTCTCCTCTCCTCTCCTCTCCTCTCCTCTCCTCTCCTCTCCTCTTCTCTTCTCTTTCTCTCTCTCTGACCTTTGCCCAATAAATATGCTTTTTCATTTTTTAAGATAAGGAATTCGAGTGGCTGCCCTCTTATTTGGCTTCTGAGAAAAACAGCGCACCATCTGGACAGCGAATCAATGAGTTGGATCTTTGAAGTGCCTCTCAGGTTTTAGCAAAAGTAAAGTGGAGAATGTGCTAAGTGTAAAAGCCCATTTCTTAACCGGCTTGGATGGGGCAATTCCATTTTCTCCTCCGGGAAGATCAATTATCCAGATGTCAGATTTCTGCCACTTGCTCTTCTTCTCGACCCCTCTCCTCCGACTTCTTTATTTCTTTTTCTTTTACTGCGGGGTTTGAAAGAGTGTGTCACACCGCGTTCCCCGTACCAGGCTTGACTCTCTACAAGTTCAGCCAAGCTCATTCTCGCTTTGGGGGATATGTGAAATGCCATGACGATATTATTAGTTATTTAATATACTTAGTGGCCTCTTCCACTATATTATCCCCCTTTCAGAAGTGCGTCTTATCTGTCTTTTTTTTTTTAAGTTATGAAAGCGGTCTTCTAAAATATTTGTTTCTTGGCACAAGTCTTGTAAAAAGATATTTGTACAGCTTTTAACATGCTATCTTGATTTCCTTGCCCAAATTCTTTCCAAAGGACCTTGCATGGTTTATTTTGTGTATTTATCTTTGATGGAAGGCGGGTCTGTTTTGATCTTGAATAAAATTAACAAGGTGCATTCTCTTTGGGTCTATTTACTGTTTAACTTGCAATTTCTTTTCTGTTTTATGGCAACAGTAGATGCTCTAGATTAATGTTGATATGTGCACTACTTGGCAGACAGAAAGGGATGGAGGGAAAACTGTGACCCTGTGACATGAGCTCTTCCAGGAGGTTCAGCGCATCCTGGGAGGTTTGGCTGCTTTACCCAGGCTGGGCCCCCAGCCCTCTCCCAGAGCGATGGAAGTTTACCATTGACTGCGCATGCCCAGGGCGTCCTGAGATGAGCGGGCGAACAGTGGTTTCCCAGAAAGGCCATCGGCAGTTTGCTCTTTGTAGTAGGTTTCTGGCCGAGCCTTGATACGCTTGCCTTACTTTTCTAAAGATATAAGGGAGGTATTTTGACCTTTTTCCCCTCACCTTCCTGAGAAGTACCTCCTTTAATTTTTTAAAAAAAGTGTTGAGTAATAAAACCTAGAGGGAAGAAAGACAGGAGGGTGGAAATAGTGAAATGCCTTTGTTCTGTCCGTGTCTGCCGGTTGCTGTTCCTCCTACTGAGATAGGTACCTGCTGTTCCCAGCGTGCTATGCTTGCTTCTGTTATTCAGTTACTGTACAGAAATGTACACACATCTTTGTATGTTGTTCCTTATTTCCCTGTTATCCCTTAAGCGGAAGGACGCATCATACAGCTCACTTTGAATTTTTGTTTTCACCCCTTGATATCTACAAGATATTTTCACATTTGGAGCCTGCTTGGTTGTTCTCTAATGCAGCTGCATGGATGCCATCTCCAATCAGTCTGTTTTAGGAAAATATTAGGGATGTTCTAGTCAGGAATTCTCCCAGACAGCACTGCAATGGGGAACCTTCCTCATCATTTATTTTGTACATAGGTAAATAGTCCCATGGGATAAATTCCTCGAAGTACAAGAATGGTATCAACTCATGTTTGATTTTGCGGGAGTGTGAAATATTGGCTAATGCCATCCAAAAGCTGTCACTGCCTTACTTTAACGTCAATAAAGTTTGAAGAGTTTCCCAGTTTAACAACTTGTTAGAGTAGCATCTTGTCAGGGCTTAAGTTTCCCCTGTGGTCATCGGAACATACAGTGTCACGCCGATCTTTGTTCTCTTGTCATGAATGAGATGATTGCTTTATAAGACCAGGAACTGTTCACATCTCATTTCCATGAAATCCACTTTTGTTCCTTGCTCATCTCTTTGAATTAGTTATCTTGAATTATTTAAATGAATTTAAAGACACCATACAGAATAGTATGCTTTTCTATGTGAAATGGGATATAAATATATTTTTGAGTATATTTGTCTTCTTTGTTTTATTTTATTTGGATATGCAGAGATCTTTCTGATTATATTTTTTTCAGTATAAAAAAAATCAGTCGCTGCTTTTAGAACTGGGTAATATTTTGAAAACACTTGAAACAGTTTATAAGAAATCCTCTCATTTCTTGTGATTTAACCATTTTGTTTATAAACACTGACTGACTTGAAATTTGTCTCAATATAACATAAAAATTGTGAATAAAATTATAACTTTCAGGTGGCAACCCCTAGAAGCAAGAATATGGTGCATGGACCTTTGATTGATTCATTCATTTGAATTCAGGCTAGAGGATAGCCCAGGAAAAGAAAAAAATAGAAGCATACCAATTTTAAATATGTCAAAATTTGTTATTTTTGATAATATTATTAAATACCTAGAAAACCTAAGAGGATGAACTAAAATAAATGAATGACCACAGAAAGGAAAGCTTTGAATGCTATTGAAAGACACTAATAAAAAGTGAAAGCATTAAAAGACTTTTCCTAGGAATAGTCAATATGCTATCCATGTCTCTAAAATAATTTTTAAACTGGCATCCCAATTTTAAAAATCAATATTATTTTTGGAATATTAATATTGATACAGAGGAATGCATGGGATAATAAAAAATCATAACTAGCAAAATTCTAAAATTCAATATTAAAAGGAACTAAGACTATAGGTCCCAAACTTATTTTTTTTTGTTGCTTTTATTGAGCTATACATTTTCTCGGCTTCCCTCCCTTTCTCCCCTCCCCTTGTACTTCTCCCGTGACCCCCACACTCCCAATTTCCTCAGGAGATCTTTACATGTGACCAGAACGTGAATAGATCAGAGGAATAAATGGGAAATTTGCAAACAGACTTGAAGAAATGGAATCTTATGCACAGTAAGGACACAGTCTCAGCCTAGTGGGAAAGGGCGATTTGGGAACAATGTACTGATTTCAAGCTATCACTGTATAGACAGAATGAAATTTCTAGAATGAATCCCATTGGCCCAGAATCTTGGAACCACTGGTGAGACTGTGAATTCACATCCTCAGAGAAATATAGCTTGTCCTATGGCAATGGAGAAAGGTACTAAATTCCATCTGAACTGACCAGGTCAGAATTCGTACACACTCCTTTCCATTTCAGTGGATGGAGAGTTATGGGAAGGGAGGGGAATTAACCCTTTGTGGAAAGTAAGCTAGATATAAACCTCTAGAAGCCACACAGTCATCTACTGTGAGTGTCAAGGGGACAGGTTGTCACAGAATGGCTTTCAAACACTGCATCACTGAGAGAACTCTAGGTCCCTAGGAAGGTTGCCTTACCACCTTACAAATAGTCTGGCTTTCCTCTAACAGCTCTGGGAAGAAGTTAAGCTGGCCATTCTGAGTCCACCAGCATGGAGGATGTAGATGCAGGCTGAGGGAGTGCTAATTGCCTTCATTAGCACTCAGGAATGCTTAGGGAAAGGGCTTGACTTAGGGACACAGTTCCAAGTTTTTCACCTGCAGGTGTTTCTCTTCTATGTTTGTTGTTTTTTATTGCCTCCTTCCCTAATTTCGCTTTCACCCATTTGCTAGGTTAAATAAAATTTCTTCAGACCTTTCTGCAATTTTGGGCAACAGAGCTATGTTGTGTAGATGAACTAATTTGGGGGTCCTAAAGTCATTTGATTCAGGGTGCAGTATAAATGCAAAGCAGGATGCCTCGTAAAGCAAAATGCTAATTATTGCAGGCAATGCAGATGTTCCTGTTAAAGGTCCCAGCTGTGCATCTCCTCTCACTATCACGGGTTTGCTCCTAGAAAAGAATTTGGGATGTTGAGTGGTCTGAACTGAAGCAAACAAAAAGCTCAGAAAATAAAAGCTACTGAGAAAATAGAACTGTAATTATCACAAAAACGTACAATTTTGAGGCTGGAGAGATGACTCAATGGGTAAAGTGCTTATAGGAAAAGCATTGGAATTTGAGTCGGATTCCCGACACCTACATAAGAGTCAGGTTGAGGGGATGTGGCCTTAATTGTAGTGCTGAGAGAGCAGGCAGACCCCAGGACCTCACTGGTTAGTCCAGCTGTGCTGCTGAACTTCAGATCCAGTTAGAGCCTGCTACATAAAAACGTAAGGTAACCAGTGATCGAGCAAGACGCTCAATCTGTGAACACCTCCTGAGCATGCATGTAAACCTGAGCATGCACAGGCCCACGTATATGCATACACCGCACATATGCACACAACAAGTAACAAAGGAGATGGAGGGTGAGTGAATTGAGAATACCACTTTTTTGAGGACAAGCTGAATCAGCAAAAGACATGGCAGACACAGCGAGGTCTCCCCACTTCCCGAAGGCCCAACGAATCACACTTGTGTTTATTTTCTTTACGCAAGGATTTCAGGTGTAGTAAGAGTTTGGAATGACACAGTAGACTTAGAGATAATTCAGTCTGAAGCATGAAGGCTTGTCAAGACAATTTTTGGTGTTGACTCAAGGTTTTAAAGTGAAGCAGTATTTAATTCATACAGACTGATTACTCAATATGATAGCTGGGGAAATGCATTGATGGAGAAAGACAATTGTACTCAACTACCCATGAGGTCAAGTCAGACATTTATTTAAATAATTTGTATCATATATGCTCTAGTTACTATTCTATCGCTGTGCAGCGACAGACACCATGTCCAAGGTAACTCTTAGAAAAGAAAGCATTTAGTTGAGGACTTGCTTACAGTTTTTAGGTGGTTAGCCCATAATCATGGCAGGAAGCCACACAGGTGGGAGTTTGCTGGAAAAGTAGCCAAAAGCTTTATATCCTGATCCACAGACAGCAGAGAGAGAGAGAGAGAGAGAGAGAGAGAGAGAGAGAGAGAGAGAGAGAGAGGGTCTGGTGTCTGCTTTTGAAACCTTAATGCCCATCCCAGTGACACACCTCCTCCGACAAGGACATACCTTCTCCTATAAGGCCACACCTCCAAACCCTTTCCAAATAGTTCCACTAACTGGGGACTAAGAACATAAAATCCCATTGAAGGGGTATTCTCATTTAAACCATCACAATATACCCCAGAAAGATCTGAGTAGAGGGTCTTGCTAATTTGAACTAATGGGGTAGGAGACACACATAGGACATAATACGTTCCACAAAGCACACAAACTCAGTAGTTCCACTAAGGTGTAATATTCTCTCTGTAGTAACGCTGATGGAAGGGGAGGGCTAATAGCATGAGGTACTTTTGTTATCAGTATGAAGACATGTCAGTTCTTCAGATGAAACTATTTTTGATTTCATTCTGATTGAAATGTAATGCATGAGATTTAATAAAGAGATAATCGAGCAACACGATGCATTGTTTTCTGTGATAGTCTTCAACAAATGAAGAAGGTTTTAAGAAAAACTGTAGTTTCGGCTGATAGAATATGAGAGATGAAAAAGAATCTTCAATAGCATCCATATTTGGGTCTATATTTTCTTATTTTTTGAAAGACTTCTCTGTTTATGTCACTGAGACTCCAAAGTCCAATGTGAATACACAAATAAACAATTGCAAATATTCCAGAAGATTATAAAATTCCTCTTATAGGCAAGTGTATTTGTATTATCATTTCAATGAAATGAATTTGATGTTGGAATATAGTTTGAAATTTCTCTGATGAGGTCTAGTCCCTACTTTTGTAACTCTATTTTGTATCTTAATTAGATCCACTGCATTTAATGTTTAACCAACTATTCCTTCTACAAACAAAATTAGGATATTCATGAAAAGATTCTATTAACACCCTAGAAATTTCAGAAACTAAACTTAGTCTCGAGAAATGTCTTTGTATAAAATAAAGGAGGTTACATCATATTTATGCTTAAACAACTTCACAGGCTGCCAGTTCTCTCGAAGAGATTCAAACTCCTGGATACGGTTCATCGGCCCCTGTATGGCCTCTTTCTCACTTGTCCTTTTTAGCCCCATTTTAAAAAATAGACACTAACCCTCAGTGTCTTACTTCACTTCTTCAACATATGGTATAACACACATAGTTCGGGACAAAACGTTTGTTTCAGGTTACAGGGGTCCAAACCCTGGCTTTGTCATGTGAGCACACTGTGAACTACCTAATCTCAGTTTGTCCATATGGAGTAACAATGGAATAGTTTCCAGAATTCACTGAATCCGTGACTGTGAAACCTTACAGAACGATGCTTGGGAATATCAGATATCATCATACATTGGGCACACTAGAGGATCGCCATTGGCCCCATGCTCTGGAAAGATAGTGAGACCCTCATGTTTCTGGCTCAAATCAAGACAAGTCAGAACTATACAGTATATTTTAAAAATAGGTCTAAGGAAATGTGATCCTCCCAGTGACTGCTACATTGATTTCTTTTTTAAAATAACACTTTAAAAAACAACAACCAAAAAGAAATCTGCTCCTCTTGCTTTGTTGAATCTCCCCATATGTACTATGAGTTTTTTTTTAATCCAGTAAATGGTTCCCTTCTTTCTTTTCCTCCCTCTCTCTTCTCCTTCCGTTCCTCCCTCCCTCCCTCCTTACGTCCCTCCCTGCCTGCCTTCCTTTCTTTTTTTCCTCAAACATTCTTGGAATTGTCACCATTGCTTTTTTGGCGAACTCTGCTCTTCACCTGGGTCTGGAGTTTCTGAAGCATTGGCATCTTACCTGAGCATGGTTTGCTACACTTTGACCCCACCTCTTACTTACCACTCCACAGCCTATTTCCTCTTTATCTGTAGCCTGCCAGTTGCATGGAAAAAAAGACAGCTGCTACTTTGTCCACAGCTTCCTATGCTTGGCCTAGTCTTCCCTCAATAAATTTCTGACTGACCCAGAGTAGGGACCTCATTTCCTTATCTAAGGCATCACCTTCACAAAGGTAGTAACAGTAAAATTATACATCTTAACATACCATGGATTCAAGGGTGCCCCTGGGAAGGGAAATAGATAAGAATTCCCGAGTTAATGGCCAAGGAGATAAGAGGGAAGGGTGAATGGGAAGGGGGAGGAGAACATGAGGGATTGAGATGGTTGAGTTGGGTGAGGGACAGAGAGGGAGACCAAGGAAAGAGATGTCTTGTTAGAGGGAACTATTATGGGGTTAGGGAGAAATCTGGTGCTAGGGAAACTCCCAGGAATCCACAAGGATGACCCCAGTTAAGACTCCTAGCAATAGTGGAGAAGGTGCCTGAACTGGCCTTCCCCTGTAATCAGATTGATGACCATCCTAATTTTCATTTTAGAACCTTCATCCAGTAACAGATGGAAGCAGATACAGGGATCCATAACTAAGCACTGGGCAGAACTCCCAGAGTTCAGTCAAAGAGAGGGAGGAGGGATTATATGAGCAAAGGGTTCAAGATCATGATGGGGAAACCCACGGAGACAGCTGACACGAGCTAGTGGGAGCTCACTAACTCTGGACTGACAGCCTGAGAACCCGCATAGGACCAAACTAGGCCCTCTCAATGTGAGTGACAGTTCTTTGGCTTGGGCAGTCTGTGGGGACACTGGCAGTGGGACCAGAATCTATCCCCAGTGCATGAACTGATTTTTTTGGAACCCATTCCATATGGAGGGATGCCTTGATCAGCCTAGATACACGGGATAGGACTTGGTCCTGCCTCAACTTGATATGGCATACTTTGTTGACTCCCCATAGGAGGCATTACCCTTTCTGAGGAGTGGATGGAGAGTGAGGTGAGGGGGAGGTTGGGGCCAGAGCCAGAGGAGGGGAGGGAGGAGAAACCGTGGGTGGTATGCAAAATAAAAAAATAAACTTTTAAATAAAAATTGAAAAAAAAAAAAACCCAAACAGACCGTGCGTCCACTTTTGCTTCTTCTTTTGACATTGTGATTAGTCTGCAAGTGTGTGACTCAAAGCCACAAGGATTCCAAGTGTGGTTTTGTTGTTCTCATACTCAAGGACTAGAAAGGAGGTGCTGAGTTTACTACATTTCAAACCTTTCCCCAGTGGGATGGAGTTCTCACAGTGCTAGGTTCTGGACCTACCCTATGATGCCTAACGGTAGGAACCCCCACTTGGGGGTGTCTGGTGAAGAAGGAAGTTTTGATGGTAACCCCCCCCAATCATGGTCTTAGAGAAATTACTCCTTCCCTGTAAAGAGCAGGTTCCCATACTGCAGACTCGGAGGCCCCTGGGAGATCTCTGCTTTCTTTCGACAGGCCTTGAGATTTCATCTCACCGTGTTAAATTATTTAGCAGATATTCATAAGTTCTTCTGGGCAGGCTAATGTTGGCGTCTGCAGAGGCATGACGTGATACACAGAGAAGGAGAAGGACCTCCCCCACAGAAGTGTGATCCAGATGTCCCTTGCTGCTCCGGAGAATGTTGCTCATGTCTCCCCGGAAATGCAGCTCTTGTCCCAGGAGAGTTGCATGGGCAGGGGCTTGTGCTTCAGCTACTGATCTTCTGGGCTTTCTGTGTGCTGGACTTTCCAAGTTTATTGCTGTCACGTGACTGCTGAGGCTTTGAATCCAGCACAGGACACCATTGTTTCTCTATGATTTTTTTCCCTCATTCTCCCGAGACAGCATCCTGGGAATCGGCATTGTATAGCTGCATTTCACTGAATAAATGGGGACCAGCAAGATAGGTCCACATGGCTTTCCAAAGTCAGATATTCTCAGAACTGGAACCCTGGGCTCTTGAACATCTTCCTCGACATTTCTCCTATGGTAGATCCCGAAAGCTTGCCTTGATTTTTGCCCCTTCTGCCCCACCTCTTCATGCTTCCTTTTAGCCATTCCATAATTAAAAGTCATATGTCCCATTATTTATGGTGAACAATCGCATTTCCCCATTCCCTGCTGATAAACTCTGAATGGACTCTGCTAAATAAATCGGCCGCCTGGTCCATCTAGCCCCTTCCCGTTCCCTTCTCTCTCATGGGATTTGGATCGCTACCACCATCACCATCCCCTCCTCCAAAGCCAAACGTAGACAGTCACACGCCATTTAAATAATACTTCATCCACATCCCTTACAGAAATTTGAGACCACATAGCCTCTGGTTGAAGGTCTGTAATCCTAGCTACTAAGGAAACTGAGACTGTCTGAGAATCACAAGTTCTAGGTGAGCCTAGAAAACTTAGCGAGACAAGGTCTCAAAAGAAAAGACGTAAAAATGTCCGAGGACGTTGCTCGGTGATAGAATTCCTGCCTAGCATTCAACAGACGCCAGTTTTGCTGTTAAGAAGTTGGAGGTAGGGAAACGAGGAAGAAGGTTGTATTGATTGAGTCCTTTAGTTCAGCACTTGAAGAGCAGAGGCCAAAGCTTGTTCACCATTATATTTTTATCACCTCCACAGAGTACGCACTTCACAAATATTTATTATGCAGATGAGCGCGCAGCTTCCTGGAGAACTCACCGAAGCTGAATGTGTCGATCTTTTCTTTAAATAGCTCGGCCCATCTAACGCTCTCGCTAGCCAGTGTGTGCTGCGCGCTAGCTGTAACCTGAAAGCAGGCACAGCTCGCCCGGCCGCCATTCTGCTCGCTGCTCTCTCATTGGCATCTAAGCCAGAACAGCGAGAATCTGGCAAAGCGCTACAGCTTTGTAGAATGTGGCGCTGTTCTCTTCGCTCGACTGGGCTGCCAATGTCACCAAGATGGAGTGAACTTTTGACTCTGGGCACTGCGCAAGGCCTCAAGCTGTTCCCCAGCGGAGCCAAGAGTTTGGAAGGAATTGAGGACCTTAGCGGCTGTTGTTCTAGCTCTCAGGCAGCCTTACCTGTATTTGCATCTTTGAAAAGTCCGTGCCTAGAAGTGCACAGAACAGTTAAAGATCGTTGCTTGTTTTGAATAGGCCATCCAGATGCCCGGGAGTCCTGGTATGGAAACGTTGTCTGATAACTGCTCCCCACTCCTTCCTTTAAATAAGCCCCAGAAGTTTGGCCACCCACAGTTGTCTTCTGTGCGTTACAACACTGTGCCCTTGAAATGAAAGCCCCATCTCTATACATGTCCTGTTTCTGTTCTTTGGTAGAATAATTTCATCAAACCATTTAACTTAATGAAATCACCAGCCTGGACCAAAAAGCTCTGTGTTTGAATAGAGCGTGTCTTTTCTTCCCAAGTATCTTTTTGGTGAGAAAACTGATGGAGCCGTGGCTGTTGACCTGAAAGATGGAACGTTTGACTCCGCATGCTGTGTATTTTCTCAGGAGAAGGTTGTGCCCTTTTTCTGGTCCTTCTGTGAGATCCGACGGCCCCTCGCATGCATCGAAATGCTTTGGGCTTTAGATCAACAGTGCCGCAGTTCGCTTTGCTCTCCTCTCCCGCCGCCTGCGTTTTGTTTGGGAGCTAGAACACGAGAGGTGGTGGTGCCGTGTGAGCAGATTTCTTTGTTGTGTTCTCTTCTCATTTTTGAAAACTGCAAGAATTGCTACTCAATAAAAAAACTAACAGTGGCGTTTCATTTTAGTGCAGGTATCGTAGCGCCAGCCGTGTGCCCTGCAGCGTGCTCCGGAGGGAGCCACAGTAATTTCTTCCCGACCCCAGCTGTTGATCAGTTTATGTCCTGATACTCTCGGATAAATAGCCCTTATAATTCCCACCTTAGGATGGTGCATTCTGGCTTGCCATGATCGGAAAAGAAAACCCACAAGGTGACAGTGTTTTGAAATGTTTCTCCCAGGGAGCAGGGCAAAGCAGCCCTAGGCACAGCAGCCTCTTGCTTACTGAAGAGAGCAGATGCCCTGCCTATGGCATCTGGAGTGGAACAACATTTCTCACCTATTTCAAAGTTTACTGTCTGGGTATGATTTTGACCTCTCTCCTTTCCTTAAGATTTATTTTGTTCAATCACTTAACGATCCTATCATTCTCGTATTTTTTATTCATGTATTCTTTTCTCCAACACATACACATATTAAGCATCTTTTATGCACAGGATATTGTGTATGATAATTGCTCCTGTGGTCCTAAGAAAAAGTTTTGATTTGTTTTTGACATCCGTGGTTTACAAGCTGATAGGGTAGATAATAACTGAATACAGCCGTATACAATACAGGATGATTAAAAAGGCTTTCCTGTCTCAAACTTTAAAGAACCAATTTCCAAATTATTTCTCCCTCAACTCTCTGATTAAATGCATGCTCACACCGCTTGCATGGCTGGGATGAGAATTTGCATCATTTCGCTTCTTCCTCCTATGGCTCCAGCCACCCTGTCATCCATGTGCAAATCGTATTTAGTTAGCGCTAAAACCGCAGGATCCTTTGGCTTTCCTGAAGGCATTGCTGGAGCATTCCCAATGACAGTCTCTTCCATCCACTTACTCCCTGTGGAGCCCTTCTCTGTGGGCCGGCTGGAAAGCGGGGTGCATTGTAATTAGAGCATTCTCTGGGAAGGGTTGAGGCCAGACTTGATTTCTGGTCAGGTATGGGCAGCAAGAGATACACAAAATATCTTAAGAGGTATTGGTAACTATCATAAACAGTACGTTCAAGGGGAAATAATCCCTTTCTCTAAGAGTTGTGGTTAATTTCCTCTAATGAAGGGAGAGAGCAATCTGGAGCAGATTGCCTTGGCCGTTTAATCCACCAAAGGGGAAAATAAAGTTATATCTCCCAAATAAACTTTATTCTCAATTATGATCTCTGTGGTCTCCTCCTGCTCTAAAATTTGATGATGCTAATTATGTTTTTTCCCCCCTTTCTCTGTGAATGTGTTTCAGTCTCTATGAAATTCAGGTTGAAGGGGAGATACCGAAGTTATGAGTTACCTTGATAAAGAGAGAGGGGGAAGCCAGAGGTTATTTGCTTTGCTGTCTACTGGAATCAGTCCACTCTATACTGTCACACGGGAGACTCCATGATGACAGCTACAGAGTGATAGATCATCACCAACAAATTATTCCACAGGGGGTTGATACTCACACTAGGTTACCTGATGTTATCATAGTTATGGGAATTTTTCCTTTTAAAGTATTTTTATGTGTGATGCCCTTTTCATAAGACCTCTGTACGGAGGTGATACGGCTATTAGAGGGACTACCACCAGATGCTCCAGAAATATATGGCTTTTTATCCTCGTCGTAACATCTGAGTGTTCAGGACGGCCTCCTTCTGTGTATAGGTGACCCATGTTTGGATGATCCCGCTGCGGTCTAGCTCTGACTATCCGGGTCCCTTGAACGTCTTTCAAGTTCTGAAAGTCAGCAAAGTGTAGAGACTATAAATCTTTCAAATCCTCACCCTCATCCTAATTCTGAAATGATTTCAAGCTCTCAACTCTCTCTCTCTCTCTCTCTCTCTCTCTCTCTCTCTCTCTCTGTGTGTGTGTGTGTGTGTGTGTGTGTGTGTGTGTGAATTTTACAAGCAGGCTATCAAGGATGGATAGAACCCTTCCTCATGGTAGGCTGTGAATCCAGCCTCCTATTTCCCTGGTAACACTAGAAAGAGAACTTTCACAATTTCTCCTTCTTAGGATTTAAATCATCACATGAAAAGTGGAGATTCACCTTTGCTTTGTTGCGGCTCTTTGAGGAAAAGCAGCTTCCTATTGGCTGAAAGAATGACATCTGAGTTACACCTCTGACTCAAGTGGAAATGTGGCATCCTGGTCTCCTTCAAATACTCACATATTACATATTATTGTCTTACCTGGACACAGACTTGGGGAAAGAAATGGAACTAGACCTGACCTGGTAACCTCGTCTCTGGGAGTGAGCTCTCACTGTACCTGAAGATGTTATACAAGCTGCCAAGGGAGAAAAACTGTCAAGAGTTCTGAGCCAGGGTAAAGCCTAAGAACAGCAGCAATGAGTAGCATGGTTAGACAATTCAAGGGTGCAAGAGTGGACTTGGATCTTGAGGACAACCAGCAGCTGTCCAGTTGGACATAGGCTCTCTTAGTAGGTAGGAATTCGTGCCTGGGCCTACAAGCCTAGCCAACTCCCTGTGCTGGTAAAGTCATGGACCTCACGGAGAACGTACTGTTACGTTCCCAAATCAGTGTAATTCCTAATTGTACTCTAAATACTTATCCTTATTCCCACAAATAAGTAGCTCTCAAATCTCATCAAAGGAGCTTTTTTTTAAAAAAAATTTTATTTTCAGAAGATGGAGACCATTACAGAAATCTACGGCTGGTCAAAATTCAGAGAATGCCTGACTGGGGAGGGGACTGCCTAGCCCCAGTGGATAGATCTACAACACAATTCCTACACCTAAGGTTCGGGGAACAGCATGTAAGAGGACCAGGATGTCTGCTGTGAGATGGTGCCTTCCTTATATTACACAAAATCTGCACCCACGAAATCTCAAAGGTATGGTTGCCTACACAAGACCTCCATAGAGACAACATCATGACATTCCACTATGGATGGGAGTAATATCAAAAAGAAATATGGGCAATTGATGGCTTCTGAGAGAAGGACAATCAGACCTCTGCAGGGACAAAACCCCAGTTGGTTATCCGGTCCCAAGCAGTCATCCCTACACAAATACAAGTAAGAGCGACACTAAATGAACCCAGCAGGCTGTATTTATACATACATATGCGTGTGAATATATTTTTAACAATAGTTAAAGAAGACATTGGGAGAAATGGGAGGTACCAAATGGGGAGAAGTGTGGGAGATATAAATATAGTACTCATGTATAAAATTCTTAACACCAATTAAAAAAAAATCAGAGTCAATCTACCTGGGTCTGTCAATTCCTTTTCCAGAAGACTATTCCTCAGACATGCTGAAGGGATGGGAGGAATAATTACACTCTTTATGAGATAATGCATTTACACATTGAAGAATCATGTGTGCTGACCCTCCTCTGATACAGCTCTTATAGACTATCCACCCACCACTCAGCCCTGCTAAACCTGCCTCCTGGTCTTTGTTCTAGCTGGAATAAAGTCCAACTTTTTTTTCAGTTTCTTCTTATCTCCTTTTCTTGACTTGCTGGTTAAAAGACTAAGCTTGCGTTACTCCATACTTTGGGCTTTGTCCCTTCCTCTGAAGCCCCCGACCTTCTGCATTGCAGCAGCTGCTAACCTGCATGGCTGAACGTGTTGTGTCAAACTCCATAATTCAAAATGCATGCGCTTCTTTTTTCCTTTTCCCCATCTCCCCTCTCCTGAGGCTACTGAGATTTTACAGCCTGCTTGTGTTGTTGCTTTTCTCTCAAACTCTGATAAAATCGTCCTCAAACTTCAGACTCCACTTCTAAAGTCACATATTAAGGGAACTAAGAATGCCGGAGAGAGCCCAGGTTTCTCCAGCGACAGAAGTGGCACAGTGCAAGAGGCCGAAAGACTTCATATGCAAACTTTCCACCCCATGATAGCAGAAAAGGGGCAATTTCCAGGTGTTTTTTCTAGATAAATACTGAGATAATGACACAGTCCATGGGAACAGAGTCCCAGGAGAAGGAGTTCTGGACAAGTGGAATCTGAATTGGTGGCTGTGAGTCAAAGTATATAGCTTGCCGGTTCAGGGTCTATTCTTAATGCTCTGCAACAGGCCAGTGAAAATGTGGGCCTGAAGCTGATAGCAAACTAATTCTACAGCAAAAATAGTTGAAATTATGCAACTAAAAAAAGTGACATTGCTAAAGAGTATAAATGATTGCAGCCATGGAGACACAGTTTTCAATTAGGAAAGCAAGAAAGGACGTGGCGACTTTACAAAAAAAAGCCCACATGATATATACAGCTGATAATTGTATTGGGTAATATTATCTGCACAAATAAAAATACACCACTGAAATGTACAGCATCTCTGGAATCCTATGTGCATGTATATGCATGCCTACGTATGTGTATTTGTGTGTGAGCAGGAATCTGTGTGTGTACACATGCATGTGTGTGTATGTGTGTGTTAGGAGAAGACTATGGTCCAATATTGTCCTAGGGCCCACTTCTTAAACCACACAGGACAAAGGCAACAACCTTCGTGCATGTTCTCCTTGTCAGTGGCCATTCTCAGCAGAGGACACTTTTCTCTTGTAAAGAGGAAGAGCAGACAGAACAGGGCAAGCTCTAGGCTAGTAAGCAAGAAGAAACTCCACTGGCCTGTGACAGCCACGCTCCCAGTTTGTTTAGCCAGTAACCTCCCACTTGATTCACCACCAAATACCACCAAATGAGAAATGGCTCATTTCTGGTCCAACTGGAGGTCTGGGTCTGTTCTCCTTAAAGGATTGCTGAGTGAGCTTGATTATATCCAGATGCTTAAAGTCTCATCCTTCCAGAAAATCCTGCCTTCATCATTCTGTGTATGTCCGCAACTGGACTGAGCCAAGAGCCCTAGAGGGGAAAGGCTGAGGGCTTCTCTGTTTTGTCAACGTCTTAAGGGATTTTGCCGCTCCTTGGACTTCTGCAGCTCTGTGGTGTCCTCCCCTAGCGCCCATCATTTCCCTCATAGGATAATGATTATGAAGAATACAGAGATTGACGGATGCAAAGCAAGCGACTGAGCAGGGCTCCCATCAGAAATTCTGAAAGACTCCCCCCCCCATTGCTGCTCTCTTGCAGGCTTCCTGCAGCCTTGCCTCGCTCTGCCCCTACAGCTTCATTTCCTCCACAAACTTTCCCAGTGTCCTCTCCCTTCTGACAGCCTATTTAGTACTCTGCTTTCCCAAGTGGAGAGAGTTGCTCAGCCGAGTGTCATGCTGTAATGGAAACTGGGTCCCATGGGTGTCCACTGCTTGTCCCTGAAAGCTTCTTCATCTTGTCCCTTGCTACCCCAGAGAATAATTACTTCAAAGGCCTTTCCTAGTGCCTGGTCTCTCACTCTATCTCATTACCTCCGTTTTTCTTTGCCAGGACCACTGGTGATGCCAGAAATCAAATCAGGGTTGCTGGCGGTATTGCCTGCCTAGCGTGTTCAGCCTCTCCACTGCCCTAAACTCTAATGTTCCCTGATTGCAAACCCTGTCATCATCTTCTTTGAATTAGCTGCGCCTCCTGAAATGGCAATAATGGCTTTGCAGCACTGGAGTGCTGTGGCGGAGTCCTGTTTTAACTGTCTGTCAAAGCCCAGGCTAATGAATTCTATTAGCATATTATCTTGCCAGCTTTGGGAGCCCAGAAGGAGCTGGGCAGCCAAACACAGTTGGCAGGCTACAGCAGCAGTGCTTCAGAATGCTCCCTGGCAGTCACGGCACCAGGGACTCCAACAGCGCAAATGTGCAGACGTAGTGCTTACGGAATTAGAAAGGTTATTTGTTATAACGTACTCCAGCGGTGGAAGACGGGATGAAAGGTGACACTTATGTGACTGTGGGGCCCACCTGAGGCATTTTAAAGAAGAGGATAGTTTGGAGATTGCCCCAAGGCACTCATAAATTAATCTTATATTCCGTTGAAAATTATAATCTGTAGAGGCAAGCTATACTTTACCCGTGGCATTTTTACAGCTTGAGATAGTTACCTGACATTAACGTAATATGTACCATGATGGACAATGATTGGCATCATTGCTCTGATAACCAGGCATCCATCTGAAGACTGCTTGTCAAAGTGCTCACAGTTTAATGACCATGATGTCACCTTCCCAATTCGTTCACTGAAACTTATCTCCTTTGGATAGCGAAATCAGAATCATTAATACCAGAAAAAGTACAACCTGTCTTGTAAATAAGGCTTCCAAGTGGATAGTTATTCATCACTGATCTTACGTGAGTGTTTAGGACAAACTTACTGTAAGTGCAGAAACCCTGGTTGCTAGGCAACCACTGGTAATTGTTATGCCCAATATTCGGTCCTTAAAGGGAATGCTTAATGGGCCTAAGTTCCATCTAGTCCGAGATTAATTTGAAAGTGTAGAGTTTGAAATGGTTTGTGTTAATAAACTTTTCAACTCGGCTGCTTGCGGCTGGAGAGATGGGTCAGTGGTCACAAACACATACCGCTCTTGCAGGTATCTGAGTTTGGGTTAAGGCTGCCATGCCTGGCAACTCACAATGCCTGAAACCATAGTTCCCGAGGAATTGAGGAGCGGGAGGGCACTTTTCCTCATATGCACATATTGTGCACCCAATATGATTAAAAGTAATAAGATTACTATTATTTTTTTATTTTTGGCTTTTTGAGACAGGGTTTCTCTGTAGCTTTGAAGCCTGTCCTAGAAATAGCTCTTGTAGACCAGGCTGGCCTTGAACTCACCTCTCGTGTGCTGGCATTAAAGGCGTGCACCACCACCGCCCGGCAAAAGTAATAAAATTATTTTTAAAAATAAATTTCCAACAAGTTATTAATGAGAACTATGTGACAGTTCTTGGATTCTAGAAATATTTCTCAAGAACTATATTAACATTTAGAGTGATGTTATTCTGGCCATGAAAATAACCTTTGCATAAATTACCAAATTAGCTAGGCTTACCCTCAAAGTCTTGGTGAAAGCCTGCATGTCTCTTTGAAGGACAGTGCAAACACAGCAAATATAGTTATGAGGCCAGTAGCTGACGTTCAGTCTCAGGCTGTTTTTATTGGAATCTGCCGTTTCTTGTATGAAACAAGGCAGAGGGCTGGGAAAATGGCTCAGCTGGGACAGTGCTTGTCCAGAAGACAAGAGGACATGAGTTCAGGTCCATAGTGTCCATGCAAAAAACCTTATATCATAGCCTATAATCCCCCAAATAAAGGAGAGCACAGTAGGAAAAGACACTAGACATCAGCCTCTGCCTTCACACACACACACACACACACACACACACACACACACACACACACACACACAGAGAGAGAGAGAGAGAGAAAGAGGGGGGGGGAATACGTAAGCAAGATAGACATACTGCATTTGATGTAGCAGAGAAAGAATCCACAATAATGGAACATCCTATTTTTCACTAAAAAGTCAATGTACTTAATGTGATTTATGATATTACTATGTTAAGTTTTTTTCCTTCTGTTTATTTTCTTGGTTTTTGGTTTCTTTCGTTTTAATAGAAAATTTCTCTGTATAGCTGAGGTTGTCCTAGAACTCACCCTATACACCAGGCTGAAAAAGGCTGAAACCCTCCACATCTGCACTCTAAGATGGGTCTTGATCAGCTTATAGCTGCACCATTTATATTAATTCCAACCCAGCTGACTTAGGCCTAGTCATGTGATCCAGTGATGGCCAAAGAGATAGAGGGAAACAGGACAAAAGTGTGAGCTATGCTCTCTCCAGTGTAGCCTTGGAGTGTGACTTGATTATGTGATGCAGGTGAAAACCATAGTGACATCCCAGTCATTGCTGAAGGACTGAATTATTCCACTCTGAAACCTTGGGCTTCTTAGGTGAGGAAATATATTTTCCCCATCACTTAGGCAATGAGCTGCAGTTTTGAAATTTGCATCACCTTGTCACTCTTTATTTTTCTTAGATGTATGCAAAGAAGGATGTTTACGGATTCTTGTGCGTTTTAGTCTCTTTGATCGTCAACATTGCAGACAGTGTACAATATTTTCCTTTGCTTCAACTGGCTGGGTGTACAGCCCATGCTTCCCTTTGCTTTCAAGGACACAATTAGATGAGCTGATTGATTGGTTGTTCTGCTCATCAATCATTTGCAGGCAAGCCTTTCTGCCAGCTACCTAGGAACAGGGATAAAGACAACACAATCCCTATAATCAAAGGGTATTCAAATAGACCAAGCTGCGCATTTGGGTACAAACTAAAAACTGCCTTTGACAGAGTGGAAGAGGATGACAGATGGCAATAAGGGAACAAAGGAAGAACTTAGTTGATGTTTGCAGCATACGGCGTTCGAATAATTGCATTTCCAAAAACTTGCATTAGCTTTCTCGGTGTCGGTTTTTCTTCAAGGGTTTGCAAGTAAGGCGAGTAGAAGGAATAGTGCCTAGACTGAACTGTGCAGCTTGCGTGATAATGACCAGGAATGACAGCTATCCATGAATATTGGATAATAATTAGACCTTACATTTGCCCCATCACACCGATCTGTATAAAGACCCCACATGCAAGCAGCTAGACAGGATGTGCACAGGGGTGTGGGGAATCTCAGCATGGCTCCCTTTCTATTACAGCCATGCCAAAAGGGTTATAGTTTCCGACATGGTAGGTAGACCATTCTCTACTTTACTTTCATATGTGCTTCAGCCATTACTGCCTCAATTTGGTATATTATTCAAAAGCATTAAGCCATGGACACGAAGTTTATAACCTTCTTTAGCTTCTTCACCCCCAAATCGTAATAATCTTTTGATGCACGTATCTTCTGCTATATCACACTTTCATGCTACCTGGCCATGACTGTGTTCTCCTTTCCACCAGTTGGCCAGGGGGGTATGGTTTGTGATACATTCACCCATGTTTCCAATGCCTAACACAGCAGCGGGCGTATTGCAGTCAGCCTTTACATGGTGCCGTCATGGTATTATGCAATAGTGGTGTTGACGCTGAAGGAACTCAGCTTTATTGTTGCATAGCTGCCCACACGCTCCTTCAACACAGTATTGGCCATTTACTTAAATCTATAGATGCATCGGACCAACTCCTGTGTATTTTATTGAGTTTATAGTTATTTATTTATGTATTTAGTTTCTTATCTGGAAGCTTTGAGCAGTAGTAAGGATAACTTTGGAATGGGACCAAAAGGAAAACAAAACAAAACAACACAAAAAAGGGTGAAGATGAGACACAGTCAAGTAGCGGTTCCTCCGAGTGCCGTGAGGGCAAAGGTGAAGTGAAATTTAGCGGTAAATTTGAGAGGTTTTGGTTATCTTTTGGGCTTTGAGTCAAATCTCCATCTGGCCTTCTTAATTGTTATGATACACAAGTGGAATTTAGGTCCACACTTGTAAATATGATTATATTGGGCCCAAGGAATTCTGCTTTATTTCGTGGTTAGGCCGCTCTCCCTCCCTACCACCACCCCCCAGCCACATTTATTCTTGTGATGACCCCAGAGTCTGCAGAGTCCGGTGTTAGCAATCACTTTGGAGATATCTGGTAACCGGAGCTGTTAGGGCTGAATGAGCTGAGAAATGAATAAGGGAATATTGATGCCCCGCTATTTAATTGCCTCCTAAATCCATGGTAAATTTTTCAGTGATTTTAAACTCCGAAAGAATAGCAGACTCATTGATTTCTGTAATTCATTTATTTAGGGATTTCTATTATCAAGTGAGTTTGATTGATGCCTTCGCGACAAGTAGCTGTGTGCTCAGCACACACCAGCTCTCTGGGAGCTCACTCAGCCATAAACAATGTGTGATAGAATTCCTGAGTCCGGCTGCTGAGTCTGTACCTGCTATTTAGGGACCCACTGATTGCAGTTCCTTAAATGAATGAAGCGAAATGAAATCCCTACTTAGGTCCTTGAGGTACACATCTGGATATACAAAGAAATATACATCTATAGCCACTGTATTTGTTTGTGGGCTCTAAGAAGTCTCAGAGTTCTCTTCTGAAATTCTGTGGTATTTTACTCTAAAATGTCAATCCCTTTAGTGACTCAGACTACATCAGTCACTTGGATACCGGAATAATGGTATTTTGTGTGTGGTAAGAGCCTGTCTCTGAGTCTGTTTCTCTCAGACATAGGAGGTGGTAGGTAGTGCTGATATAGCCTGAATAAAGGTTAAGATGGAGCCCCGGGAACCTTTGTAGTCTGCTTTTCTTATAAAGGATTTTAATTCAAAAATTCTGTGTAAATTGAAATTAATTGCGTTTTCTATTTTAGAGAAAATCAAAAGTTGTTATAGAAAATACAAAACTTGGAAAGGATTCTTTTCCTATGAGATAGTGTCTTTTTTAAAATTTTCCTTCCAGATTCTATTAATGGGAATTTGTGGTGAATATTTAAAGTAATTTTGATGCTTTTTCTGGCTTTAAATAAATTAATCTACGTTAAAGAAATTAGAGTGAAATCAGCAATAAAATCATTCAGCAGGATTCACCTCTATTAACATTGTAGCTAATTAGGCATTTTAATGGAAAAGTTTCTTGCATAACCGCCACACATGGAAACAATTGTAGACAAGGGTTAACGCTGGTCGTTACCCCGAGGCTTTTGTGTTTTTGCTGTTTACCTAAGATCCAGCATGTAGTATAGAGACTGAGCCTGGAGCAGAAGCCCGTCCACTGTGGCAAGTTGGCCATGTTGTGAGAGACTGTGCTGCCTAAGAGACTCCCCTCATGTGACCGGAAGGAAAACCGGCATCCTCGTGTGCTTCAGAGAAACAAGGATTTCACGCTAATCTCCCTTGCGAGTTCATAGTTCACCAATTTAAAGCCCAAAGTTGCAGGTGCCTAAGATGTAACGCCCTGATGAGCAAGTGCCAAAGACGAGAACAAGACGCAGTCTGTTCAGATGTTGGGGGTGGGTATTCAACTTCAGTGTGAAGACCTGGTTATTGGGGATGGGTATTCAGCTTCAGTGTGAAGACCTGGCTGTTAGGGGTAGGTATTCAACTTCAGTGTGAAGGCCTGGCTGTTGGGGGTGGGTATTCAACAGTACGAAGACTTGGCTGCTGCAGGGAGCATTCAACCAGCACGGAGCTGGGCAGTGCGGTGGTCATTTCCAGGGAGGGCAGAGAGGCAGGCACCTTGATAGACAACCGTCCTGCTGCCATCTAAACTCAAGGCAAGTGTCCTTGAGTGTAATGTACCCGCTCTTGGTTATTTGATGAAATTGACTTAGCTATCTGCTATTTGGCTTTCTTGGGATTTAGAAGAAAATACTCCCACCACATAGAAGCAAACATTTTTTATAGAAATATAATGTATATTTCAGAATCAATAAAGGGTTTAGTCAAATAACATTTATGAAATTACCAAAGCTCTTAAGCAAAAAAATAAGAACAGCAATTCACAAATGCTAATTTTCTAATCATTGCTGAATTAGACTTTACACGGAGATTATATAGCAAACCATAATGTAAATGTTTGCAGTTTTTGTTGGGCAATGTTTTTGCACACAAGCTCTAGTCTACCGTCTCCTCACAGTTGGGCTACGGTTCGTGATATTGAATTACGCAACTGAACGATTGGTCTCATTACCGTTAATGTTAAATTATAAGGAAGAAGGAGAGTGGCACCAACGCATTAAAGATAAAATTAATCCAATAAAACTCGTGTGGTTCTCCATGTGGTCTACTGCTCAGCCCAGAGACGGCACCAAGAGAGGCCATAGCTATTTTTATTCTGTGTACTTCTTAACTTGTTTACAAAAGTTCCGGGTGTGCTTTCTAAGAACCCATCAGTGATCGCCAGTAACTTGGAGTAAATCTTACTAATTGTATTTGTTGGATAGCTGAAACGGACCCCTTTCAAGGAATAGTCTTTAGCTCTAGGAAAGCCATTTATCCACTTTAATGCTTTTTGTTCACTAGGCATTTACTATACTACGCCTCTCAAGCTTTATGCTTTTAAGTTGAAAAGTTTTAATTATTTGAGCTGAGCTGCTTTTCACAATGTACTCAACCACTTAATGATAGTATGCATTGTTGACTAGCTTCCATCCTGCCTGGTTAAGGGGCCATTCAGTTGTGGTAGCCAGAAAGCTCAGTATTTTGCTGCATTGGAATGATCTGGAAATGTGGTATTTGTAGAAAACTTTCTCTAGTGGTGTGAGCCCTGGCTTTCCCTTTAGCCACAGCAGCGAGGCATACCAGTTCTCAGGATGAATGGCTTGCAGTTATTTTTAAACTTTTTATAGAATTAAGTTATTGAAAAATATTTATTTCTTGTATGTACCTTTCCATACTGAGTAATTGTTCCACTCTGCAACACATTAAAAGTCATATATCATTGTTCTTTTCACCTGAGTAGGATTGGGAAGGGTTTTAGGGCATTTTTTTTACCCTGTAAGTTTGGTCAGTTCACTAGAGAAATAAGTTTCAATCACTTACACTTGATTTTTCTATTTGGTCGTTTTCCCAAAAGATTATAGATAACTCTGCCTCATCAGGGACTGCTATTAGTATTTTGCCGTCCAAGAAATCCTAACTTCTCCTTTGCTGAGTTCACAGGGCTATTTTCTTTCTGTGAGAAAAACCTCTTCATCACTGAAAAACTACTCTTCGTGTGAGTGAGTGTGTGGTGTGTACGTGGTGTAAACTATTAGTGTGGGCTTTGTGAAGATGTTTTTATTTCACGGCTTTTACATTTCTATACATTTTCCTCGATGAATATTTATTCTTATTATGTCAGTGTTCAAATACAAAAAAGATAAAGTGAAGGGATAGCAAATTGTGTTCCCATTTTATGAAAAATTGCTCTCTCTTTTGTCACATCTCTCACCATTCCTAATTTTTTTGAGTATTTTAAATCAAATACAGCATATCATGTAATTTCTAAGTATTTGTTCAACAATAGAAACTCTTTAAAAAAACGCTTAAGAAAATCCTGACAAATTTTCAGTGTTTTTTAGTATTTCGCTCACGTTTTCCAAGCCACTGGGAAGTGACCCAACTTAGCCAAGACCACAAAATCCTAACATCCTTGATAGTTCATCGTTAATCTTGATGCAGATTCCATCACTGAACCAAGGTTAGATATCATGTTGGTGGAATAGTATTCCATAGGGCATAGCCACCATCTTTTCTTTATCCATTTGTCAGTTGCTGGATACTTAGCTTTGTAGCATCTGCACTACTACGTGTACTACGGCCCTGTAGCACCTGTACTACATGTACTACGATTCTATGCCTGTAGCATACCGTCTGCATGACAGGACCTTTTGTGAGCCAGCAAGGGCCTGGAGATTGACACACACACATACACACAGAGACAGAGACATGGGTCATCCTTGAATTCCCCAAGAATGTCCCCTTTATTGTGCTCAGGGGCAGCGTATATAGTGCTCTGGCCACGACCTACTCTCAGGATCTTTCAGCTGCAGACCCATCAGAAACCACTCCCCTGGCCACCAGGGTCTCCTGCTCAGAGCAGAGGAAAGCAAGTTGTTGACAGGAAACTCAGGGTCTGGTGGTCCACAGTCCCCAACCTAGCTTGTTTTCATTTTTTTATATATGCACAGTGTGCAGAATAATCATGGGGAGTAGAGATTTCTTTTTTGAGGGTCCTGATTTCATTTCTTGCACACACACATTCTTTTGCTTGTGGAATGTTTAATTTCCCAATATCATTCACTGAAAAATTCTTTCTCCAGTGTATCTCTTTAGCATCTTTGTTGGAAATCAGTGTTCTGTAAATGTATAGGTTTACATCTTCTGTTCTACTGGCCTCTGTGTCTCATTTTTGGCAGTGCAGTGCTACAGATTTATAGTCTATTTGGAAGCCAGATAATATAATGCCTCCTGATTTGCTCTTTGTGTTTATTTTTTAATGATTTAGTTCCATAAACATTTTAGGATTTTTTTTCCTACGTCTATAAATGATAGTACCACTATTTTGGTGGGTTTCTCATCAAACCTGTGTATCACTGTTGGAAGTGTGGACATTTTAACAATATTGTTTCTCCGAACCTGTGAAGACAGCATGCCGTTCCATTTCCTGTGTCCTCTTTCATTCTATAATCAAGTTCATCCTTTGTTAAATTTATTTATAGACCTTTTTTTTGTAGCTAGTATAGGCATAGTGTTTTGAATTCTATCTCAGATAATTCGGTGTTGGCATAGAACTTAAGTTTTGCATATTGATTCCATTCCTTGAAATTTTACTGAATTTACTTATTGACTCCTATGGGTTTTCTGTAGAGTCTTTGAGGTTTTATTATTATAGCAATGATAATGATAATAATAATATTTTGTGTGATTCATATGTGTAGGGTTGCGTGTGTGTCACCGCTTCTGTGTAGAGGACAGAAAACAGCTCCTAAGTGTCACTGTCTTTCCACCATGGGAGCCGGGGTCCAGTCTTGGTCCTCAGGTTGCGAGTTAAGCACTGTTACTTACCAAGCCGTCTCTCCAGCCTGAGGGTTTCCGGTTATAAGATCTGATCCTTTGCACGTGGTGACAATTTGGTTTCTTTGTTTTCTAATATTGATGTTCTTTATTTGTTTTTTTTCTTGTCTAATTGCTCTGGTGAGAACTTCCAGTGCTATGTTTAATAAAAAAAAGTGAAAGTTGGTATCTGTATATCTTTCAAGATTTTAGAGAGAAAGCTTTTAGTTTTTCTCCATGTGTTAATATGTTGGCTGTGGCCTTGGATGGGGCTTGGTTCTGTTACCTGTACTCACTTTCTATCTAATTTGTCCAACGTATTTATCCCGAAGGGATGTTGGAGTTCTTCAAATGCCTTTACCTGTATCTACCCCTGCAGTCAGGCCTTTACGTATTTCCTTTCTGTGTTCCATTGTCTCCATCTGTTGCACCATGTTTCCTAGCTTTGTGAACTCATCCTTCCTTACATCCCTGGCATGAATCCCACTCTATCACTGTGACTAGTTGTCGTTTGCAGCACCGTGACTAGGAACCGGCATTATCGTGTTAAGTAAGACAAGCCAGATACAAGCAGACGGATCCTGTAGGACATCATTCATGTGCAGAACTTAAAAATGTTAATCTCACAGAAGCTGAATGTAGAATCATGGTTACCAGAGGTTGAAAGTACACACATTGGATTAGGGATAGAAGTTGATCAATGGGCGTTCAGCTCCGATTAGATATGAATAAGAAGTTTGATGTTTCAAAATACTAGAAGAAAGGATTTTGCATGCTTCTAACACAGAGAAACGCTAAGGTTCGTGTATTGAACCCAATGTGGATGTCACACAATGGACATATGCATTGCAACATCACATGGAACCCTATGCTATGCACATTTTCTGTTGTCTATCCTCAAAAATAAAATTTATTTAGTCAGGTGTGGTGTTGCATGCCTGCCATCTTAGCGCTCAAAGTTATGAGCCCGTAGAAGAAGACTGTGGGTTTAAAACTAGCCTAGGCTATACAGAAAGTTCGAAGCTAATCTGTGTAATGTAATGAGACTAAAAATAATTTACATAGAAACAGAAAGGCAGAGTTTAAACTTAGAAAAAGTCAGACTTCTTTCCACAGTCCTGAGCTGAATCCCGCCGGCAGACTGCTCTTGAGGTGGTTAATAAGAGGGACATGTTTTGTTAATTCCCCATCTCACCATCTATCTTCCTAAGAAGTCTTTTTTTTTTTAATTGATTTTTACTGAGCTCTACATTTTTTTCTCTGCTCCCCTCTCTGCCTCTCCCCTCCCCGTTTCAACCCTCCCCCAAGGTCCCCATGCTTCCCCTCATTAGAAGTCTTGTTTGGAAGTCATCTGTTCTGGGAATTTTTATTTACATGTAGTCTGTTGGTTAGACCTGGGAAATCAGGTACTTTCTTCTGTTTGTTCTAATGCCTATGACCTGTGTCTTTTAACAAAAGACAGAAGTGGAAGTCTTCTCAAGTCTTCAGTGGCGACAGAAGCCCAGAATCCATGGATTCTCCCTTCATCTCCTTCGCACCCCTTTGTATTGCCTTTGCATTTTCTAATTGGGTTTCTGGCTTTGTTGTACTTAAAGGGGTTTGCATCTTCTGCCTTGGTGTCCCCTCGAGGAACTTTACTGATTTCTTCATGGGCTATTTGTTTTCGGTTTGATTCTGTCCTGCTCTACATTTTTTTTTCATTGACAATAACAAATTTCACCTTAAAAAAAAACTTTGTGTGGTCTCATTACGTTATCAGTTTGGCATTTGTATATTTTGTTTACGTGCTCTCTGTTTTGATTGGGGCACACAGTTTTCCTGGCTCCCAAGTATTACTACAGTCTCTAGAGATGCTTGCTTATTTAAAAAAAAAATCAGCTTCTGCTTATTTATGGATATACCTTCTCATTAACATTTTTTTCTCTTTTAAGATTGTAAATGCACACGATGAAACTTCCACATTGTGGGTGTCTAGCTCATGAGTGTAGTTGATATTAAAGATTGATTCTCCAACTGAATACTTCTGACTTCATTTCTCAGCCTGCGCATGGGACGCCCACGATCCACGTTTTCTTTTGGGAGTCCGTGAGCAATTCTTTTCTGCAGCTACAGACCTGCTTCCTGGGCTACAGCTTAGAAAGGCTTTTCCGTTCTCTCATTTACTGATGGATCATTGGGGGAAAACTTAGTTGGATTTGGGGGAAACCTACAAGTAGCTAACTTGTGATTTATAATTTACATTTGTTACTAATACATCAAACGTGATCAAAGGTTGATCTTATGCCTTGGATAAATGACATAGGGCATCATTCAGTGTCTACTAGAAATTCCACGTACCATATACACCAAGTTTAAAATATCCTGACTGCCGTA
Source organism: Ondatra zibethicus (assembly GCA_004026605.1). Classification (NCBI taxonomy): domain Eukaryota; kingdom Metazoa; phylum Chordata; class Mammalia; order Rodentia; family Cricetidae; genus Ondatra; species Ondatra zibethicus. The sequence goes on along the minus strand of PVIU01001296.1, from coordinate 168,393 downwards.
TTTTAAAAAAAAAGTAAAAAGCAACTGGTGAGAGTGGCTTTAATAAGTGCGTTTTATTCAACCCAAATAACTGACGTGAAATAATATTTCATTCCAAACTAGACACAACACGAATGCTCAGTTATTGTATTGGACAGTGGATATTGTGTGGGGCAGTGCCGCTCTTACTTGGGATTATGTGTAGTTATGGAGGGGGTAATTCCTTAGAAAACAACAACCTCATCATATTAGCCTCTCTGGAAGCCATTTTGAATGTCTATGCAGAATTCCGCTCACACCTGTGATAGCACATTGCTATAACCAAGTCTGAAGGAGGCCTTTTAACTGACAAGAAGTTGATGAATATATTTAACTGTATTACTCTAATATACTTGCTCCATCTCTTCTAATTAAAATAAGATTATATTACAACTTCTGAAATGAAGATCTGTCATAATAGACTTAGAACTGTGATGGAAATGTTTTCATTAAATGCAAAGCTACCCTGCGAGGCATGCCATTTGATCTCAAATTTTTAATACCATTAATATACCCTTTTAATCTCTGAAGCATTTAGAATTTAATAGGGACTCCTTAAAGAATAACAGAATTATAAGACTTGCAAAGTTGCTTGAAGTTGGAAGTACTCACAGTTCATGACTTGGGTAAGTGTAAAATTCTTCACTTGGCCGAATGCACCTATTTTTGGTGACTCCTCCACAGGCATCAGAAGCCACATTTGTTTGGGGAAGGGTAGGTTGTCCCAAAGGTGTGGAAGTGGAGGTTAATCACGTTTTCCAGTAGTTGTTCTTGGTTGTAGTGGCAACCCATGACTTGACTGAGCATCCTTCAAGAGGCTGTATGCACAGACACAGGGGATGTGATGCCCATGGCCTGAAAATCTGATCTCTGCTTCACAGAGCAACTAGTGAGGATATTGAAGTTACAGATTCATTAGCTTCTTTCACCTCGTCCTTCACACAGAGGGTTCCTCTATCAGATGAGCTTCCTGTAGATAGTAAATATTATTTTGTTACCTGTGTTGTTTCATGTCTCATTTTCCATTCAGATTACAGTCAGTAATAATGGGAAGTCCCCGGAGGGTTTTATCTCATTTTTTTTATGCTTGAGTTTTAATAGATAGAGGAATTGTCTACTAAGGGTTAGAAGAACACGATTCTGTTCCTCCCTCTTTTAGGGGTAGCTTGAAGTTTGTTTTCTCTTGTCTTACTCTTATAGCCATTTCACTGGTATAACTCAGAGATTGTTAGGAAAAAGTTTAGAGAGGAATATGATAAGATGTTGCTGCTCTATTCAGAAAGTTACATTTCTTGGTATTTTATCCAATAAGCATTTTCTTCCCAAACAGGATGCCACCCACCACCGGGGTATAGAAATGTTTCCTGTAACTCGGGTCGGTAAGAGGCATGCAGTAATCAGCATATGGTCTCCTTGGAACCACGATTCTGCTAGATCCAATAAGACTTTTCAAAGAAAATAGACGAGAGTCCTGAGAGACTAACACTAAGACTTAATTGGGTAAAATAAGCTAGGAAGACTGGGAGGGGAGTTGAGTGACAGCCCAGAAGAGCCACGTACACAACGGGCACCCAGCTTCCGTGGATAAGCCCGGAAACTGCTGCAAAGGTTCAGTCCGTCTTTAGAAAGGTTCATTTAGTACTTCCCGGTAGCATCAAATGAATCGGCCTTCCAACCCAGTGCTCTGGATTATAGGTAGCCAGCAATGCACAGGCATCACCTGGGGAAAGGTTGCCAGGACAGCAGAGAGCCCACATCATTCTCTTACATCCAATTTTTGGACCAGTATAGATGTTCATTTTTTTGCCTTGTCTTTTTGAATCCCTTATAATTTTACAATTTTCATTTTTTTTTGTCTTGTCTTTTCGAATCCCTTACAATTTTAGCTTCTGACTGAACAACTCCTCGTCATCGTCCTCCTTCACTTTCTCCTCTTTCTGTTCCTTCTAAAAACTTTGAGCCTACGAGGCTTCACACTTGTTCCAATAGTCTGTTTCCTCAAGGTTAAGCCCTTGGCCCCTCACTTGCCCGATCATCTCCAAGGCTTATCTGTACTTTTCCACCTGTTTCCTTTAACCGTCCCTTTCCATTGGCCAGCAGCCCTGGCCAGCAGAACCCACATCAACCATTCCTTATAACAAACAAGAAACATTTTAGTATTCTCTGACATCCAGCTCTGAAACCTGCCTAGCCGCTGAAAGCCCTTCATTTCCAGGGTGCTTGTGAGTAAAGTATGTTAGTTGAGCTAACTGCAGGGTTTTCAGGTTTTCATGTTAAGCACCTGTACTTGTAGCTGTGGAAGAACGGCTTGTTTTCAACGCTTGACATCCACACCGTCTCAGAGGCATGCCTCCGTCAAGACCATGGTGAAAGTTCAATTGTGCCTGACACACAGGGCTGGTAACAGGGCTGTAGGTCTGGGGTCGGGGTGTTTGATCATCCTCAAAGCTACCAAATTTGTAGCACTGAACCAATTTGCTATTACGGGCTACTTTTGAAGGCGTCTTAAATGCTAACTGTTTGTTCAAACAAAATGTTTTATCACTTCAGTTACCAGCATTTAGAACATTTTTCTTCCTTGGCTCTTTCTGACCTTTCTAGGCTGTATTTTAAAGATCCCTAGACACCCAGGCTGAGGGGTGCCCATGCTGAAGCTGACCTTTTAGCCTCCCAGAGTGCCCATTGCTCGTTTGAACTTTTGCTTGACCCACCTTTATCCTTCCCTGTAAGCCACCGGTCAGAAGTGATTCCTTTCGGGTGGCACAATGACTTGGTGATGAGATTGGCTTCATGTGAGTTGGGGGGGGTTCATGTTTATTCAGTTTAGAACTGGCTGGTTTAGAGTCTCAGCTGACTTGCATTTTTTTTTACCATGATATTGTACCAGGTGGACAGACAAATGTCCTTTATCAGGATCACCTGGGGTGCTAATTAAATCTTTAAATTCCCAAGCCTACTGTGTATCAGCTGGATCTGAAGACAGGGAACTAGGGTACAGAATTTTGTTTAGAATAGCTTTCTCAGATGATTTCCATGCATTCAAAAATTGTCATGTGCGTCCTTCCATCCCTCCCTCCCTCCCTTTCTTTTGTTCTTTCTTTCTAGTGCCAAGGAGTGAACTCAAAGTCTCATGCCTCCGTGCTCTGCCCACTGAGCTATAGCCCCAGACTTCCTTATTTGAGAGTTTAAAATGCTCCTGAGGCATTTATCAAATGTGGAGCAGAGGATACCAAAAGAGCACACGAGGTTGTTGCACACGTTTAAAGAAATGCAGCTCTCCCGTTTGTGTCTCATAATCCCTGAATTAAAAAGCACTGAGTCCCTGCCAAGACATGGTTAAGACCTCTCCACTACTGTAGCTGGTCCTTCCTTCTGTTCTTTGGTATGAACGGTACTAGGATATCACAACTTATCTGGCAGCTGTGCAAAACACTGGTTACAAAAAGATGAGACTCCTCTTAAAGGGAAAGCTGCATCTTCTCCTCAGTGTCTGAAAACACCCCCAGCTGGCCTTTCTCATGAGTGGAAAGGCTGTGAACCATGACTGTTCCATGAGCAGACCGTGGCAACAGTAAATATTCTCAAGTACCAGCAAGAGATCTAAGTGATGGATTTGGGAGCTGAGCTTAACTTGGAGGGTCATAGGGTAATCATCGTAATAAAGGGAAAGTCCAGACTGTCTAAGTCAGTCTCAAGTGTGACTCTGCAGGGCTGTAAACTGATACCCACTAGGTCTGCAGTGTGGACACATTGGAGGTATCAGAAGCAGGTACTTTTGACTAAATAATGAGTCCTCACCGTTAGGAAAAATCAGAGGCAACAATGAGGAGGCAGGCGGTCCTTTAAGGAAACCACAGTGACTGGGCTGGCAGCCTTACTGTCCCTTTGGAAACTGTGCCCATGTATTTTTCAGTACATGATTCTACTCTCTTCCACCCATCCCTCCAGCTGATTGCTCAAAGAGAAGAGAGCTCGCTCAAGCTTACTGTATTGGATTTCATTGAAGAAAGTGTGACTTAGAAACAAGAGACCAGGGGCTGGAGAGATGGCTCAGTGGTTAAGAGCATTGCCTGCTCTTCCAAAGGTCCTGAGTTCAATTCCCAGCAACCACATGGTGGCTCACAACCATCTGTAATGAGGTCTGGTGTCTTCTTCTGGCCTGCAGGCATACACACAAACAGAATATTGTGTACATAATAAATAAATAAATTAAAAAAAAAGAGAGAGACCATAGAAAGGAAAACTTTCTATGGTGACCTTTGTTAGATTTCTGGTAGAGTTAGACATTCAACTACTTTCTGCTGTTGACCACTCTGGCTCTCTTACTTTTTTAAGCTTTTCATTAAACCCTTTCCAGAATCTTTGAAATGGAAGGAATTTAGCCTTATACAGTGACAGAATCTGCTTAAAATATTTCTTTCTATAGTTTATGCAGATTGAACATATACTGGTATAGAAGTCAGATAGCTGCATGGTGAGGTCCAGGGGAAAGTGGGGCTTTTGCAGGCCCAGCTGCTGCTTGACTCGTGGCTAGGCTGCAGAGGAGCAGCTGTGCGTGTCTGCAACAAAGTGGTGTTGATCATTGCCGCATCCCAACTTCCTTTTTGTCATGCTGAAGAGTAAAGTATTTTTTCATTATTTTTAAAATTTATTTTACACACCAACCACAGTTTCTCCTCCCGCTACTTCCCGTTCCCCCTGTTCTCTCATCCACTCCTCCATCTCCACTTAGAGGGGGGGAAAGGCCTCCCATGGGAATCAACAAAGCATGGAATGGTAAACTGAGGCAGGGCTAAGCGCCTTCCCCCTGCATCAGGACTGACCAAGGCATCCCACCATGGGGAATAGGTTCTAAAGAACCAACTCATTCATCAGGAGCAGGTTCTGGTCCCACTGCTAAGGGCCGTACAAAAGACCAAGATGCAGAGGGCCTAGGTCAGTCCCATGCTGGCTCCTTAGCTGTCCGTCCAGAGTCCTGATAAGACCCATAGAGCTCAGAATTCACACAGAAAAATCACTGTTAAGGTTCTTTTCCTCAGCGATGAATGTCAGAGGAACTCTATATATGTTCCTTGTTGACATCTACTATATTATTCTAAAATCTAGTGGATGAAAGCAGCAAATATTAGCTCGTAATTTCTATGGGTCAAGAATCTTCACACTGCTTCTTCATGAGGTTCTAGATTAATGTTTGTCACAGGGACTGCCAGCATATAGGCTGGAGCTGCATTCGTCTGAAGGACCGGGGGAAGAAGGAGCTGTGTCCAGGCTAACTTGTGCAGCTATTGAGAGGCCTCAGTTCTTGCTTCATGAACTATTTCATAGCATTGGTTTGTGCTTTTGCTTAGAGACTTTCCTCAGAGAAATTGATGCATGGCTAACATTTTTGAACTCAACCCTGACCTGTTCTTTTCATTAGATACCAATATGTATAAACCAGCAGTTAAGGACAGGCTGACATTGGGCATTAATAGCAGGAAGAAGGACTGTGAAACTTCTTATGCTGCCCACCATACCCTTAGATTTTTTTGTATTTTTGTTGTATGTGAAACTTAAATTATTTTGTTATCTAAAGCTATGCATATATCTTAATGAGATAGAACTGCAATAATCTAAGAAAGAGTTTGGGTTTCACAGTGGTAAGAACAAGCGAGAAGCCATAATACTTATTATGAAGTTATACTTGATCAGCCTGGGCATGCGGGAGAGTAATACCGAGTTAGAAAAATGATTTTCTACTTTGGCCATGTGTTTACTCAATCTGTAACTTGGGGCAAATTCTAAAGCATAATTTCCACACCTGCTAACTGGTAACTATCTGGTGAGGTAGACGGCAGATTTGGTAGAGTTATCCAGCAGGATTAGTAAAGGGATTCTTTCAGAGGTAAAGGCAGTATTTAGGGGATAGGCAAGGGATTGTGGCCGAGGACACACACCCTGTCTAGGCACAAGGGGGCTCAATTTAGTATCTGCTACAGGTTAGAAGTGTTGCCAGGACACAGCCAACCTACTGTGACAGGGCAGAGCTAGAGTAGGACCCACAATTGATGTTTTCTCTCAGCACTTACTTGAGGTGAAATACATGTAAGCTGAGTTTACTTAGGAGCTGTAAGGCTGAAGGGGGCTGAAGATGCAGTCTAGAGTGGTCAGCCTTCCCACACACAAAGTGGCCTCCTGGCAGGGTGAGGACTGGAGGGAGTGGCTTAGAGCGCAACTGGAAGCTGCTTAGTTGAGTGGCAGCTGCCTGGGCCATGCTGCCAGTGTGAGTTCTGATGAGGTCCAGCGATGGGGCATTTAAATGGGGTTTGTGAGCAGACTCCTACAGCTTGTTTAATGGCAACATAGACCCACTGTGTGCCTGAAAATGGGGCTGTGAGCATAGCTTGCACGAAACAGACCTCCACCCTGCCATGTCAGACTGGGTGGAGCAACCAGGTGGTGCCGTATTTCCCCTAGTAATGGCGCCACTTAAGTTCGTAGGAAGGGCTTAGCATTTTAAGAAGCACTTCTGGTCAGAAAATAATTACAGATACATAATAAAGACAAATTCAGATGAAAAAGACCTCTAAATGAGACACAGTGTGCTTTTAAAAATGTACACAGGCTTGGGAGAGAGAAGAAAAAGAGTACAGAGAGTTATAAAAAGAAGTAATGGTTTATAAAAAAATGAAAGGAGTAAAGATAATAAAATAAATATTAAACTTGTAGAAAAAGTAATAGAATAATAAAAATAATTCATGTAAAGAGGACGTATACACAGAGAGTTTGCATTATGTGTATTACTGTGTTTTCATTGAATTTTTGGCAGTAAAGGAACTAAGTACAGAGAGAAATTTCATTGTATGGGCTGCTAAGCTAAACCAGCATGTATATTATAAAGGTATCTTGACTTCAGAATTTGGGTCTAAGGATATGTTGCTTTGGAAAAGAGGTTCTTTTTTTTGTTTGTTTCCACAGAGAATGAGAACCTGTAGATTCATTCCAGGCTAATGTGGTTTGATGGACCAAGACCCCCTGAAAGAACACCTTGAACACCCTCAAAAAAATCCCTTCACTTTGCCCAATAAACAGCAGAAAGCAATTTGGAGAGAACTATTCCTGTATTCCCAAATATTGTTTTAAATGTTTGTTTACATTTAAAGGGGGAGATGCTATAGAAATTTTTATTGGTATGGATCTTGGTTTATTGATACAAATTTAAGGTCGGTTTTGTTATACATATATTTCTGTTCTTGACTAAGGTATTGTGTTTGTGCAGCTCATTTGAAATGTAATGCATAATTAAGAAATATAATAGATAATCGTCTATAATAGTCAAGCTTGTAGTCATGTTAGTTAGATTTTTTTAGATATATAGAGATATATTTCAGTAGGATAGGTATTCTTCAAATCTTTAAGAGACTACAGAATATGGCATTTAAAATGTTTAATAACTTAGAACTTTTCATGACACTGAGTTACATCTGCTCCTGGAAACACCAATTACTTCAAGAACTTTGGGTGACTGTCCAGGCAATGAGATGTCTCTGTCATTTCTAATATTATATCCTTTTGGAGTCTTTGATGGAGTTGAAGAGTAGATAGTAATAATATAATTTTCCTTAGTTATAATAAGAGATAAAGTGGCATGTTGAAGTTAAAACCTTCCTTTTTATTTAAAAAAGGGAGGTGATGTGGGAATCTTTCCTGTATGCTGTGAATATGATTGGTGGATAAAAAAACTGCCTTGGCCTGTTGATAGGGCAGAACTTAGGTGGGAGGGGAAAACTAAGCTAAATGCTGGGAGATAGGAGGCAGAGTCAGAGAGAAGCCATGGAGCTGCTGGAGACAGACATGCTGAAACTTTACTGGTAGGTCACAACCTTGTGGCAAAATATAAAATAAAACGGAGATGGGTTAATTCTAGATGCAAGAGCTAGCTAGCAATACGTTTAAGTAATTGACCAAGCAGTGATTTAATTAATACAGTTTCTGTGTGATTATTTCGGGTGTGAGCTGCCGGTCAGACAGAACGAACAAGAGGCCTTATTACAACACAGTCTAGAGCGGTCAGCCTTCCCAAATACAGAGTGGCCTCCTGGCAGGGTGAGGACTGGAGGGAGCAGCTCAGAGGGCAATTGGAAGCTGTTCAGTAGGGCAGTTATAAAGAATGAAACACCAGTCACATCAGGGACCAGGTGCTCAATTAATGGTAACTGTTATAATAATTATCATTGCCTACTAACGGGTCTATGGATGCTGATTAACTACATTAGAATGTTTGCGTTGCGGCAGACCGCAAAGAAATGTCTCTTTTCTACCTAGGGTTTGACTGGGAGTATCTCTGCATTAGGACAATCGGGCAGAGCAGAGCTTATTGAATTGCCTCACACCATTTCCCTCAGTCAAGCTAAGAGAAAGATCTCATTCGATACAATACACTGCCCACTGACCCGTTAACAGGAGATTCCTCTTCACGTTCTCACGGGTGCAGCATGGTAGAAAAGCTTCCTACATCTTGTGTTCTAGCAACTCTCCAGATCAGATGTCAGCGCCCCGCAGAGAGCCAGCCGTGCTAGGCATGGCATGTGGCTGCAGTAAGGCTCTGCCATCCAACTTTCCTCCCACCCAGCTGCCCGCCTTTATCAGCTCCAACAGCCATGACGGTGCCACTCCCACGCAATTCAGCGTACAGCGTTCCGGGGGTTCCTAAGCATTGGCTTGGAAACAAGCAACAGACGGAGAGGTTCTGTTGCGGAGAGGCTGTAAGGAGAGGTGGACGGTGAGGCAAGGAGCCAAATGGGCCGTCTGGAAGATGGAGGTCCCAAAGGCAGGGTGGTTCAGCTGTGGAGATTCCTAGGAAGCTGAGGTTTTCACGCCCTCCCTTTCTTGTCCTTCCTGTGACCCATGCCCACTAGGAGGACGCCTCCGCTGCTCATTTCCTGACATAGCCCTGTGTCTTCTCAGCCCCACAGGTAGGAGCTTCTCTCGAAGGCTGAGCTTCGACAACTCCTTTATCCTTGGAGAAAGCAGCCAACGTGGTGCAGATGGTATTTGAAATGTATTTGTTTCTGTGTCAACTGCTCTGTTCTGAACATAAACATCAATTCAGTGACTTCACTGTTGTAAGTGATAAGTTGCGGCAGCATCGCTTGTTTCTGAGTTAAACGACAGCAGCAAAATGGAAAATCACCATTAAAAGGCTATATTTGCATATTTTATGCTGTCAAAGAACACGGCACTAATGTAGCATAAGGAGAATTCTTAAACAGAAACATTACAGCTTTCAAAATCGAAGGAAGACTTTTTAAAGTGCCGAAATTTCATTTATAAAAAGAAACAGGGAACGTTTATTTCCCTGGCAAAATAATAAGAGCACTTTCTGGTGACATTTTTAATAGCATATTAATTTGAAATGGTAATTTTGAGAAGTAATTTCATTTACATAAACACCAAATGCATTCTAAATGCTTGGCATTATCATAATGACTGGAAATTAAATTAATAATGATGGGGAAGTTAAAATCTGACATAACCTCCTTGAATTTTTGTATTTACTCCTATTGAACTTGCATGCTCAACTTCATTTGTTTTAGTTTTGCAGAGCTGAACAATTCTTCTTCAGCTTTGGGAGTTTGGAATTGACTCTCAAGAGGTATTCACAGGAAAGTAAAACCAGCCAGGCACTTCAGCAGCTGCTAGGCCTAATTGGTCAAAGGTACACAGGCATACATGCAAACAGACATGCAGGCATGCACACCAACACACACACTCACACACACATGCACACACACCATAACGTTAATTATTCGGCTGCTGCATTGCTGTGTTTTGCTGAGATGGGTGATCTAAATGGCTGTTATTTTAATAATAAAGGCAGGGGGTCTGTTCAAAGTTATAGCTAAGTTATTGTATAAAATCAAGACACGGAGGTATAAAGCCCACAAGGAGGGGAGAAAACATTTCTCTTCCTACCCTGAAGAAGCATACAAGCACTATAAATGGTTTTGGTGACAGGATTCCTTATAGGGTAGCCTCTTGGTTTATTTTCTTCTCTTTCAAGTGCACGCCATGATGTTCAGCGAACCTCATCCTTCTGATTGCAGGACCTTCCGTGAAACACAAGACAGCAGACCGTCTTGCTTTCAGAAGGCTTGCACCGTTTGAGGATTCAAAGGTTGGGAAGTGAACCTGGAATTTGTCTGTTAGATGAGTCCTAGGGCTAATAGTTCTTTCGGGAAATGTCAACACAACCCAGCACTCTCAGTCACCGGTGCTCTGTTCCATCGCGTTTGCTGGTTGGCCACTGTTGTTCAAGTCCTTGATCTCTTTGTCTCCCAGACTAGATTATGACAAGAAAGTCGTGAGGATATGCCACCACTTCTGAAGTACAGGGCGGAACAAGGCACATTATGCTCCACCTCGGACTCTCTTCCACTCCTAGAAGGCTTTGCCGACACAATTTCCTCGTGCTTTGGCCACAATACCTCAGGGACTCCCAGTTCTCAGACAAGACTTCTCAAACGGCGCATGCGCGACAGCCGCCTTACCAAGACAGTGTTTGTCCTGTCGGCCCCAGGCTGCTCTTCCTCATTTTCTTAAGTTTCCATCCGCCCAGGTTTCAAAACGTTTGATAAGATGGAACGTGAAGATGAATTCCCGCAATTTACTCCAAATTATGTATTCTCAGATTTTTCATTGAGCTCGAAGAACACAGCAACAGAATGAACCAGTCACAGGTGGACTGAACGGCCTGGCTTCAGAGAGCTGACAGTCTGTGTAGCAAGCCAGTCTCTACTCGGAAATTAGAAGTTCATGGCACGCACTCTGTGTGGGTCCCACGCACTCAGTGCGGCAGGTCTCACAGTTGGAAAACCCCTTTATAGTTAGCCACGGCTGTCATTGCACTGAATCCGCCGTTCCTAATATTGTTCTGTTCTCACGGCCCTTTTCGGGAGTAGTTCATTGGGCCCCAGACAGATATGAATGGACTCAGTGGAGACAACAAAAACAGCACAATTAAATATCACGGGAGCGTCTGATTGGCTGTTTTTAAACCAAGGAGGGGGCTGGTGACAAAATTTCGGCAATAGATCCATAAACACATAGCAGTAATATCTGCCGTTAAAATCAGTTTAATATCCTCTACTATCGTTTATGGCTTCCCCTCCCCCCCCAACAGAGTTTGGTCTGACAGATTTAAGGTCTTCTACCTGATAATCGTTTCTACTAATCTTTAACGGAGTAGGCTCTTCTTACCTGAAATTCTAAAGCAACGTGGTACATTAGGGGAAAGATGCCTTGGTAAATCACCTGTGCTAACCTCCCCTCTCAACTCCTCCACTCGCCATAAAATGCTTGGAGAGTGAAAGCCAAAGCTGTGTCCTGTTCCCCAGTGGCCTCTCTGTTTGTCACTTTGGAGGGGAGTTTATTCAGAATGCAGTTATTTCATTTGTAGCTGAGCTCATGGAAAGATTCATTTCGCGTTGTTTTTTTCCCCTTGGTGACTTCGGAAGCACTGTCTTAGGTGGCTAAGGTTTTTCTTTTGTGTCCTCTCAAATGAATGGGGAAGAATAGAATTGAGACCTGGGATGTAAACAAGAGATCAGGTTGCAGTCAACTCCTTAGGCCCTCATTCCTACCTATCTTTATGTGTGCCTAAGTTTTATCCCGTGCCTCCGTTTGCCTTTTGCCAATTCTGATCTCTGATACATAGAGCCACTTCAAAGGCTGCTCTTTCCTTTATACAAAAGAAAGACTCAGAGATAAATAATAGTCGAAATAAACCGGGGCATATTTATTTCCATCTTAGCTTTTCAAAGGTCTGTGTCTGACACGTAGAGACTCCCATAATGCCCCTGCCTCCCTGCTTTCTACATGATCTCTGTGCTGTCCCTGTCTCTTTCTTTGGCAATTGGTGTCACAAAGCCCTGTCTCCTCATGCTGCCTAAAGTGGGCGCTGGAAAGATGGAATGAGAGACAATGAAAGATCATGGTTTCGTATATGCGTCTTGGAGTTCAAGTGCCTTTCAGAAACAACAGATCATTTTTTAATCTGACATCTCCGGATTAAATTGATTGGGAGATAAAACGCATCCAACAAGTGTCAGAATTATGGAAGGTAAAAAGCTCGGAGAGTTGCAAAAGCCATTCGTACTCCTAAACCTTCAGGAAAGGGAATGTCCTTGAAAGGTCTCCTAGCAGGGAGTTCGAGACCTCAGCTGGGAGCCTGCTGTCATGTTGTAATCACTATAATTTATAGCACACCAGCTCCTTCCCGTTGCCTCACCAGGGGGCCACCTGGAAGGTAGTCAGTTTGAGGCAAGAGCAGAATAAAGGAAGGGGAAAGGTAAAACTCCCTCTAAGGAGTCTGTGCTATAATGCGCACTTCAGGGCATCTTTCCAGGGAGTCTAATCTTCAAATGGAACACATCTTCAGTTTCTGCATATATGTGCTATTAGAGAGGAGTTACGACCTGCGCAGAGCGATTCCTCCAGGATCTTTGGCAGAGGTTCAAGGATGACTTCAATTTCATTCATTCATCCATTGAGTCAGACACTCATTCATCGAATATTAATTTGGGATCTACCAACTGGGTCACAGTGAGACAGATCTCTAGATCTTGGGTGGCTGAGCATTCCTTGGAGTGAAGTTGGGAAGAGACGGAAAGAGAGGTAAACATGGATGCGAACAAGACATGTCTGGTATTCGATCACCTCTGCCGTCTAAAGCCATCTTGTTCAACTCTGGCTCTTTGCACCTGCACTTTAGTTAGAAAGAGACATTGGAGCGCTGGAAATTTCAGATGGGAGAAGGGGCAAAAGGGAAGGAAAGTAGAAACAAAGAGGCGCTAGCTCTAGAAGCTAGACAGGCTACCTCTCAGTGATTTTGACAGTAAGCCGTTAAAACAATCCACACAGAAGCTGCAGCAACAGCGGGACTAGCCTCGCCTGCTCGACAGGTAGCCTTGAGAGGCACACGCGTGTGCACAGGCAAGGATAACAATACAGTGGAACGGAAGAGATTTGGGGCTCATCTTGGATTCAAATCTTGACATTGTCTTCTTCTAGATTTGTTACCCGGCAAGGTGTTTGCGAGTTTCCGGCTGCATTATCAGAAACCTGATGTTGTTATAACATTTACCAAAGACGCATTGTGAAGATAGATGAAAGCATATTCCTAAAGGCCTGAAATAATTCCTCTCCTTTTGAAAGATGAGCAGGAAATAAATGTCCGCGAGTTCTCTATTTGTCTCTAGTCACGACTTAGAATGTTTTGTGTATGGCACATTATTATACTCCATAAGCTATAGGAACCATTTCTTAAAATTCTCCAGGATGACTAGCAAGACCAAGTCAGTACTCTGCCAGCATGTCACGTCTTAAAACCAACAGGGTAGAGTGTTAATGGGGAATCATTTAGGTCTAGTTGGACTGTTCGAACGTCTGTGGGGAGTGCTTTGATCATTGGCTGGAGCCAGGAGATCCCTGCTGGACGCGGGGAACACTGCTTCGTGGATTGAACCCTGAACTGTGGAAGAATGAGAAAAGCTAGCTGAGAATACTCTGCCTCACAGCCAAGCAAGGATGGACTTGGTCCTGACTGGGGATGCAATATGGCCAGCTGTTTGAGCTGCCTCGACATCATGGAGATGATGGGCTATAACCCGGAATTGTGAGCTAAAAGCTAAATCCTTCCCATCCCCAGTTGTTCTCTGTCGGGATATTTTATCGCAGCCACAGAAAAGAAACCAGGACAGGGCCGTTCATTGTGTTACTTCCAAACTCAGTGAAGGGTCCCCACTGACATGGGGGGCCCAAGGTTTTAATTCATCTATTTAGCTCCAAACCCAACAGTGTTCCTTTGAGTCTGACCACTCTTTAGGTCTGAGCTTGTGAGGCATCTGGTATTGTGAAGGCTCAACAACAACAACAACAACAACAACAACACACACACACACACACACACACACACACACACACACACATATATAAAAGAATGGAAAATTCAAGGCCAATGCCAGCGTTTTAAAGAAAGGGTGTCATAACACTGGGCAGAAGAGGAAGCAGCTTAGAGAGAGCAAGTCAAGAGAACAGAGACGTCTTGGTTTGAAGGACGCAAAGCCAGACGACAGGAATCAAACATTGGATCTCTGTGGTGGGGCTGGCTCTGACAGAGACACTTGTGCTGGTGGAAAGAAGGAAGTAAAACACGGAGGACTGGATCCTTTCCTAAACTCCCAGTGGCTCCATGCTCTCTCTAGACCTCCTCAAGAAATCTTGGGACGTCTTCCTCACAGAAGATGATGGCAACTTCGACCTGAACACCTCTCTCCACACGATGTTCTCTTACAGAATGAATGGCAAGATTTACGAAGGATAGCCTGGGCGGTGGTGGCACACGCCTTAAATCCCAGCACTTGGGAGGCAGAGGCAGGTGACTCTCTGTGAGTTTGAGGCCAGCCTGGTCTACAAGAGTTAGTTTCAGGACAGCTAGGACTGTTAGACAGGGAAACCCTGTCTCGAAAAACCAAAAACCGAAGAAAAAAAAAAGAATTATGAAGGAAAATAGTTTTTTTTTCTAGAGCATGCTTCTACACATAAATGCAAATCTTGGTTCATAGTCTTCAGTTAATGGTCCTTGCAGACCAGTGCTTGGCAGGTTGCAGGGCCAGACTCTAGAAGCAGAAATTCAAAAGGGAAGCACCTAGCTTAGAAATGAGATGCTCTGCTGTCCATGCATCCAACTATAAGATCCCATTTCTGATTTTGATCTGCGGTCGCTTTTGCAAATGTCATCTGCTAAGAGTAGCTCTCTCTGTTCCACACTTTCCCTAGGAGCATGCTGGATAGCTTGTTTTCCTTCTCTCCCTTCAAAGCCTTTCCTTTCCTTAGCCAGCTCTTCTGTGTACTGGGTGAAAACGGGGTTGAGGATGTGGAAAAATGAAATTGTCATCTTTTGTGGTCAGCTGGCACAGGAAGCATTTGATCCCCTTGAAGTACTTTTGTGCAGTTTTCTGAGAAGCATTTACTCGTCCCCACTGAACTGATAATGATGGAGCTTCAGTCTCTGTTGCCTTCAATCATTCTCTTATTCTGCCAGCTCAATGAATTTCTTCAGCTCCACTTCCACCAGCAGGTCTGGCAGAGGTGGAAGGGAGGGGGGAAAAAAAAAAGGAACACAACAGAACAGAAAACAAAACAAACAAACAAAAAACGCCTTTTGGCGAGGTCTGTAGAAAACTTCACTTTTAGTTCTCTCTTAATGTGCAATCTGTGTGTTTCTCAGACAAAAATTGTATTCACGTTCATGGCAACAGAAATGCATAAAAATGGCAGAAGGAAGAGGAGAGAACCGGCAGCTATATTCACGCCGCTGTCAAAGCAGCGCCAGATGCCCTTTGCCAAAAGCCTTTGCTCCTAGCTGCCCTAGTGAGCCAGAGGCTCCTTCTTTGTCTAGGCTGGATTCTTCACCCAGAGGCCTCGTCTCCACCCTGAACAGAAAACTTCTGCACTCACAATCCGCCCTGGCTACGAAGCAACCAAGCTCATTTGATCACATTTCAGAATGTGACGCCACCCCCCTCCACCCCGCCTGGGTTCTAGACAGAGTGACTCAGTTTACACATCATGCCGGAGGCAGGAATGAGCACTTCGGTGGAGATCCAGCACCTCAAGAATTCCCTTCAGCTGATTGAACCCACTGGTTGTTACAGGGAGGGTGAATGCTAAGGCATGTACTGTTCTCCAAGTGCAAGCCTCTCTTCCGGATCCCTGTATGACTGTAATTAAGCAGGAGAGTTAATTTTATGTAAATCATGCGCTACTGTAATTGGGCGCAAGTGCACAGTCATGTACATCTTATTTAAAAGTGAAATATAATGTTCTGTGGATGCTGGTGCGGCTGAGTCTCAGCCCTCGGGGGGGGGGGACGTCGGCAGCAAGCACTGGCTGTTTACAAGACTCACTCTTTGGTCTGCGAGCTTAATTACAAATCATGCAGCTCTGCTTGGCACTGCCCTGTGAAGGATTGAGCCACCTGCCTCCTGAAAGGCTGAAGGTACAGACCGGGGCTTCCCTTTCCATTTCTCTCTTTACCCCGACTTAGAGAACAGCCATTTTTCTCTTTCTATTCATCTTTTCAAACCCAAACAGTGTTTTCCAGTGGCTTGCTCTGCTTGGCAGTCCCAACCCATATATCCCCAGGCAGACTGCAGACGGATTTGTCTTCTGGAAGCAAGGACTAGTCGCTTTCCTTTTTTAGCTTGTCTTTTCTAATGCGACACAGGATTGCTTTATGATCCCAGGATTTTGTTTTCCAAGTGCGGGCGGATTAGATACCATCCAGAAGTCTGTGTTTGTGATTGCTACCACTCCTCCTGCACAGCCCCTAGAGGGAGGCTGGCCCCCGATGCAGGGGGATGCAGGGCTTTCACTGGTCCTCTCTTCTCTATCTACATGGCTCATCTTGGACTTTGGGACAAGGTTGCCCAGCAGAATATAAAGCATCTAAAGCATCTAATCTACATATCTCAAGGTCGAGATTTGTGAAGAAGAAAATATGCAGGGCACCAAATGTTTACTTTAAACACAGTCTGTCCTCACCCAGAGGCCTGAAAACTCATCTGGGGGAGTTGTACTGTGGCTTCATTCTTGCCCAGCTTGCCAGGCCAGCTATTCTGCCTGCCAACTCGAGGTACAGTGGGTTAGCCATCCCAGACTTCAGGGCAGGAAGCCTCTGGATACCTATTTTGTGCTCCTTGCGTTCTGGTCATCATTCCACACTCCAGAAACCCTGCTCAAATGCTTCAGATTCCTTTCTTCTAGAAGGGGTATTTGAATAAACTGACTCATTCCTCTTTTCAAACTGTCCGCTTCCTGCGCACCAGCTGTTTGATATGCCCTTCTCTCTCACCCTCCCATAGCCTTTCATTTTCCACCCAGATTTTGGCCGTCCTTCACATTGTCATTGTTTAGTTGGCTGTTCTTTCATGACATAGACATGAATGTGAACAAATGAAGGGACTTCAAAGCTATGCTTTACTTAGTAAGGAGGGAAACTTGTTCCCTGTTGGGCAAAGTGTTTTGCCTTCAACTTTGTTCTCATAAACAGACTGCTTAGAATAACTTGTGGCAAAGCATGATAGTAGAATAAAATGTCTCTGTTGGACCAGTTTGTTTAGGAAAATTCAGTGTCTCTTTCTACTAGGCAATTTCAGCTTGGGCAATGAGGGGCAGTTTGCATATTTCTTTATTTAAGTAATATATATTTTGTGTACATATTAATGTATGTGCATGTATGTGTGCATGTATGTTCTTGTATGTGTGCATTCATATGCATGCCCATGAGTGATGTCATTCTTGGGCATCATGGCACTGTATCTCAATCACTACTCACCTTTTTATTTTTAATCTATCGTCTATCTATCACCTGTCTATCATCTATCTACCTGTCATCTGTCTGTCTGTCTATCATCTATCTATCTATCTATCTATCTATCTATCTATCTATCTATCTATCTATCTATTGGTCTGTCTATAATCTATCTATCTACTTGTCATCTATCTATCTATCTATCTATCTATCTATCTATCTATCTATCTATCTATCGGTCTGTCTATCATCTATCTATCTATATATCTACCTGTCATCTATCTATCTATCTATCTATCTATCTATCTATCTATCTATCTATCTATCTATCTATCGGTCTGTCTATCATCTATCTATCTATGTATCTATCTATCTACTATCATTTTTAGCAAGTAGGATAGGCTGGGTGACCAGTATACCCCAGGGATTTGCCTGACAAGTACATGCCACAATACCTGCCTCTTTTATATGTATTCTCTAGGAACTGAAGTTGCGTCCTCAAGCCTGCTATTAAATTTTGTATTGTGTTCATGTTTGAATATATATAGAAATTATATAGAAATTTATAAAAATTACCAGAAATGATATCCAGTGATATCCACAAATGCAATGATGTTTTCTCTTGGCCTTTATATGATTATGTTTTCTTTGGGTTTAGCTACATATTCTAATCTCAAGCATTAATGGAACATCCTTTCTTATTATATTTATTAAATTATCTGCTATACAGTGATGACAATCTGGGGCATTGCTCTGTGCTTTGTGTCCATGAACAGCTGGACTCCTATAAAAGACTCCTATTCTCTACGAGTCTAAGCTCGTGGAGGAGAGCTAAGCTGGACTGTGCCTCGAAGGGATGTAACAAAGGATGGATGCTTCCTGCCGTGCATAAAAGAGAGGTGGTTACCATTCTGAGAATGAGAGGAAGTCCGCTGAGAGGAGACATCCATGGGGTGGAAGGGCATGCAGTCATCTCAAAATACACCCCAAAGAATGGATTTGATTGTGGGGGTCCTGGAAGATGTTTTCTCAGGGTGATTATGGTGACCATGCCTTGTGTGGAGCCAGTGCCTTTACTGGATCAGGAAGGCAGGAGTGTCTGCTCAGCACAGGACCTGGTCTATTCCAACATGGCCTTTTGTCCTCCCCCTCCCCCCAGTAATTGACTTTGCTCTGTTAGCTCATGTAAGCTTTTGCCCTTTCTGGACTGGGAACACAAAGGCAAATGCTATTTCTTTCACTTCTTACCTCATGGGAGGTTAGTAATGACAACTTACTGACAAACTAAAAGTATACAGGAGACTCAAGTTAGCCCATGGACCATTCATGGAGCTCAACCTAGGTTGTATCCCTAGAATAGCTGGACCAGTAAAGCAGATTTCCAACCACGGCGAGACTGGCTATCAGCACATCTTATATATGTTCTGATGTTGCCTTCAAAGGGCCATGTACAGTCATAGATTTATGTTCTGGTTATAAAACTAATCCCATTACTTCATATAACCCTTCATCCTTCCTCTGTCTTTTATGGGTGCTTCCTGTGGATGCTCATATAGAGATATCAATTAATTCAATGAAGAAGCTTTCATTATTGATATCCAGATGATTAATTATGGAAGTGAAATGTCTCCTGTAATTGAGGAAGAGCAGTCTATACAGGTGCGGCCTGACTTGGCAAATGGAAACAGCATCCACGGACAAACATTAGCAGGGTCTAATGTGACTTTGAGATAAGCCTTGTCATAGTTCAGTTCTCTGCAGTGGCTTCTCTTCGAGGATCAGCCAGAGCAGTACTGACTCATCCCGGTCCTAAAACTCAACGGGCTCGATGCTACATGCATTATCAGGATCTTAAGGGAAAGAATGATGCTCCTCCCCCGCCAGCCTTTTCAGACATGATACTAATGGATGAATTTGGGGGAAACTTGAGTTGGATTCTTTTTGATCTTTGATCTCTATATCGCCTTCATTTCCCAGAACCAAAACCAGCTTTCTTGGTCCCAAAGACACAAGGAGCACTCCTTTGAGTGACTGTGATGGCTGGACTCTGTCTACCTCGGACCGTGTGATTCCCATCATGTACAACTCTGCTGATAAAATATGTTTTATCATAACTGTTTACTGTTACCATAAATATTTATCATGGCTCTACAAAGGATTTCCATATATTTCCATTTTACTCTGTGCACGCCAGTGTTCCGAGCCCCCAAACATCCATTGCTGCTATTTGTCACAGAGTCGTCACGTTGTGTCCGGGAAGATGCTGCTTTCTCCATTTTAAGCAGGAGGCATAGGGAACTTGGGCAAATTGCCCAAGGCTAAGTAGGTAATAAAGGAGGCCTTAAGCCGGGACCCACATCTGCCTCATTTCAGAAGCCGAATTTTCGATATTATACTCAGTTTGAAGCCACATCCTGAAATAGTTCACTTTTTTTTAATTCTTTAAGCAGAACTTAAAGGTTTTTATTTATTCATTTCATTTTGTGGCTTGATAAATCCTTGTCTGTCACTCACCTTCACCTCCTCTGAAAGTAGAGTTCTGTTCCTACCCCATGCTGTACCATAGGCTGAGAATAGTATCAGGCATTGGATAGAGACTGAGTAAATGCTTGTAGAATAAGTGAAAAACATTAGCGAGCCTTGGATCTTTAGATTCACGTCACTTTTAGGCTAAGAGAAAGACTGACTTGCATAGATAAATGTGAGCCAGCACAGAAAGTCCCCCAGCACGATCAGGAGATGGGCCAGTGTTCGTGGGGGCTTCTGTGAGAATCTGCTTTTTCCCCCGAGCATTGTGAAGATAAGGGTATGAGGATGGCGTGGAGGGTACAAAACGGCAGAAATGAGACCCTAGAACTGTGACGGGAGTGAAGCCATTCTGTGTATGTCATTGTGGAAAGGTCTGGAGGACATCCTGGAGGGTCAGGATTCCCAAGTACTAGGCAGTGACTGGAAGCACAGTCTTTGTTACCTCGTGTGTTATCCTTCCTTTACCTCAGACTCCCCCTTGGGTCTCTGAGAACTGTAAGTCAAGGAACCAAGATGGCTTGGTAATGAGTTCCTTTCAGGTAAGGGTTTCTTTTGAGACTTTCCATTGTCACTTCACAGCATAGAACGGGGCTTGTCATTTCTGACCCTCAGTAAATCCAGAATGTGTTGTAAATGTATACCGAAGGGGATCTTTAGATATTTCTTTAAAAGCCATTTGAATTGATGTTTATAGTAAGCAGCCATAATAGTTAATGTGTCGTTGACAGCAGTAGTAAAAATAAGGTGCCTTTTTCTGAACATGCACACGCTTAGGATTAAGGTGATGGGTTGACATATATATGGCAGAATTCAGTTCAAAGCTGTGAAGTGTTTGGCTCAGGGCTTCGTAGTAGCACTGGGGGCCCAGGAGGAGTTTAACAAAGTAGGGGAGGTGACTCTTACATTTGCTTTCTGCAAGCTGTTGTGTATGTTGGACAGATGAGATCACATTTCTTTATTAGACTGTGCCATGTGAACTCCATGCTTCAACAGGCCTTCTGACAAAGTAGCGTGCAGGTTCAGTCAAGAGAAAATGACGTGGATGCCAGGAGAAAGGGGGATGGTGTCACGGGAAGAGCGGAAGAGGAAATTCCGAGTGCTTGCTTGGAGAAGAAAATAATTGTCAAGTTCTGGAGTAAATAAGAAAACTTGTTTCTGTCTTTATAGTTTAAGTACACAGCATTGTTCCTTCGCCTTAGAGAGGTAAGAGAAACTGCAGACAGCTGGGCTCTAACTCGGTGTGAGGAAGAATTGTCTAGAGAACTAGAATGGCACAAGAATCAAATTGCAAAGAATGAGAGATGAGTTAGGAGAGGCCAGCAGATTCTGCTGGTACTGAGCTGTGAGCTCCTGTGGATTGGACACCACATTTTATTTGTATTTCCCTAGGAACTAAAATAGCACATTTAGGATTCATTATGTAGGTGAGCACAGATGTGGGAAGAAAGTTACAGGGGGCTTCTCCCAATACTTAGGTTTATGATCGCTGATACAAATTCATATATAATGATGCATAAACTTACTACAAAGTCAGTAATTTCATATGTAACCATTTAACCAAAAGTCAGTGGAATAGTTTCTTTGAACAGATACGTCACCATGGGTAGTACATTCTTATTCTCTTCTTTAGGGAGAAGGAAGGGTTTATTTGCCACAACTACTGAATACAAAGGAAGCTAGAGCTATCTCCACCTCTGTGGATGCCGAACAAATGAAGCTTCCAGGCAGCTTGGCAGGGATATGTCGTATGCAGGTGTCAAGAGAGTGATTTCATAGGGACACTTGAGTGATGGCTGTGTCAATAAAGTCACATTTTTCAAACTTATGACAATCTAGAAAAATCACATTTTTCAAAGCCTCAAGTCCTACATAGACTGTCACCTTTATTATATGTTAACACATGCCTTAAGTATCACTTGAAACCCTTATTTTTTATAGTCTATTTTTTATCCAGACCTTTTTGATTTGATGTGTCTTTTGTTCTCTAACAAAGGAGGGGATGCCATCTTGTCTAGTTCATGAAGAAGTCATTTGAGGACGACAAAGAAAGCTTTATTTAAATCATCTGTATGTGCTACAAGAACTACCCAAAGGTAAACGATAATAAGGAAATTATTTAATTTGGTATTTCATGTTATTCGTTGAGAATTTTCACAGTTGACTTCCCCCAAACAGTGATTTCCCATAACTGTCTGCTCATATCTGACAGAGGTTGGCAACAGCTCCTGCTAAGCTCCTCAGATTTTCAGGGATTTTCTTACGCAAATATGCCCCAAACATATTTCTCCATTGTCATGAAACATTGTCATTTGGTTTTCAGTTTCAAGCAACAGTGCTCTTTGGGCCCTAAGAGCGTAAATGCTCATGAGACCGTTTGTCTTTTGCGAGTCTAGCTTCTTTTCATAGAAGATAAGATATAAGCACAGCAAAAGTTTTCTTTTTTGAGACAGGTCTGTGTGTGTGTGTGTGTGTGTCTCTGTGTGTGTGTGTCTGTGTGTGCACATACGTGCATGTGTGAAATCTCAACTATCCTAGAACTAGCTTTGTAGTCTAGGCTGGCCTTGAACTCACAGGGGTTCACCTGCCCTTGCCTCCCAGGTGCTGGGATTGAAGCGTGCGGCAAGGGTTCAGGCTCACACCTACTGAAGCAGTTACAATTTCTTCCTAGTTGCTACTTCTGCTCACAGAAGCAGAACAGGTTTGGCCACTGTTAACATACCTAAGGTATGCCTTACTCAGAACCCTGAGGGCAGATGTATTTGACAGAGAGAGTTAGGCTTCCTCCCAATAGAGACAAGTATTTTCTTTGCATCCTATTTTGAGTCATAAAACACTTTCCCTCCCTTCTTCACTTATTTAATTTATATGCCAGAGATTTTTCTTTTCTGAGAATGAAAGCGAAAGACAGGGAAGAAAGTAGATGAAGCAGAGAGGATCCCAGTATCTGACATATTTTATGCTTCCTCAATACAGTAAATTATTCTCTTTCCAATAACCATCATTTTCCTTGGTCTTGGAATCACTCAAAACCTAGCCCCAGAGTCCTGTGCACACGAATGTGCTGTCTGGAGCTGCACAGAGGATGAAATCCTGCTGTCTTCACAGCCCGTGCCGGCTGGACAGGGGTTACACCTACAAATTACTGCGAATTTAAGAATGCCTTTTTTTCTCATCACTGAGTATTTATTATATATAACAAATACATGGGAAAGAAAAAACTATATTGTGTGATTGATATAAATAGTTTATTTACATTACAGAAAAAACATCAAGACAATGTATACTATTTCAAATATATTCATACATAATCAAATATAGCTGTAGTACATGTTTTCATTGGTGTAGATTACCACAAACGCAAGGCAACATGTGTAGATCTCGTCTTATTCTTTTGTCTCTAATACTGTATTGTGTAGTCCAAGGTGTCGGTTGTCCGGCCACTGGGAAACATGCTCCCTCTAGATTAACCTTGTGGATGCTCTTGTTGTGTTGTCTGAACTGTAGTGCCCTGTATTTTGCTTCTGTCTGTGAATTCTGTTGCTTCTGGGGCATTTCCTAGAGGGTTGGAAAGTTTACAGATCTTAGTCTAATGCGATTACCTAAAGTTCGGTCCTACAGTCAAAGAGTGAGGCTGTAGAGGCAAATTAGTAAAGTACTTCAGAGTAAAAAATACTGATTACTAGTAGAACCTTGGAATACTTGTAAAAGTTATTATTATTATTACTATCATCATTATTATTATTTGCTTCTCTTTGTTGTTGTCTTTAGGCTTCTGTTGAGACCTGAAGAACAGAAGTAGAAGCTGAAGATAAATACCTCGCCCTTTGCTGTTCATTCCTTAAGCATGTTCGTTATATTATGCAATGACCAGACTCAGCACAAGGCCAACAAGCAAGTCCCAAATTCATCACATCTCTCTTTAAATGTCTTCAACAACTTTATATCTAAATGTCTTAACGATGAGTGTTATATTGACATTTCAGTGCTATAAGGTAAGATCCTATCACATTGGAACAAACCAGCTGATAACACCCGATATGTAAATGCAAAGGAATATTGCTTTGGTTTAGCCTAATATCATTGTACTGCATTAATGCTATAAAACTCGAGACAAAATTTGGTACCAATTATGTTGCTTCTGCAAAAAGCTAATATTCAATAACATCTGAAACTCGCTGATCTAGTATTTTTTTATTATAATAACACACTTCTTTGATCATCCAAGCAAGAACAATATAAGACTAACATAAAATTCTATTACAACTACGGGTGGTACAGTGGAAAATATGTATATGAACATACATATACGTGCACACACATACATAGTAGGTGTGGGCCCATTTTTGTGCAGTTGCTGGAGCCATATATCTGTCAAAAACAAGCATGAATCTGAGAAGTCACATTTTCGACAAGTGGGAGATGAGAGTAAAAAGATGGCAGTCCACCTTCTCAATGGGACAAGTCTTTTCACTTTGGAACAGGTCTCTAGATATTCATATTTTTATGAGATATTGCTCAGGAGGCAGGTTCTTGAGTAGACAGAAAAAAAAAGAGAAACAGATGTGGGTGGAAATGGGTAGGGGCAGGAGAGAAAGGAAAGGAAGTCAGAACAAAGAACAGACCAGATGAGACCAACATTAAGAGAAAATTGAAGACGATGGGGGCATCTATGCTAGGGATAATTCTGTAAACTGTCTCGCATCTGGGCAGTTTGGAGTAGGTCTTGACAAACAAGGCTTGCCAGGTCACCAGGCAAATAGGGCTTCTTGGGGTCAGTGGTGGGTCCAGTTAGGAAGTCTGGTTTGTAAGCACACTGGGTTTTTTTTTTTTTTTGAATGGGATGAATCTACCCTGGACAGTGGTGTGACACATGGATTCAAACTTTTCCTGGAGTGTGTTTCAAAGCTTTGACTATAGAAGGGGGAGAGTTAGATAACGCACAATAACAACACAGATATGGCTCATGTGCTATTTCTCTTCCCCTAAGTCAGATAGAGAGCATGTTTTTTTTTTTTTTTTGTTTTGTTTTTTTTGCTTAGCATGGTTTTTTTTTTTTTTTTTTTTTTTTTTTTTTTTTTTTTTTTTTTTTTTTTTTTTTTTTTTTTTTTTTTTTTTTGCTTAGTTTTGCATGGAAAATGAGAGAGAAAAAAGACAGATTCGTTGAAAATATAGCAGACATAGCTTACTCAAACTGGGAGCTTAGCATAGGTAGTCTATGACAGAAACGCACACAAAACTATAAGCAGCTAGGAGCAGAGGAGCAGCATTCAGTGCAAAGATAAAGCAGTGGACAGGCGGGACAGCATTTTGAGTTTGTGACTCAGCTGCATAATCTCAGTATATGATAACATCTCACATTTCAGGGTCTCTGCCATGGGGATAACTTTTTATTTATTTATTTATTTTGGTAAGGTTGTAAAGTATGTATACCCGTGCATTTGTGCACTCAGACAAGTGAATATATAAACATATGACAAAATTATAGCATATAAATACAAAATCTTGGTAAAATAGCCTATATAGTCCACTTTTAAGTTATGCTTAGGAATGAAAACTGTGATTAATAGCTTATTTGAAGACATGTCTGAAGTATCGAAATTCTGAGTTTCTTCACTCTATGAGACAGTAATCAAGTTGCTATTGTGTGAATATTTATACAAGTTTTATTTTTCTATGTGCCCTTAGGGATGTCTGATACGGTTTTCTGTGTCTTAGATTCTTCTTTATCTTTTCATTTTGTGCTCAGTAGTTTTGGTTTTCATGTTGTTTTTAAGTCAGCTGCACTTATTTTTGTATAATCCACTGGCTCACTTTCTACACCTGAGAGTCAAGATGATGGACTCCACTTGGCTTAGGGCTGTCCCAAGCTCCAGTGATGATCTTCCCTTATGCCTGTAGGCCAGGTGAGGACTTATGAGCTACATTTTGCCTTTTTAAAGAGCAGATCCGACACTTGTCTTTAAAGAAGATAGTATCATACAGATGCCAAGGTACATTACAGTCTTCATGTTTTAATTTCATAACGCTTCTTATTTTCCCATTTTCAGAAATAATTATTGGGGAAATTCTCTGGTTTACTATAGACCTGTATAAATGAATGGAAGCCTTCATGTCTTATAGTTGTGATAAAAACCTCAAAGAGTTGCTTCGGACATTTTTAAAAAAGAGAGTAAATTTAGTTTTTATTTTTTTTTCAAAGGAGCTACACTGGCTTTTTGGCTGTCACGAGACATAAATGATGCATTGGGTTTAGAGTCTAGTTCTTGCCAACCACGCGTTTACACACTCAATAGGTCAAACAAATCCCCGATTTTGCTCCTTGTCTCAAACTGAACCTCAGCCATCACCCAGGAATCATGGTTCAATTTCCTGTTGAAACTGGATGAAATCTCTATTCTCTTGTGATCTCATCCCTGTTCAAATAAAAATTACCTTTTTCTGGGCTTGGAATTTGCTATTAAGCTATGATATTTGCTGCTCTTTCGAAAATATATTGAAGGTTTTCATTTAGTATAACACAATCTTTCCCATTACATTTAAATCACTGTGATTAGCACTTACCACGTTGAAGTTAAAAGGTGTTTGTTGTTGACACCAAGTGTGTTAACACTGATGGTGTCCAAATGTTCTACTTGGAAATAAGATGTTATTAATGAGGGCTAGAATCGAAGAATGTCTACACCTTATAAACATTTGTTATCACTTTGGGCATAGTGATTCTGGTAGGTAAAGTCACTGCTTCATAATTTGAATGAAAAGTGGCCTTTTACAGATAAAAGAGAAAAGAGTGTTTAAATAGATGTTGACATTCTATGTTAGAGAGGAAAATAGTCTTAGGACATAAACAATACTCATCTTAATATAAAAATGAATAAAATAAGTTGTGCCTGTCCTGTAGGAAAACCCATGCCTTTCTACATGGCTATTGAAATGTTCTCACAGGGAGGAGCTAGGACTCACGGAGAGTCAGTCCACCAGGAGACTCAGAGTCAAAGGGAGGGACTAGCGCCGCCCTCAGCTTGGGGGATGCCCAAGTGCGGTTACTGACCTTGTGATACAGAGGACCACCACGCAGATGACAGCGATCTGAACCGTTCCAATCACAGCTGCAATCAGGACGTACTGAAATCGGACGGGGCCGGGCACAACGTAGAGAACATTGTAGTCCTTTTTCTCACAGTGCTGACCAGTGTAGCCAGCATCACATCTGGAAGCAAGGACAGCATCTGGTCACCTGTAGCCCAGAACTCTGTACTTTTAATTTGTTCCGTTCACCTTGGTTAACATGGTTATATATTGCTTAATGACACAGTGCAAAAACTTATAAGGCTGTTTGCTTTAGACCAGTTCTATGCCAGGGAAATTCTGAAAAAAAATATTGAGTCAGAGATACAGCACGAGTAATTTCTTAAGCTGGATGGCCATAAAATCATAAAGGCCTTCGTTTTGAACAGAGAAATGTTCTTGGAATTCTCTTCAAATGTTTTGAAGAGAAAAATCTTGGTGCAGGCAATACAGGTATACAAACAAGCAGTGTGAGCATCCTATTAGGATGGATCTTGCTTCTCGCTCACTCAGCCTCCCAACCAAAAGTTCAGATAGACAATTTTCATGTTGAAATAAGCATTTGATATCAAAATATACTAATTTGGATCAATATGTCATTGCTTTGTGGAAAGCCTCTAGCGCTTGACTCTGAATTTCTTGTAACTACATCCTGAGGACTTTTCCACGGGTATCTGGAGGGTGTAATTTAATAACTGCTGCGGAGGGAAGGACAGCAGAGCTCTCTTTGTGTGTCATGTTCACTCTGTCTGTTGAAGAACAGGCATGTCCCAGGGTATTCTGTGAAAGGAAACAGGTATGGAAGACAGCTGTGGGTGAAAGACAGGCAGAGAGAGACAGACGGACAAAAAGAAGCAGAGACAGAGGGGCAGGTGGAGAAAGAGACCCAAACAATGTTGTTTCTGTATATCTCTGTATCATAATCAATTTATTTCATCATACTCCAGTGTATATTAATTTAAATGTTGATATTTATTTTTTATTTTGATTTGCCATCTCAGAAATAATCTGTGTATGTTCTAGACACGAGTAGATATTTATAAACTGTATTTATAAACAAAACCCAGACAAGCCATTTCTTTCTCTCTCTTCTGAGTTTGAACTAGATGCATGGTGCCCAATCATTTCATGATACTAGGCGCAGTAGAAAAGAGAGTGAGTGTCCAGCAAAATCATATAGTTCATAGATGATCTGGAGCATTTTGGAAATAACCTCTCCAAAAATACTAAGGGAGGAGTGCAAAGCACAGCTCTATATTCAGAGGAAAAGTCGATCAATAGATAGTGGTCCATGTCATTAAAATTATACTGTAAGAACAGAGTGATGGGCTGTATACTGAGTGTATAAGGTATACATGCATCTCTCTCTCTCTCTCTCTCTCTGTGTGTGTGTGTCTCTCTCTCTCTCTCTCTCTCTCTCTCTGTGTGTGTGTGTGTGTGTGTGTATGTAGGAGAGACAGAAACTTTGATGTTGTTCCCCTGTTTAAGCAGAATGTGAACCAATCTTCCGCTAACACTTAAAAGCTAGTTTCTACATTTCAACTTGATTCTTTTTAAAAGTTTAACCAAGGAAATGTTACCTGCAAGATGGCTCCTGCATGTTGATGGAATGTTCACACTTCCCGTGCATGCAGAAACCATTGTAATGTTCTGGGCAAGGTATGTGGTGTTCTCTGGCACTTTCTTCTAATTTGTTAGCATTCTCTGTGAATACAGATAAAAGCAAGCACCCCTGTAAATACCTTTTGTGCTGGGTAAGATCAACTAGTACATTAACAAGAAAAGGCAAAGCTATTGAAAAGGGCAGGAACTAAAAGGCCATGCTTCTGAGGAAAGAGGGAGAGAGAATTGAAAGACAGACATCTTTACAATTATGTTTAGAGATGAAACTGCAAAATTACCCAGTGCCTTTCAGGCTTTTATGCAATTTCCTACATCTTTAACAGCCACTGATGTGGCCACAAGTTGTCAGAGAGCTTTAATTCTACTTGCATAGAGCCTGTCCATTGATCATAAAATAATCCAAGAAGAAATTCTCGATTTTTCCAATTTCAAAGCATAACATCTCTGAGAGCAAAATGCTCAAGTACCTCGATACTTCTCAACATGAGTGCTAAGTTAAAATATGGCTGTGTTCAATTGTTAAATATTTTCTAGCCCAAATGCAGATTTCAACAAATGCATCCCAGCAGGCATTTTTATAATATATTGTGAGTGCGAGGGTTTTTTTTTTTCTTTTTGCACCCATACATTTTTATTGCCACAATAACGCAATTGGAGATTGTTTTAGAATCGCTTGTATAGATAGTCACATCTATTTATTTTGATCCATACGGCCGAACACCTCGCTTGGGCGGAACAGTAGAGCTGGCCCTGGGGGTGGGGTGTGAGTTCAGGTAAGCAGGACCCAGGGTTGTGCGAGCAGAAGAACTGGCCCTGCTCCCCGCTGTCTGCTACACTGAGTGAGCTAGCCAGGGCGGTGCTGGAAAACTCAGGTGGTGAGGGAAAGCTAGCGGGTGACCAATCCAGGCTCAGAACCAGGGCTATGAGTTAGCCCAGCCCAACATCCACCGTATTTCGAACTGCTGGAGTGTGCGAAAGGACCTGACCTGCAGACACAAAGCTGCAGGATCTTCATGACACACACAACAGTAGGCTATCCAAGAGGAGCCCCATTGATGGCCCAGTATCAATATACAGGAAAAATCAGAGACCTGTAAAGATGTATGAACTAAAGAGCATACTGTGTGACTCTTTGGACCATACAGCAAGCTTCCACACCAAGACTTTTGTTTGCTTGTTTTCTTTTGGATTATTTTTTATGATTTTACTTTTAAATTTTGCTTTGCAGGGAGTGGGAGGTTACAAGGGCAGAAGGCAGAAGCGAGGGTAAGGGGAGATGAATGGGATTGGGGCGCTTGGCATGAAATCCACAAAGAATCGACAAAAAAGTCAAAAAAAAAAAAAAGAAAAAATGATTAGTGAAATTTAAACTTAAGGAAAATGAAACACTGTATATTCTAAAATGAAACACTTCTACTGTCATTAGCAGTTTTGTTTTCTAATGTTTTTACAAAAACATGTAGGTGCCTTTGGGCTCCTGTTTGCTCAGATATGTTGACTACACATTTGCCACACCATCTCCAAGCGAGTGGCTGCTCAATTTCGTCTGTGATTTTTTTTTTTTTATATAGTGATAGAAGGTCTGGGCTGGAGAGATGTTTCAGTGGGTAAGGATGCTTCCTGTGCAAGTGTGAGGACCTCGGTTTGGCTTATATCGTTGATGTAAAAAGCTAGGTGTAGACGCATGAACGCCTGCAACTCCAGTGCTGTGGGAGTGACTAGCAACAGAGGATTGCTAGGGTTCATGGTTTCCCCTTTGTGTTCATGTTGAGTGAGAGACTCTGGCTTAAAGGAAAGGAGTAAGACAGACAGGGATAGACGAGGACACATGATATTCTCTTCTGGCACACACACACACACCACATACAGGCACACATACAGGCACACACAAAGGCACACATACACACACACCATACCAGGCACACACCTCGGCACAGTCACCCACAAAGGCACACACATAGACACAGGCATACACAAAGGCACACACACACACACACACACACACACACACATAAACATACAGGCACACACACACTCACACAACGCAGTTTTGCCTTCATCGTCTCTTCTGAAATACAGTATTCTTGAAAATTTCTTTCTGGATCAATGAGAAATGTAACTTTATCCATCTTGATCTACAGATATTTTTCAATCTATAAGTATTCTTCAGCACCATGGTAACTGGGGGAGCAGTGAGGGAAGATTGCAAGTTAATGATTATTTTTTATGGAACGGATTACTTCCCATTATCTGTACACAGGGGCGCCATGCTTTATTACAGTGTATCCTTATAACTTTCACTGGCAGTCATGGGTGATAAGCGTATTCGTCAGGAATAGGACGAGCCTTTGCCATTTGTGAATTAGATGGATGCATTATTTATATTTAGGCAGAGCTGCAAAACCTCCTTCCATACATTTTAAGATCTAGATGCCATCTGCAGATCATTAAAGTTTGAAGCAAACTGTTAAAATGTTTAGTGTTTTCTTTTGTAGGGGTATTTATGTATATGACTCTGGTGGGTAATAATTCAACATGTATCCTAGATTCATAAGGTGTATGTTGTAGCGATGGGGGAGAGACCACAGGTGACATTTCAGCACTTCATTTGTTTTGTCTGTGATATTTCAGCCATGGTGTAGTTGGTGATCTTTTGCATTATGATGTTTTGACACTGAAAATTGTCGCTAAAGTTCGTGAACTACTTCCAAGAAAAAAACCGTGAGGCTATGGGAATTGTTTTGGCGTCTCCCATTCATTTAAGTATTGTATACATTTTGATTAAATGTTTTGGTAGGACACACAAGAAAATCAAAGTATGTAGTGCTGAGTGACATCTGACCAAAATGGAATCAGGGTAACTTTGGTGTTTAGATGCACCATGTGATGACCTGGTTATTCAAGAATCCACGGAGAAGAGCAGGCTGATTTTCCTGCTGGGTCCAGATGGCCACAACTGGAGTAGACAACCCAGGCTTGCGCTCTTTACAGAGGATTTTTAGGCACTGGGGGTTGTCAGGCCCACTGCCCATGAAATGAGCCAGCACTGATTTCCACTCTTATTTCTGAATCTTCTCCGCATAGCAAATGATTCAACACTTCTATTTAGTGTTCGTTAGTAACACTCCAGTGCTTCTGGCGACTCCTGTGTATGGGGAACTTCTCCGACTCCTGACATTCCAGTGAAACACAGCCTTTTCTGTCACAAGACCTCTTGTCTTATTAAAGGGCTGGGTTTCTTTCTGCTAACTATAAAAGAAGATCAAGAATTGTCTTAACTCGAAACCCATCCTTGAGGGTGTTTTTAAATTGAATCTTACCCCCAAACTGGCAGTTTCTGATTCCAAACTGTCCTATGGGAGCTGATGTCTAGGTGCTAAACGGGAGCTCTTTTGAATGAAGGTATTGCCTCAGTGGGCAAAGAGCTGGCTTTTTCCTGTTTCCTGTCTAAGCAGTGGAACATGGAAGGGGACTAGCCTCCATCATAAAGTCTGCTAATTAGTTTATTCCAGCTCTTGCAAGCTTAGAGGGCTCTGGTTTATTGCTCATGTGATACTGTCAAATAAGAAAGTAGAGAAAATTGAAAATAAATGAGTAGACGAAATGATCCCTGGGCAAGAAAATAAGGAGTCGTCATCAATATATGTCAACAGATTTATAGTCAATCCAACCAAGGAAACCAGTTGATTGAAAACCTGAATATACGACCAGTTCCCGTGAAGCAATAGACATACTTTAGAAATGAGATTTTAGTATATTAAGGCAAGCAGAAACACAGAAATCTAATATCTCAACAAATATATGTGTGAGTCATGGTAAATATTTGTGAACCTGAAGTTTATGTACAGTGGATATTTAAGCAACAATAAAGCATTTGGAGATTTGAAATTATATAAAAATGATACTTTGGAAGTGTACATATTTCTTTTAGTGCCTGACAGCTTAGACATTGATTTCTCTGTTTTCCATTTCAATGAGGTTTAATGTAAGGGCTATACTCTCTCTTCTGAGAAAGGTTGTAGCTATAGTGCAAACTCTTCATGTCTCTGCTAAACTCTGCACCAAGATTCCCGTTAAATATTTACATATGGTTTATTCAGGAAGAGTACGTGAGCCTTCGAAGAGGTGTTCTCTGGCATACCTTGAGTTACTTGGGGCAGAGCTAATACAACCACACGCCCATTGCTAGTCAACAATTGTCAAGGAATGCTGAGGAGTTATGTTCTTTAGTATAGTTAGTTACACAGACTGCTCTTTGCTGAAGAAGACAGGCATGAAAAACCAGAGACAGAGAGAATGGCATAAGGTTCAGCCTTATCTTATGTCAAGTCACCTAGGAGTGGATAGAAAGGAAACAGAGACAAATCGAGGGTCTCAGACTTGAGTCAGTGCTGCTCAGAGTATGGTGTATTTATGTGTTTACCTTTTATTCTACATTCTTGATATGGCACAGAAGAAAAACCAAAATTAAGGGATTGCTGTATTGCCACTAATCTCATAATCCTTTGGTTTTATTTTGACTCTAAAATTTTTCTTAAGATATAAATATTACCTTAAAATTTGTAAGATTAATATATATGTAAACTTTCTGTCATGATACTAATGGTCATATAAAGTATTAACTAATTCTAGAAAAATACTTTATGGAGCTCCCTGTCCATGATTCTGGGTTTGAGTCTCTATCAGGTAAGTAGGAATTAAATTTGTGTAATCTGGATGTACTCCAGAAATTGTGGTATTTTATCTTCCCTGAGATCGGCTGCATATGACATTTAAAAAATACTTAAGGTTTCTGCAGTGAACTGTCACCATTCCTAACAGTGACCTTTGGTGTCTCCGAAAGGATGGTGAGTCCCCACAACAATGATTCCACCTGAATTGTGGTAATGCCACTAAGCTGACAAACACCACCCAAAGATCAGCTTCGGACTACCAACTGCTCAGAACAATTTCAAGGTAGCTAGCTGAAATGAGCCAACCTCATGTACTATGTTAGCCAGGACTTCAGATAACACCTTCACTTTTCCATTACACAGAGACTGTGAACAAATGATATAGCTAGCTCTCCCAGCACTTGACCATTGTCTTAAATTTCTCAGAATCCTGTAGAGATGTTGTTGGCCCTCAGATAGCAGGAAGCAATCTAGAGAACACAATGCCCACATTCCCGGGGGGGGGGGGGAGTGAGTGAATTTTGGTCATTCAGTGGGTTATGGCTATTTGTCATTGTTTAGAGGAATTGGTTGCAAGTTGTGATTGGTAATGGTCAGGAAAAAAGCAGAACAAAAAAGATTAAATACAGGGATCTTATTCTGGAAAGAAAAAAGGGGGATATAGAAATTATAAGATAAAAGTAGACTACTGAATCTACTTTTAAACCAAAAAATCAACTACTAGTCTTAAATATTTTATATTGATGTGGATTTTTGTATATTGATACAAATTTGATGTCATTTATGTTATACTATATATATGTTTTTCCTCTTGTTTAAAATATTTTTGTATATTGACGCAAATTTAAGGTTATTTTTGTTAAAACATATTGTATATACATTTCTACTCTTGTTTAAGGTATTGTAACTATGCAGCTCATTTAACAATGTAATTTAAATTTCTAGTCCTTGAAAGTTTGTATTGCAAACTTTTTAGGATAATAAAGAAATGCAGATTAGTAGTTAGTCACTTATTGCAATCAAACTTGTACTCATGTTAGGTATGTTTTCAAGGTCAAACAGAGATGTATTTTAGATAGACAGGTGGTTTTAAAACACTTCAGAGATCTACAAAATATGGTATTTGAGATGTTTTAATAATATGAGACTTTTTATGACAATGAGGCATGTGTGCTCCTGGCAGCACCAATCTGTTTCAGAGAAGATGATGTGAATCAAAGAAACTCCATATGGAGTTTGCTTTTTTTGTGGCAAAAGTTAGCTACTGGCAAGAAATTGCCCTTGCCTTGACTGCTGACAGTATGCTGTCCAAATTGGACAAGCAGAAAACAAAAGAAATTTACTGCTGAACCTTGCCAAGACAAGGTGGGACAGCCCTTCAAAATTCCTGTGTCAAAGAAGTCTGTCAGATATTCTAGGCCTGTAGGTGGAAGATGGATACTCCAGTGTTACAGAAGAACCTTGGATGACTGTCTAGGCAGCCCTCTGTTTCTGTCATTTCTATGGTTTGGAAGTTTTTTGCTCTTCACTTCCTGTTTACTCAGATAATATTATATCCTTTATGGGTATCTGATAGTGTTGAAGACAATTTATAATTAGAGTTCTCCTTGTTCAGAAAAGGAACTCACAAAAGAGGTGCAATGTGTATAAGGTTGAGAGACATAAAAAGATAGAAAGTGAATTAGGTACAAAACTTTGAACTTCTCAAGATAGTATAGATAATGAGTGTTTTCTCTAATTTGCCAAATGCAAATTGTAACTGTAGTTCTTACTTGATAAATATTTCAGCTATATATAATTTTACTATATTAAAGTTAAAATCATTCTTTTAATTAGACAAAAGGGGGAAATGCTGTGGAATTATCTTTTTGTACACTGTAAATAAGTAGTACTCTCATTTGTTAATAAAGGGCTGAATGACCAATAGCTAGGTAGGATTTTTGGGGGAGAGAATGTTAGTAAGGAGGACAGAGTTTAAGGAGTCTTGAGTAGACCCAGAAGAAGCAACTAGGGAAGTTCAGAGGTGAGGAAAACAAGCCTTGGAGCAGCACATAGATTAATAGCAATTGGTTTATTTAAATTGTAAGACCTGGCTTGAGGCAAACCTAAGTTATTGGTTGAGCATTTATAATTAATAATAATCTCTGTGTGATTATTTGGGGAACTGACCTGTGGGAAAGAAAAGTTCACCTACACATCCTTCCCCAGCACAAATTTGAAATACAGTATTTGGAGAACTCATCTGCTAAAGCAAGGCATTATGTTTCAAAGCAGAGATACTACTGTGTGAAACTGGCCTAAAATCAGCAATTTCTGAAGAGGGAATGCCTTTCTTCTGGTAAGGGCTATAGACTGTCCAAGGAAGTGCTGAAAATCCATTCATGCCATCTGTTCACATGCCTCCCAGTGGGTGTGTGTCCAGAAAAAGAAATTTGAAACAGAAAACTGAGAGCCCCAGTTATAGAGACAGGCATGGAATACTATTCATATATGATGATGTTAATTAAATATTTTCATAGCCAACCTGTTTCTCTTGTTTTGATGCTCTGCTCTCTTTTCTTGACATCTGTATAGCCTACAAAGAGTGAGTAGCTCAGAGATTGTAACGTGAGAATCTAATCCATTGGATAGTGACATATTTTATTTGAATCAAATGATTTGGCATTTCTGGTTATTTTGCTTTGTGATAGTGCAAGTCATCTTTTTTTTTTTTTGCTTTGTAAGATCAAAGATGAATAGATCAAATGTCTTAAATGATGAAAGATCAACTGTGTAATACAGGTAGGGATCCCTTTAGGAAGATGGCATGTATAAATGATCAGATGATGTTTTAAAGTAATATTTCATGTGTTGGCTAATTTTATGTACTCTTCACACAAGCTCGAGTCATCTGAGAGCATGGAACCTCAATTGAGAAAATGCCTCCATAAGTTTAGTAGTAGGAACTTTTCTTAATTATCCATTGATGGTGGAGGACCCAGCCCATTGTTGGTGGTGCCACCTCTGGGCAAGTGGTCCTGGTTTATATGAGAAACAGTCTGAGAAAGCCATAGGGAGTAAGCCAATAAGCACCAGTCTTCCATGGCCTCTGTATCAGCTCCTGTCTCCAGGATCCTGCCCTGTATGAGTGTCTGTCCTTCAGTGATTGGCTGTTATCTGGAAATGTAAGTAAGTAAACCCTTTGTTCCCCAAGTTGTTCTGGCCATGGTATCTCATCACAGCAGTAGTAACCGTAACTATGACAACCACCTTGCTTTAATCAGGCTTTTGTTTAAGATAAATCAAATCCATGGGTCAGCCATCTCTAGGAAGAAACTGATTCTCTGTAGAAAATATGGAGTGAGTTGGGGTGGTCCTAAGGATG
The DNA here is from genome assembly GCA_004026605.1 of Ondatra zibethicus. Classification (NCBI taxonomy): domain Eukaryota; kingdom Metazoa; phylum Chordata; class Mammalia; order Rodentia; family Cricetidae; genus Ondatra; species Ondatra zibethicus. Next base: position 131,768 of record PVIU01001296.1, on the reverse strand, counting down.
AAAGCATCAAGAATTCAATGCCCAGTAAAGCATCATAAAGGAAGGCAGACTCCTCTTCACCATGGGACAACTAGAGCTGCTTCTTCGGCAAATGCGAGTAGATGAGTAGATGAATACAGCAAGTCTCTGGAGGAAAAAAGAAGAAACTGGGCTACCCTTCCTGAGGCTAAAGTCTAGAACTACTGTATGCTAGACTAGATTACTTCATACATCTTGATTCCTTAAGCTCTGAAAATAATAATTCTTTTGCTAATATGCAGTTATAATAGATTACTAGCAAGTGGTTACTTTTACTGGGTATATTATTATTTTATATCCTAAGAGACTGAATAGGGTCATTAACCAGAATATATTAAACAAAAGAAATCATTTTTGCCTTAGTTACAGGAACATCATACTTTTGAAAAAGTGTAAAATGTCTTAAATTTTGACTAGGCCATAATTCGGATATGTCACAAAGCGATCTCACTTTTGCATTGTCTTCACTGGGGAAGAAATAGATTTTGTGGGTTTAAATTCATCTTGTGGCATCATTGTTTAATATCACATATTATCTTGAAAAGCACATATATGAGTTACTAAGAGTGGATTATTATCCTTAACCTCTCTGTTCCTATATGCACACAAAGTATATTTTGCTTTTCTAGAAGACCAAATATTTTAGTGTTGAATATATGTAATATGGAGCTTTTTATTTATTTTCCCTTTTCTTTTTATCATTACTATTTTTCAAATTTATTTTACATGCCAAGCACAGTTCCCCCTCCTTCCCCTCCTCCTACTTCCTACCACCTTACCCCCAACCCACCTCCCATCACTCCTCAGAAAGGATGAGGCCTCCCATGGGGCGTCAACAAAGCCTGGCCTATTAAGTTGAAGCAGGACCCAGGCCCTTCCCTCTGCATCAATACTAAGCAAGGCATCCTACCATAGGGAATGGACTTCAGAAAGCCAGTTCATGCACTACAGATAAATCCTTATCCCACTGCCAGGGGCTCCTCAAACAGACCAAGCTATACAACTGCTGCCCACGTGCTGAGGGCCTAGTTTGGTCCCATGCAGGCTCCCCAGTTGTCAGTCTAGAGTCCATGAGCTCTCTGAGCTCAAATCATCTGTCTCTGTGGATTTCCCCTTCATGGATTTGAATACCCCTTGCTCATAAAATCCCTCTTCTCTGTCTTCAACTGGACTCCTAGAGATCAGCCTGGTGCTTGACTGTGGATCTCTGCATCTGCTTCCATCAATTACTGGATGAAGGTTCTATGATGGCAGTTAGGGTATGCACCAATTTGATTACAGGGGATGGTCAGTTCAGGAACCCAATCCACTATTGCTAGGAGTCTTAACTGGAGTCATTCTTATGAATTCCTGGGAGTTTCCCTAGTACCAGGTTTCTCCCTATCCCCAGAAACCCCCTATATCTCTTTCATTGCTCTCCTACTCCGTCCCTTCCCCAACTCCATTATTGAGTTCCCTCAGATTTCCTTACCCCATTCCCTCCCCTCTACATCTCCATCCTGGTTTACCCAGGAGATCTCATCTATTTCCCCTTCCCAAGATGATCCATGTCTCTCTTAGGGTCCTCCTTGTTACTTAGTTTCTCTGGAACTGTGGATTGTAGGCTGGTTATCCTTTGCTTTCCATCTGGTACCCACTTATGAGTGAGCACACACCATGTTTGTCTTTCTGGGTCTGGGTTACCTCACTCAGGATGGCTTTTTTCTAGTTCTATCCATTTGCTTGCAAATCTCATGATGTCATTGTCTTTTACAGCTGAGTCATATTTCATTGAATAAATGTACCACTTTTTTTTTTATCCATTCTCTGATTGAGGAGCATCTAGGTTACTCCAGGGTCTGGCTATTACAAAAAAAAAATGCTACTATGAACATACTTGAGCTAGTGTCTTTATGGTACGATTAAGCATCCTTTGGGTATATGCCCAAGAGTGGTATCCCTAGGTTTTGAGGTAGATTGATTCCCAGTTTTCTGAAAAACTTCCATACTGATTTCCAAAGTAGCTGTGCAAGTTTGCACTCCTACTAGCAATGGAGGAGTCTTCCTTTGCTCCCACATTCCTTCCAGCATAAGCTGTCATTTGTGGTTTTGATCTTAGCCATTCTGACAGGTATCAGATGGGATCTCAGAGTCGGCTTGATTTGATTTTCCTGATGTGTAGAATTCCACCAGACTTTCTAAGAAGAGCCATCCCAGTACTCCTCAAATTGTTCCACACAATAGAAACAGAAGGAACATTGCCAAACTCCTTGGATGAAGCTTATGTGACCCTGGCACCCAAACCACACAAAGATACAACAAAGAAAGAGAATGACAGTCCAGTCTCCCTCAATAACATTGATGCAAAAATACTCAATAAAATACTGGTAAAATGAATCTGAGAACACATCAAGAAAAAGCCATCCACAACGATCTAGTTGGCTTTATCCCAGAGATGTAGGGATGGTTCAACATATGAAAATCTGTCAATGTAACCCACCATATAAATAAACTGGAAGGAAAACATGCACATGATCATCTCACTAGACAATGAAAAAGCCTTCAACAAAATCCAACACCCCTTAATGATAAAAGTCTTGGAGAGATTAGAGATATAAGGAACATACCTAAACATAATAAAGACAATTTACAGCAAGTCAACAGCCAACATCAAATTAAATGGAGAGAAACCCAAAGCAATTCCACTAAAATCAGGAACAAGACAAGACTGTTCACTCTCTCCATGTCTATTTCAATATAGTACACGAAGCTCTAGCTAGAGCAATAAGATAACAAAAGGAGATCAAGGGATACAAGTTGGAAAGGAAGAAGTCAAACTTTCCTATTTGCAGATGATATGGTAGTTTACATAAGTGACCCCCAAAACTCTACCAGGCACCTTTTTATTTAGTGACAGGATGGAGAAACTGTTGCACAGACACACTCATAGTCTGGCCCCTCTCAGGAAACTCAGTTTTAGTCTTTTCTTACTCACTGTCTTGTCTCCAAAGTAATTTTGAGATAATTTTATTTAACTAACTAGAAAAAAATGCCTCACTGTCCCTTGTATTTGCATTATGTCTGAGACAGAAGTAAGTTATGGATCTGAAGCCATCCTGTGTTTGTTCCTATTGTTGACGAGAGCTGGTCTTGGAGAAGAGAGTCAGTTTCTGTGATTCCTTCCTTTATAAGTATAAAAACGTGAGGTGGTGAGAAACCTAATATAGTTTGAATTGTAATTTAAGTTTTTTTTTTTTTCACCAGAAAGGCATTCCAGAACTGCGGAATGAATTCTGAATACATGATGGGAGTTCTTGCAATAGAACGGATTCCACAATGGGCTCCCCTGCTGCCATCATCTTTTTAGGCATAGATGAATGGATGAGAACAGTCTCTCCTCTTCTAAGGCTCTGGGGCAGAGACTCCAGAATGCTAGCTCAAAGTCATAGCTGGGCACACAAGACAGAGGCCAGGACACAATCAACGATCAGTCTGAGAATCATTTGGGAAACTAAGAGAGAGTGATTCATTCTGTAAAATGCTACAATTCGACATTTTCCCCTTCGAGTTAAGCGTACCACCCCCTACCCCTTGCAAGCATTAAGTGAAATTGCTTGTGAGAAATCTGCCCTAGAGGGTGGCAGGTTGCTGGGGAAACAGAGGTCTCCTCCCAGAACTGTGAGTCTTGTTTATGAAAGAATTTAAGAACTGATTCAGAAAGAGGCTTCAGGACAACTTTAGTAGCGTTTAAACGAGAAACCACAGGGAGGGCAAGCCAAAAATCTCAGCAGCTGCCCAGAGAAGGGAGACGGTGAAGGAGAAAGGCCTTTGAGTTAGTCATGGATGTTTACAAGTAGCCACATCCAAGAGGGAGGTAGTCTTAGAGAAATAGTGGAAAAGTCTAAAGTGCCAAGCAGAGCACACTTAGGATCTGGCCAGCGGTCAAACAAAAGAGACAGAAGAGAAAACAGAAGAAAAGGTCTTCTTGAGTCAGTAGACTCAGAAAAGCAGGCAGACTTACAGGGCCTCAATACAGGTCCATAGTAACTGCACACAGAGCGTGGTTTCTGAGAAGGAAAATGACATCATCTCCTAATAAGAATAATGATTCCGCCCACCTTTTAAAGCATGAGTTGAGGCAAATTAAGCTTCTTCCTGGCCAGGGAGCTGACAGGCTTGGCAATATTAAGCCTGAAGTCTGGATAGCTTGGAACGTTAGGTCTCTCATCAAGGCCAGAGGTAGAGTCTACTCTTTTGACCAGAAGAAAATAGCTTTCTCTTAATTGGCCTCCACAGAGTCGTTTCAAGACCACAGTTGCACTGAGATGTGAAAGTTTGCCAGCTAGGCTGTGAGGAGAGCTATGGGCAGAGCGAGGTAGAATGTAAAGATCATGTTTCTTATTCCACATCAGGCATGACATAAACTGTGAATAGATATCAACTCCTAGAAGCGTTCTTGCTGGACATATAATTAAAGACAGCAGAAAATCTACTTTTCATGTTACCATATTTTCAAACAAAGCCTTGATGGTGTTTTCAGGATTTCCTGCATTTGAATTGGACTCTGAAATCTGTGTAGTAACCTATGGACTAGGTAACTGAAGTGCAAAAATATGTCGCTGTTTTCCTGGACTCTTACTAGTTATGTTTCAAACTGTAATATGTTTATAGAGAACACTGAAGAACCTATGGAACCTTGGGAGGGCCATTTATATGTAATATTTTAGCTATGACATCTAGACACAGTTATTACAATTCAAGGGTTTGCTATAATGAGGCTTTTTGAGACTTTGCCCAAAATCCTAGATTTCTAAGGGAAAAAATAGTGTTCTGTTCATTATTAAGAGCAAAATATGCAAATTTTTAACGATTTGCTTTCTTTGACTCAGACTTGACAGAGTTCTCTATCACGAAGAGAACAGCAGTCAGAGAGAAGACCTGGTGCATCTCCAATGCTCCTTTTCCAGCTCTCTTCAGTCAAGAGTCCATCTTTCAGCAAGTGGGCTACTCATAGCCTTAGAGGCTTTAGCTTGATGACCTTTAAAAGACACAATGACTTCACAGAACTTCAGATGGCTTTAACAACCCTTTGGTCAATATCAGGCCTTGGAAAGAGACATGGATCCATGATTCATTAGTCTCCGGGGCATCTAGAGCTAGAGTTACCTTGCTATTATGGGATGGGTTTGCTCCAGCTCCATCCCCTAGGCTACCATGGCATTTCTTTCTGCTGCAATTCTTCTCTTCCAACGTCGAAGTTTACTAGGAACTTTAGAGAAGGAAAAACCCAAGGGAAGGAATTTTATTACAAGGACATTTCCATTTATTATGTCTTCAAGTAAATCTATGCCTTTCTGACCAAATTTATATGTGTAGAGGCTGTCCAGGGGGGCCTCTCTCAGTGAGGCTTCTTTGGTGACAATTCTGAAAGCTACTCTAAGTGACAACAGAAAGAAGCAATGGGTCAAGGCCATATATATTTTAGCTGCCTGAGCTGAATGTCCAGCTACTTCCTTCTCCTTAGGTAGTATATGAGGGAATGGTTAAACAGTCCAGATAAGCATTATCAGGTAATATATTTGTTCTTACTTGTAACCTGAAGTTAAGGACCCCCAGAGAGAGCTAGGATCGAACCTAGACACAGTGACAGCAAAGGCTTTAATAATAGAGGGACCACAGGGAGCCCTGAAACCAAGTGCAAACCCCAAATCACAGAAACCAAACAGCAAGAGTCCCTCTGTAATATGTTATATGCATATTATTAAAGTAGCTGCGGTGTCTAGCATTGCTACATGCTATACGTAATATGTTATAATACATAATGTCAATATTTATGGTCTTTCAGTGAGTTGATCTTGTTGTGTTCAAAACACAGTCAGGAATAGTTAAGACAAGATGAAAGTAGGTCTACAATTATTCAAGGACCCACAATAAGACTATCCCTGTTTGAATATATAACGCGGTAAGAATACTTTACTTGTAAGAGCCCTTCAAGGAAGATTTATAAACTGTTTTGTATGGATCAAGACACCAACGGCCAAGTAGATTTGGTGATATTTTTGGGAGTTTGCGTAGCAAACAGTTGAAATGAGGTGTCAGCTTATTCCAGCATCCCACGCAGACTGGCTTTGGTTGGGAACTGGGCATCTGACCTTGCATCTTGTTTTGTTCCCTGCTTCAAACCCTAGCTTCTTCGTGTCACTCTGACAACGGCTTCTCTCCTGCTTTCTTCCCTTTAGTTCAGGGGAGGCCCTCGTTGTGACTCCCGCCCCCTACCTTCCTCAAGGGCTCTCTCTATCAGTCTTGTTTCCTGTGCCTTCCACTCTCTGCTCTATCAGCAGCTAAGCATGTAGCTAGCATGACATTGGGAAAATAAAATGGGAAGTCTTCTTCAATCCCGGTCTCTCCCCAGCATCTTCTACACCCCCTTTTCACTCCTTACCTTGACTTCCACTTTGCCTTTTCCCTGTAGCTCTCAGTGACCCTGCCGTGGGCAGGCATGGAGCTGCCGTGGGCAGGCGGAGCAGAAGCGACTTTGTTCCTAAACTCAGTGTCTCAGCTTCTCACAAGCAGCTGTTCAAACTCTCTGAAGTATTTGATACAGTATACTACTTCCTTCTTCCTGAAGCCCTGACTATGCCTGGTCTTCATGAGTGCATCTTCATCTTCACATGGTGTGTGTGCATGTGCATGTGCGTGTGCGTGTGTGTGTGTTGTTGTTGTTGTTGCTCCTTCACAATCACTTTCTTAGGCCTCTGCTTTCCAACCAATTTTTATACGTCTTTATCCTTTGCTCAGATTCTTCTCTTCCTAATCTTGACAAATTATGAGACAAACACACACATGCTCTCTCTCTTTCTCACAGAGAGAGCCTTTACCCCTTCACCCAAGGCTTTTCCCATCACCTAAGTCCGTGTAAAGCACAGACAGCGGCTCTAAAATGAAAGACTTATAACCACTTTTGTTTAGCGATTGAGAAGTGTGGGAACGGAAGCCTTTTCACACCCGTGTGGATTGTCATATCAAAAAACTGCCTTGGAGCTTTGTGTCACCAGTTCCAACTCAGCCAGTCACCCTCTGTCTGTGGTACTAGGGACAACACCTCCTGGAAGGCAGTCTGCAGGAACTGGCTGGCCGATTAGAATCTCAGCACTGTGGAGAGACGGAATGCTGCGGGTTCCAAAGGCTAGTTAGCTTATCTTGGTCTAGTGCCAGTGCTTTGGAACAGCTATCCCTTGCCCACCTCTCTGCGGGAACTAACACCTTACAGCTAACAAACCAAAGCCTTTTAGCATCTATTAACTTCACAGATCACTGGTGTCCATCAGCCCAAGAGCAGAGAATGCCATCAGATAGCATCTTGAGCCTGTAGGGAAGCTCCGCCATCTCGTTGGACCAACCTCGCTGACGTTCCTGCTAATGTATTTTAATCTTGCCTGATTTGTGGCTTTCTTTGTTCTGTAAAGCTATAGAAAACTTCATGAAACTGACTCCATATGGAAGCATGGAAATTGGGGTAACCCAGATCTGTGTTCTTGGGTCACTCAAATAGGTCTAGAATAAACCTCTTCCCTTTAGAATGAGAGCTGTGGGCTTTGTGTCACACACGGTATTGTCCAGCAAGAGGCAGAACTTTTGATTGACAAGAAGGAAAGACATTTCTATTAATAAAACCAGGCATGGATTTTCCAAATAGAAGCTAAGATGCTAAGGTAATGAAGCTCTGCTTTCATTTCTGTTTCGGCACATAGCCATTCACTTATTCTCATTCCTCGCCGCGCCAAAACTGTCAGTGCTGACACACTTGGTGGCAATGGCAGTGACCAAAGCTGGTAATCAGCTTGCTTTTCTACAAGACCGCTTCACGAGCTGGAGAGCTTTTGTTATTTCTTCAGATAAGGAACAAAGGTATAGCTTTTACTCTTCAATAAGCTTTCACGAGTTAAGCCTCTAAAGCACTTTGAGAGAAGATACTGGGAGTAACGTGTATCTATGAGAACTGTTTTAAAGCTCAACTTTGGCGTGGGGGGGGACAAAAGGAACGAACTAAAAGGCTTGTAATTTTAGTGGTAAAATAACTTCTAATGGTTATGGATTATCAAGTTAATACTCACTTCTAAATATGAATAAACTATTTAGACTAGAAATTATAAACAGCTACAATTATAGGCACTATATGTAGTGTAGATAATGAGTGGTATATGTATATATATATGTATATATATATAGTATATGGCTGCCATTAGAAGATGCTTTTTTTGCTCAAATATCTCTCAAACTGTGTGTGTATACATGTTTGTGCCTCTGTCTATCTGTGTGCACTTTGTATAGATATATTATCTTCTGTGTATACAAAATTTAATGAAATAAATGCTGAAGTGTAACCCTCTGTTAAGGCAATGCTGCCTATGTTAGGGTGCGTTCACTCTATTGCTCCCACAAATGAATTCCCTGGATTCATCTGATGGTGAAACAGATCACCATCAAAGGGACTGGATCTTTTGAAAAAAATCCATTCTAGGTGATTCTGGCATTCCAACTGAGGATTAAGACAGATGACCTCATCTAGATGTTTCCTCCCTTCTGACTGTTCTGTATGATCAGCTAGTTTCTTTAGCATTCTAGACCATCTATATCATAGGAAGACTGTACCATCTTTGGCACCTTCTTGGTCCCAAATCTGTGTTGGCTCTCGAAATCCTGAGCTATCAAGAGTCACAATCAGCCATGGACTGTGAGCATGCAAGCTGTGGTTTGTCATTTGCTACTTTCCCTATGTTCACCCTTCCTTGTCACAAGAAGCCCTCAGGGGCCTTCAGCTGGCCAGCCCCTTTTCACGACAGGTGGTCGTCCTGAATTCTTCAATTGAAAACAATCTCTAGAAGCCAATATTCAAAAGAATATGTTGTGTGCCCCCCTCAAGTGTGGATGTTTGTGATGTCTCTCAAGAAAGCCCGGTTAAACCTGGGCTTCTTTAATGACTCTTAGTAACTACCAAAAGACCAACAAGACCTCCCTGCTGAAAGCTAATAGAGCATGCTTTTGGACATGGGAATGAGTAGGACAGCTGAGGAGAGGTACATCTCGTACCAATGCTTATGATGACTTCCGATTCCACGTGACAAGGAAGGAATGTTGGCTCTGGGCTCATAATTACTTAAGTTTAGCTAGTCTGTGGAAAAGATAAAGTCATGCATGGCAAGAAGGACAGGAAAGGCAAAGGGAAATGCACCGGGGCAAGATTACCATGTGTGGCCATGTGATAGCTGAGGGCGGTCAGACTGAGACAAATAGTTACTTTACACTGGGAAATGCTAATAAAAGGACATGCCTTATGTAATCAGAATTCCTACTCATTTGCTTATAAAGCCTCTCCCTTCCCTTTCCCTTCTGTTTCCCTCCCCTCTCCCCTCTCTTTTCTCTCTTCTCCACACTCTAATCCAACTAGGGATTGAATTTAGGACCTCTCTGGATGTTACCACTGAGCTATATCCCCAGCCCTCTTTCTATGTTTTCCCGTGAAACAGGTTCTCATTAAGTTGATCAAGCTGAGCTTGGACTCGCTGTGCAGTCCACACAGGCATGGAACTTGCAATTCTCCTGCCTCAGCCCCCCAAATATCTTGATCATTGGCCTGAGCTACCAGGTCTGGCAATCCCTCTGTTTTGAGGAGCACCTGGTCCATCCCTCAGACGGCACTCTGGGGACACTAGCCAGGACATCTCCAAATGTTTCTCGCCAAATGACATATAGAAAACATAACATTTAGTTATTGGTACAGGGTACAATGACCAGCATGGGGGCTGTAGTCACTCGAGCTCAGGGCCAATGACACTTCTGTCATATATTTGGGACACATGAGAATGCTTGGAATTAGGTGTCACCCCCTTTTCAGTCAGACTGTGTAGTATGCTGGGCTGTCTCAGTGATTTGGGACATGGACTGACACAAAGTGGGTACTCAATATTTACTGTAATGAGTAAGTAGTATAGGCATAAAAGACATATGTGGCAACCAACCATCTGTGCCTTGGTGGAGGAAAAGAGGCTTTGAAAACATGCCTTTGCATATTTGTCTCTAAGGACCAGCTGAACGTTTTAGTGATGCGATTCTCTCATGACTCTCTTACTGGAAAAGTAAAGTACAATATGGCGGAGAAGGATTTTGCTCAATGAAGGGTCTGCAGTCATCATGACAGGAGTAGGTGCGCACAGGTTAGTGCTGTATTTGCTCTCCACTCCAACCTTTCTCAGTAAAACACAAAAATAAGAAGGGCAAAAATGTTCTGCTAATTGTCAACAACAAAGAAGGGCATCTATAAATGAATTGAGGAGCCAGTGTAAGCAAATGATGGGTTTGTATATTTCTTCCAAATGATGTCATGGCCCAGAAAGGGCAGTTGGAGAATTTATAGCATGGGTTTAGCTTCATTTACAAATCTGGAGTACTGCCATGTGATGGTATCTGACTAAATTAATGTAAGTGTTCCTCATTGAAAGGACAAGAAGGCAATACTCTCTTGTGTAGTCAAGGAGAAGGCAGGACAATCCTCAGAACCATACATAGTTGATTGTGCAATGTGTATTTTTAAGGATGAATTTGCCATTTCAAACTAGGATTCTAGATAAAATTGACTTTTTAAAAAACATGCAAATAGGATCTAAGACAGAATAGGGTAATTTTGTTGATAGTTAATTTTTGGAACAGTTTAATGTGTAGAACTAATTGTTTTGATGGCATTTTTCTTAATACATATCATTTAAACAAATATATTTGTGTTTGAGCAGAATAAGAATGTTGTTGAATGTACTATTGCTTTCTAAAGCAAAAGTTTCAATACTGTGAGAATCTGTCTTAGATTTCCATGTCCCACCTCCTCCAACTTTAACCTGCTGTAGAAACATGCTGTCAATAAAGGCATTCTTTCAGAAACTTATCAGCGAAGTCTTATCTGTCTCCTGATTAATAGAATTGGAAAAAACAATTTTTTTCTACAATAGAATACATATTGTTCCCTCAAAGTAGTAGGTCATATGATGATGGAGGCAGAAATTGGAGCTATGGACCAATACATGAGGAAGTATCAATTAGCAAGAGGCAACTTGGTCCTCACCCCTTCTTGACTTTCAGACTTTGGGCATCTGGGATTCTGACAAATAAATTTCTCTTAGGTCACCTGTTTTCAGCAGGCTCATAGAAGAGCCTTTGCAAAGTAATGCAGTTGCGAATTACAAACAATCTCTTACATTGATGAAGTCACTTTTCAATATACACATGGAGTGATGGAATGAGCTGAGGACTGGTTGCCGTTGCCACGTGACCTGCAGAGTGTTAGTTTATGTCTACTTTCTCTGAGTTATGTTTACATAACTCAGTAGAATCCTGGTATTCCTCAGATAATTTCTATGTGTCTGATAGTCTTAGCTTCAGCTTATATGAAAGTACTTGAACATTTCACTTGCGTTACAAAAATATGTCTTGAAGATGTCAATTCTAGTAGCTCCAATAAAGATGTTTTAAGACCTCAAGGAAACTTTTCCAAAGGGTTATTCTTTACCTATTCAGTTACTTCTCATCTTTTAAAAAAGACCATTGTTCATTATTCACTCTGCCATAGAACAAATGGTTCTGCATTTTACCTTTATTGCCTCAAAGTAAATGATGATGCTAACTGACATCAATGACCCTTTTGATAGGCAGATTCTTGTTCAAATCTAGAGGATGCTCTTGCAGTTCAGCTCTGTCTACAAGTCCTGGATGCTCAAAAGCTGGCATTTCACATGGAATCCAGTCTAATTAAGAAAATGCAAGACTTTTTGGCATATCCTGTATAAGAATGACTTAAGTATTCCATTAAGAAAATTTGAAATGTTCTCTATTTCATTAAGGAAAGCTGAAAATGTAGTGTTCTGCTATTTAATTAAGATAGTTTGAAAATGAAATGACTGATTTTCTGTTTGATAGAGAGAATTTCAAATTGAGATATTCTTGTATTTGAAATATTGCTAAGCTATGTGTGTGTGCATATATATACATAGACACACAGTAAATTGCAGACAATCACCAAGCATTTTAAACAGCTAAAGATTCCTTTTTTAATTTCTAGCTGGAAACAACTGGTTTGTTTCTGATGCTTTTATAGCCAGAGATAACTTTAAATAGTTAACTCCAGATGGGTGATTCTAGAAATAGTTAAGGATGTTGTGTAACTCTACACAATTTCTTTCTACCTAGACACTATTTAGAGCTTGAAATAAATTATCACTGAAAGCTACTTTGTGGTCTCAAGGCTTGTTTACCTTTTCACGGGTCTAACCCACACCCAGGATATAATTTACACTCTTGAAGTACATGGTAAGTCACTCAAGAAATCAATAGAGGTTATAAAACATGTACAATTTTGAATTTGGAGAATCAAACATCTATTTGGTGTATTGAAATAGAACAGCTGACAGTACAGTCGTGGCCTCCAGATGACTGTTTATTTAGAAATAGAAGCAAAAATGAATATATTCTGAAATAGGAGTGGAAGGTGATAGATAATTTAGAAACCCTCACTTCTGCTTGAAGCGATGATGTTAATATCAACCTATGATTTCAGGCTCTCGGTAGTTGAGCATGTAACTTTTGGGGACTAAAACATGTGAAAAACAAAACCATTTCCTCTCATGAGGTGTCTAAATTTGCTATCGCTTCGCTCTTATCTAATATATTTACCAACTGATTTACTTAAAACATTGACTTATTTCCTCCTATGTAGTTAATGCTCTAAACCTAAGGTACAAGTGCTCAGTAACAAAGGGTTTCTTACCTGAAGTGTGTACATTAGACAATGAGATGGACAACAGACAAAAGCAAACAACAACAACAACGACAACAAACTCAACACGTCAGCTTGAAATGTTCCAAGAATCACCCAGGATGTTCAGGTACTGCACAGTGGGACAGGAAAGCTGTTTCAGACAGAGGTGTGAAGATGTGTAGTGAGGAAGAGTGTGAAAGAACTGGCCAGCTGGCCCAGGGAGTGGCCCTGAAGGAATGAGTGGCCCACACAAAGAACCTTCTGTCAGAAGCAGGGAAAGCCAGGTAAAGGAGGAGGAGAGGCAAGGGAGATCAAAATGAGAGGAAGATGAAGAGGTCAACCAAGACCCTGTAGGAGCAGATCTCTATGTACCAGGAGAAGGAGCATGGAATTTCAAGGGCAATGGGGCCGTTTGGAAAGTCTATGGCATAGCTCACTGGTACAGAAAATGAATCAATGAGGGGACTCAGAAGGAGCAACAGACACTCAGGAAATCAGTACTGACTGCAGTTCAGGTGATAGACATTGTCTAAGTCTAGAACATGGGTAGGCAAGGAGAAAAAGATACTTCAATTCCAAATCTGTCTTAGAGGAGGATTGTGTATGCCCCATTTGTTTGCTGTAAACAAAAGACGAGCAGCAGGTGCTGGTAACCTTTGGATCCCAGCACTTTGGATACTGAGGAGAGAGAGTCATGAGTCTGAGGCCAGTACTTGGTAGAGGTAAATGTCCTATTGCTGTAACAAAACGTCATGAGGAAGGCAACTACATAAAAGAACGCATTTAACTGGGGGCTCCCAGCTCTTGAGAATCAGTGCCCATGGCTGTCATGGAGAGGAAAGTGACAGGAGGCTGATGGGCGTGGCACTGCCGCAGTGGCTGTGAGCTTACACCTGATCCACAAGCAGGAAGCAGCAGGAACCACTTTGCTGGAATGACACACTTTGGAAACCTCGAAGGCCACCCCAATGACGCACCTCCTCTAACAAGGCTTCACCTCCCAATCCTGCCCAAACAGTTCCACCAAATGAGAACCAGCCATCTAAATATATGCGCCTGAGGACTGTTCTCATTCAAAACACCACAGAGAACCTATCTCCAAAGAAAAAAGTAGGGGGACACTGCAAAAGACTAAATTGTGCCTTAAGTAGCTAAGTAATGCCCCTTTGTATCATGGAGACTTTGAGGAGAAATAGTTTAGCTTCAATGCAAATATGTCAAAATCCCTCATGATTTCTGAGAACACAAGTGATAATTTTATGTTTATGGTTCAGTGTGTATAAAATAGAATTGTATAGACTGGAAAGAATTTACTGTTTAGTAGAAAGCTACTAGGGGCTGAACTATCTAATACTAAGCAATATTAGGAAGATTACCTAGAGGCATAAGATTTACCAGACAGGAGGAAGGGCGTTTATGACAATCTGCAGGACATTGGAGAGGCGAGCTTAAAGGCCCGGGAGGACACATTATGGAACGACATGAATTGAGACTCTGAAGAAACATCCCTGAAGAATGCTTTTAAGCAAAGCGTCTCTGCCTTTGAAAAATGTATCACAAGGGAAGAAGGTTCTTTAAAGATAGTAAATTTGTAGAATTGCTTTCTTCAGCTTGTGTTCTAGAACACAGGTCATGTACTGGTCAAAGGACTATTAAATGATATGGTTATTTTATGATGACTTTAATGCTTTCAAAGTGTCACTCTTACATGATGACTGCAACACTCCACAGGATAGTTAATGCATGTGTGTGTGTGTGTGCGTGTGCGTGTGTGAGTATACAAGCATACAAATGATTATTTGCACATTTATAAATACACACATAATCAGACTCATGTTATAGCTATGAAACACACACACACACAGAGAGAGAGAGAGAGAGAGAGAGAGAGAGAGCGCACACTCTTTTATCTGCATACATCTTTGATAAGTTTGGAGGGAGAAAACCGACATATTCAATTAATTCCTATTGCCATACATGTTAAATGCAGTAACTGGCTCCAGACGCCGCGTGTGTCTAACTCTTAAAGTCTACATTGAAAGAGATGCAGATGCACAGAGGTTATTAAGAGTGAAGAGAGAGTTCTGGAGTCCTCACATCCATCTTTCCAGTTCTCAGTTTCATGGGCTTCTTAGTGTCTCCACAGTGACTGGCTGTTTTAGGGCTGGGCACGCAGTGAGAGGAAGCAGTAAAGAGACGGTCATCTGGATAATTTCAGGCTGGAAAACAATTTTGTCTGAAGGTACAGATAATTGAGACAGAAATGTTTTTTTGCCTGGAGAGATTTCTGAGATTGCCTTACTCCTCCACTTGAGTCTGCAGGTGGAATCGTAACCATCGGTGTTTCACGGACTAATAGAAACTGCACCATTCAACGTGAAGAATGGGGTTTTCTGTAGATAGCTAAATTGCTTAGTTCTATATTTTTTCATAAAAATGAAGTATATTGGATATTTTTCATTACAAAAGCAATTCACATTGAGTTGACAACAGTAAAAAATATAGATAGCAAGAGAACAAAAGGAAGAACTCAGATTGTGCAGCCTAAAGAAAAGTACCACTACCATTTTATAATATATTTTTTTCTACATGTACTTTTAGGATTTGGTTATTTTGGACTATGTATAAATCTCTCTCTCTCCCCCCTTCCCCTCTCTCCCCACCTCTCTTTTTCTCTCTCATTTTTCAAAGACTAGGGAGCTGAAGTGGTAGGACTCATGGAGATTGTTTTTACAGTGTCAGAGAAGAACTATGGCCATTAGAAAGCCACAAAGACTTCAGCCAGACAGTTGCTCACAGAGAAGACTCTAGAACGTAAAATGTCATTGTTAGGACATGAATATGGGCACAGAATATGCTTCACTACATCTTCAATTAATACGCTTCAATATGCTCCACTAGATTTCAAAAATCTGTGAATTAAAAGCCTCAAAATAGACAGAGTTATTACTAAGATTAAGCAACGCCATCATCTAAAATCAGGAAAAGTGGGAATTATCTGACATTTTAGCAACAATGTAATAGTTAAATTACAGTGCAGCAGAAGGGGAAAATATTATTCAACTAGAAAAAGATATAAATTTTGATGGTACATCAAATGAATAGAATTCCAATTCCACCACACATACACCTGTATACGAATGAATACACACCTACAAACCTATATGCACACACATACAAATACACAAATCCACATATACATACATGAATATGTGCACAGACAGTATGTGAAAAATAAAATGAAAACTAGAAAAAAGATCATCAAAGGTTGATAGTGATTACGTCTATGAGTTTCCTACAACAAGTAAGTCTTTATCATTAAATTATATGCTAACTGGAATGTAAGTTTTGAGTAATTTCTTTTGACTTGAAAAGTAATGGGGAGGGGCTGGAGAGATGGCTCAGTGGTTAAGAGCACTGGCTGCTCTTCCAGAGGTCCTGAGTTCAATTCCCAGCAACCACAGGGTGGCTCACAACCATCTGCAATGAGATCTGGCGCCCTCTTCTGGCATGTGGGAACACATGGAAGCAGAATGTTATATACATAATAAATAAATAAATAAAATTTAAAAAAAAGTAATGGGGAAGTCTTTAAATTTAAGTTTTTTTTACTCTTATTTTTCTTATTTGTTTAGATTTAGTAGGACCCAGAGATTTTTGTTATTTATTCGGAAACTCTTACAATAAAGAAATTCAACATTGTCCTTCAACATTTTTAAACTCAAATCTCCAACTTTTGCCCTCACAGTCTTGTACAGAATATAGTGTCTTCAGTTTGTATGTCTGGAGAGAGGAGAGAAGAGAGAGAGAGAGAGAGAGAGAGAGAGAGAGAGAGAGAGAGAGAGAGAATGATGAGTGATCATGAGAGAGAAGAAACAGATGTTATATTTGGCAAGGTCAAGAGCAGCTAGTGGCTTTGGAAGGTTAGAATTTCTCCCATCTTTTTAACTTCTGCTATCTTGCAAACACCAGAGGCAACAAGTTCAGAGTTCTGACGTCGCCAGAGTTGGCCGGCCTGCCATTCCAATGCACTGTCAGGTGAGCAAGCTCAATGCGGGGCTTATCATCTGCAGTTTGGAGCAGTGGATCATCCACTGGAGAGAGATGATTAGTTTAATACGGAGAAGATGAGGGATGGCTGTGTGCAATCTCCTTCTTATACCACACAGACCCACAAGAGCCCATATTATAGTATGTATTTCAAAGAAACCAAGAGCAAAGCGCAAGCTGGTGCCATCTTTTTTTTTTTTTTTTTTCGTGGCATTATCTAAGAAATACTACACATAAGGAAATTTTCCAATGGTTTCTCAATATGCAATGAATATGTTCTGGGAGTCAGATGGTATGTTAAAAGACAGCGAATTTCCTCAACACTGAGAGTAATATCATTTTCATGTGAATGGGGTCACCATGCCATTGTCTGAGTCTGGAAGCCAGTGTCCCTGCTTCCTAGTAGGGCATGAGGAAATTCATAAATGCCTCTGCAGCTAGAATGGAGACAGGAAGCCCGTGTTGGTCACAGATGGACTCCTGCTGAGACTCTGAGGCGGAGAAGAGGAGAAAAGAGTTCAGTTGAAGGATGGTAAGAAGCAGAACCAATTGGGAGATTCTCAATATCAGCCCAGGTGTCTCTCAACGGATGAAGCGGTAGGCAGACACAGTGGAATTTCGTGCAATCACAATGACAACCGACATGCTCAAGAACATGAATGGAACTGAAAGCCATCATGTTGAGTGTAATAAACCAATTTAATAAACATGATGTCTCTCATCCATGGAACCCAGATTTAAATCTTCATTAACCTGTATGTGAGCGTAGATATGAGTTTATGATGGGGGACTCAGGAAGAAACCAGAAATGAGAATCATGAGAAGGGAGGAACAGATTTTAGATGGTGTGTGTGTATGGGGGGGCACAGTACATGTAATACGGAAGCAGAAAGGGAGGAACCAGACAGAGAGCAGAAGGAACGCGGGAAGATGGTTGATGAAGAGAAAGTAAGAAAAAAAAATTATGGTACACATATACAAAACGCTGAAATGAAACACTTTATCCTAACCTGGAAAAGGACTACCTTCCTGGAAAGTAAGGACCTTAAGGCTTGGACTTTAGTCTTTGTTTCTTCTTCACTCCCCTGTTCAAGCAGCTTTGTGACTCCAGGCAAGTAATTACCTATAATTCATTTTTGTAAAATTTGCAGCCATGTCTGGCACATAGTAAGCACTCAGCACCTTATTTAAATGAATGGGATTTTGAAAGTAAGGCATTTTAATGGCACACGCAGAGCATAAGGCGCTCAGCAAGTTGGTCCGCTCTAAACGCTGTCATTCCCAGAGCAGAGACGTTTAAGCTGACACAGGAACCGGGAACAAGAATTTGGCAAATGAGGAAAAGCAGGGATATTTGACGTTGGAATAATTTATAAATCGACTAAAAGCCAGATTCAGCGTGGCTTGCGGTGACTAACTATATGTGGGAGCTCAGACACTGAGGGTGACCAGGGCAGGGTGTGTGGGCAGTAGTATCAGGGCAGTAAGGGACATCACAGTGCCCTGCTACAGGGTGGGACACAGTGTAGCAATTACTATGCACAGCCTGCAGTTTACTGCCCCACATGTCCGAGTCTTAGCCACTCTGGGACTGTGTGTCATTGTTGCCTCCTGCCCTGGATGGAGGGGACTCAGTTAGCCTCAGTAGTGGTGTCTGGAGCAGCCACAAGCAGCTGAAGCCATCCTTAATAGGATCTGAAGGTCAAGCCAAGTTTACAGTCAGTAGAGACAACTTCAATTTGATAGGCTACCAAGGAGCCAAAAGTCATGGTGCCTCTCTTCCTAATAAAATAATCTCTGGCCCATAAAGTCTTATTAAAGAAATGGAATTCCATCTTGGCAAAGCAAGCATATATCAAGTTTAGGTTGTGCTTCAAGCTTAAGCCAATATTAAAAGTATAATGTAGATCACTGTTAATAATGACAAATCATGACTTGAAATGTAGTCTAGGTTCTTAGAGGCAAGTGTTGCTCACTCATGTGGCCTATTCTGATGGAAAGACTTTTGTTATAAGATAATATCTAGATTCCTCTACTTATAGATGACTAACTGTTTTGTGTTTGATGGGACGCTGAGATCCTATGCAGTGGGGAAAGGGCATGCATAGCATCCATTTATTGTGGCAGTGTGTCCTAATTACCTAGCTTTCCTCTCTCATTTATAACAGAGGCTTGTGAATAAAAACACAGTAATACGCACCAGATGTTCAGAAAAAAACATAAATATCCCCACATGTCAGCACATTTTAGCAAAAAGTCAACAAAATTTTCCCTACTTCTCATTCCTTTTTTAGTTTTTGAAACATGTTCTTTGATATGATATTTTTAATCCTCATTAGGGACTTGCTTTGGTTCCTTTAATATCTGCCACAAGGGATTGGGTATTTTCAGATGTATCCAATGTGCAGCTCTTCCTTTCCTGCTCTTCTTTCTGTCCAGGGGCGGGCACGAGGCTTAGAGGCCGACCAGACTGCTCTCTGACTGGAGAGCACACTGTTCACATGTATTCTCAGTTTCTCCCACAGCAGATGGTGGTCATGGATAAGGTTCTTCAACCTTCTGGTTCCAAGTTTTAAATATTTTCCGTGGTGATCATAAGCCTTTTATTGAAAGGCCATTTCAAACAGCAACACTAATGAGTTGCCAAACATTCTCCCATAGTCCTTAAAAAGGTAGCAATTACACTCATCCATCCCTAAGACAATCTTCATTGGTTGGTTTTCTTTGACAACTGGATGTTTTGATTTCTTCCCTATGTCTGTCTTAAGCTTACTGAAGAAACAGAGTTCTTTCTTAAAATTCAAGCATTTTTCTTCAGCTGTCATTCTGGAAGCTTTTTCTCCCAGCACCGGGAGCCAGGGCAGGCTTTGTTACACTTCCCTTAGTAACCTAGACTCAAATTGTGGTGCAGGCACTGTCTGAGTTCTTGCGGCTAAGAAAATGCAAGTCCCACGGGGATTCCGCACAATGGCCAGTAAAAATTATGCAAATTATTTTATTAATTTTTTTTCTCCCTTGCGTCTCCTCCATAATCTGGGAGCATCATATCCTCTTAAGGAAATGGAACAAATAGGAAATTGGAGAGAGGTTAAAAACTATGTCATTGGTTTGGTTGGCCCAACCTTTAGAATTTCACACAAGGAAAAACAAATACCGGCCTAGAGGTTATGTAACACTCTCAGAGGACTTGGTTTCCATGTCAGGGTTTAGAAGGAAGCAAGGGCCGGAGAGGGAGTTGTCAAAATCTGATCTCGGAGTCCCTTTTCTTCTAGCTGGCTTATCTCCATTATCCTTCAAGCACTGCAGGATTTAATTTCACTCTGGCTTGGATTTTGGCCAGTTGTTCTTTGACCTAGAGCACGCGGCTCTTAGGAGGTAGTGAGACTCATCCTTCCAAGTCTTGACGCACTGCTGCTGTCCCGTTCCTTCACTTTACTTTGATATAGAAATTGGCTAATGCTATACAAAGTCTCCCTTCCCTGGAATTCAGAGAGCAGCTTATTTATATGTAGATGTAGCTATATGACATTTCCAAATGCCAGGCATTTGCATATGAAGGTCTCTTTCTTCCCCTTTCGGTAAACAGTCTTTCCTATTACTTCCAAAGCAATGTTTGGAATTAAATTTCCTATAAAAGCTCGTCCTTAAACTGTTCTTTAAATGTCCGGTAGAGGTGAAATAGTAAACTCCCAGACCGGAACCCATCAGGATTATTTTAGGAGTGAAAATGTATCTATAATCTATGATACACACACACCTATAAGCCTCTGCTTGTGTAGCTTTGCACAGTAGGTCTGTGAGCACTGGCTTTGATCAAATACCTGTAGAGTATTGACCATGTGCCCGACACTGTTCTAGGCACTGTGTTGATAATAAGACTGGAGCCCTCACTCCGCTCACAGATAACAGCCAGGAGAGCAGGAAGCTACAGTCATAGCTACAGAAAAGTGAGTCTGGGGACAAAAGGGGCATGTTTAGGCACAACTCTTAGAATGAAATGACTCTGTATTTGATTCTAGGGACAGAAGCATGAAGCCGGGCACGGGGGAAGCCAAGGGCAGGGACTTCTAAGGGTCCTGTTGCTATCAGTTTCCAGGCCTCCTTCTCACTGCCCTTATTTGTTGATTCTTGGCCACCTTTGCTTTTTCTTCTTTCTCAACCCCAGTGTTAGCCTCCCCTCCAGCGTCATTATTTTCCTTTTGCCCGCCTTGAGACCCTCAGGTTGATCCCTATGTTGGGGTGTCCAAGGAAACCCATCAAATGTGTTCCTTATTTTGCCCACACATGGGCTCTTCCTCATGTGGTTTTCTCTATGTTAATCATTCAGGCAACCAAAACAGAGTCATGTATTTTTCTTGACTTTTCTTGGCATTCATAGTCAGACAGCGAAACTGGTAAACACAAACATCCTATGCCCCCTAAAAAATATTTCTTCCTCTCCATTCTTAATTATTCCTACAGGGCTTTCCTAATCTGTCTTGCCTTCTATTATTTTCTTTGCTCTTCTATTCTTCCCTCTTCCCTACGCTGTTGGGGTTGTTTAATCCTTTTTTTTTTCCTATGAGGTTACTTAAAGAAAGACCTCAACCTTTAGCCCCCTGCCAAAGGATACATTTACACATTTATTACAAAGAAGGAAGGAAGCCTGGATGGGCCATAAACCATCATTCCCCCTCAACTCCACTTCTCCCTCTTCTCCGTGCCCTGTTTTGGCAACAACAAGCCCAGTGCCAGCCCGAGAACCCTCCAGTTCATTGAAACTTCCTTACTCAGGCCCTGTGCTCACCTTTACCCTGTCCCTACCTTACAGGGCTCTTTTTTCTTCTCTGCCAGGTAAATCTGATGCTGAAAAAAAAAAGCTGGCAACCTTTTGGTGTTTTTTATTGTCAGCCACAGCACTCCACTGGTCCTCCCTGCTCAGCTGTGTTGGTCTGCGCTGCCTTCCCACATTCCTAATGATTTATGCACTCTCGAGATAGATTCAGAAGGGGCAAGGCAGCATGCCCTGTCTACGAGTCTTGATGCAAAGTAAATGCTGAGTAAATATGAATTCCTCTGATTCTATTTCTTTAAGGATTAATTTTCTATTTGTCATAGAGACCATCAAAATAATCATGACTTGGTATATGAATGTTTAGTAGAGTTGCGTGAGATTCTTATTTAAAAATAACAAGAGGCTTCCGTATCACCTGTCCTTGGGCGTTCTTATTTATATAAAACCCAAGTAAACACTATTAGTCTCTATGACAAACTGATCAATCCTCACTAATCTTGAGGGGCCAGAGGTGTGGCTAAGCACACATGCATATGGGCCTGGGTTTAATTGCTGATACTGGTTTAAAACATTCTCTAAGTTTTTCATTAACACAAATATCTATCAAAAATCTCAATTCCTTTAAGGCATTAATTCTCCCTATGAGCAAATTTGTGGGTTTTTTTTTGTTATATCTGTTTCTTTGTAGTCCTAGACATTAACAGCTACAAACCAGGCAGCTTACTTTGTGGGTATCACGGTTAATGCTCAGTAATGGTTGAAAATACCTGGTAGCTCAAAACTTATCAATTTGGTGAACTCAGGCCAGCAATAGGGCTTTTCCAGTCATCTTCAGGATTCTAATATCTTCATGTGCATCCCAGAGAAGGTCACAGTTAGCAAAGATTTCATTCTGGGGCTTTCTCTGCCACTAATACACAGAAAAATAGGGAGCTAGACTCTCCAGAAACAAACACTGGAGCTCATCTGACCTCTGCATTTTGAAGGTAAGAAAAAGAAAATGCATGGAGCTAAACATCCCAGGCAAGACCTACCATGGTCTCTCTGAGCATAACCAAAGGGCAGCATGTAGGATCATGGATGGGTAAAGCCCTGTGGTGGCATGCCTTCACTGCTCAGAGATTGTGGGTATCAGACTCAGGCTGAGCCGCTACAGGGGTTGTGGCTGTGGGCTGAGTGATAGCTAAGACAAACCTCAGAGCTTCTGGCGCTGCATCCGATTCCTCAACAGCCTTTCTGCCTCATTTCTAATTTATGTATAGTGTGTTTCTGGTTTTCAGAACTGACAGCTTTGATCACAACAGCTTTCTTTGACCTCTTAATTTCTGAAGGGTTGTTTCATTTCTAAGGTGTGATTTTAACCTCCCAGACTTATTTGCAGGATCAAAAATGCTGTGAGTTTTATAATAAAACCCATTAAAAATACAATCCATTGACTAAAAAAACAGACAAAAGTTGACGTTTGGGTAAGACACAAGGACCTCTGGTGTTTGTATTTCTTCTCAAAGGTGAATAGCCATAGCGTCTTCTTGGTGGGAACTCTGACCTGTAGTTGGGATCTACTGTCTTGTATGCCTCTGACAATTTCTGAACCTCTTCTGCTCTGAACATCACCATGCAGAGGGGAGATGGCCAGGAACAGACACTGGTGGCTCCGCACAACATGACAAATTGGAGGAACTGACAGCGAGGTGATGAATATTGCTAACATGACCCTAAAAATAGTGGAGGGATGTTTGCGCATTGACACTTCTCCAAAGGCAGATGGATATGCATGACCTGCCTTTGCAGACAGGTGTCGGGGAATATTGATGGGCGGTCCGAGGATGATCATTTTCTTGGCAGCGTTGCAGCAGACAGTCTGCATGATTAATGATGCATCTCAGTCTTTTATGTTTGCCACCTCGGGCAAAAAGGGATGGGAGCCTTTGTCATTCCAAGGAACCTAAGAATCCCACCTGAAGGGTAAGACAGGAGGGCTTTATTCATCTAAACTACCATGTTTGTTTGCTGGGTGTAGGAACAGCAGTTAAAAATCATGCCTGACCTGGACCCATGAAGCAGCGGTGCCTGGTGGGCTGGTTAGATCAGGCATCACACTAACGGGATTCCACCCCAGGGCTCAAGGCTTGCACAGTCTGAAGTATGGAGCACAGTCTGCTTGGGCTCTGACAAAAGCCAGGATGCACTGTGGTTTTGAGATGCCTCTGCACACAAGCAGGCTTTGGATGAATATTAAGAACCACTCACAAGAAACAAAGCAGGACTCAGGCAGGAAGGAAGAGGTGAGATCATCTGCCTAATGTTTATATTCATTTCAGGTTTCAGAGACAATCTTCTGATTCAAATCAATTCAATATTGTTTCTAAATGCTGAACCTAGTGAGAAGGAGCTTTTCTTTCCCAAGAATAATACTGTTTGCTCAGGTTTTTAAAATGTCACATGCAGCAGTGAACGAACTATGCTATTTCAGGGCTCAAAATTAAATCCAAAGTCTAATAATAGTCTGTAGATGTATTTTGCTAAACCCTGGGTAGCCAGCCTATCTACTGAGAATATTATGGTAGGTAAAGCTATGGGAAGTAAGCTACCAATATGTGTGTGTGTGTGTGTGTGTGTGTGTGTGTGTGTTCAACTTTGAAATGAACAAAGGTACCCTTGGAAATAAATTGTCCATGGACAATAATTTAAATAAAAATATATTCATTTTGTAATCATGGATTATTAACTATGGGTTAGGTGATCAAGAAAACTTGGGAGATTGATTTCTCTAAGGAAATTTAAAAATAAGATAAAGTCTTATTTTATATGATGGGAAAGGGGTAGAGTAATGTTTGTGAACATTAGTGGTTAGGCTGAATTGCTTGATTATTGAGAGTGGTAGGTTCAATTGCAATGACCCCCCCCCCGGAGGTTCATATATTTAAATGCTTGTTCCCCAGTTGGCATAGATGGTTGGGAAGCATTAGGAGGTATGGCTTTCTTGGAGCAGGCGTGTCACTGGGGGCCTGCTTTGAGGTTTCAAAAGCCCATGCCAGTCATAATCACTTCTTTCTTTCTTGTGGTTGTATCTGAAGATGTAAGCTCTCAGCTACGGCTCCGCCGCCACTCTGGCCTTCCTGCTGTCATGCATCCCACTATGATGCTCATGAACTCACTCTGTAAGTTCCAAATAAACCGCTTCTTCTATGAATCCCTGTGGTCCTGGCGCCTTAACACAGCAATAGAAGAGGAAGACACTAAGAGAAGGGAACAAGCTTTGAACTTAACCCTTCTGTTATGAAAGGTTTATGTGTTTGTCTTAATTGTTAACAATCTCCCAATAAAACCTCGTATTTT
Organism: Ondatra zibethicus; assembly: GCA_004026605.1. Lineage (NCBI taxonomy): Eukaryota > Metazoa > Chordata > Mammalia > Rodentia > Cricetidae > Ondatra > Ondatra zibethicus. The sequence goes on along the minus strand of PVIU01001296.1, from coordinate 106,806 downwards.
GAAATCTGGGACTGAAGAGTTCTGTCTTATCTGGAATATGCCCTTAAAAGACACCTTTAGTTTACAGCTTGAATTGGCATACTATTATACTAAGAGTCTACAATATATTTTGTCATTGGTTATGTAATATTGATTTCTGCTTGTAAAATTTTATTTAACTTGTGAAACAGCCCATGCACACTGACTATAGAGATCTCTTCTTCCATGTCTTCACCACAAGACAAGCATTTTGCCCCAAACAACTCACACTCTTGGAAGATGAAGTTTGAATGAACTTAGGCCAATGAGGAGGAAATAGAATTATCTCCCGGAGTATAAATTCAGACAGAACATTCAACAAAGAAACACTGATAACTAACAGATTCAACACCAAATTTTTATATTACCCAAATAATACCCTACCACACAGAAATGGCAATCAACAATCTAAAAATCTTCAGGAGGAGTATTTTTAGAACTATATCAAATATTACTATGCAACTCAGATCATTACCTCGATCTGGAAACTAATCCAAATTCTGATGCTGTTGTAGCATCAGGAACATGCACGTGCAAACTGCACATCCAAGCGTCTGTTATGCCTGCAGAGACATTCTCATTGCACAAGTGCCTCACGTGTAAACCATATGAGAGGGCAGAGAATACACAATGCCCATTTCCGAGATTTTCCAAAGGCTTCCCTAGATTTTGGGCCATTTTAGACTAAAAACACGAGTCTCAAATTTAGGTCTTTTGCTAATTTGTATTGAGTTTAATGCTTAAGAAAAAAATGTCTCAGCAGATACTAGCAAGTTACTAGAGAATACCATTCCCGGGATGGCCTCAAACTCATGATCCCCCACCTGCGCTTTCCTCAGCAAATCCTACTTGCATATGCCGCCACAACTGGCACAGAAAAACATTCAACAAACAGATTTCATTTATTTATTTATTTATTATCTATCTTGGTTTTTTGAGACAGGGTTTCTCCGTGTAACAGCCTTAGCTGTCCTGACTGTAGATCAGGCTAGCCTCGAACTCAGAGAAATTCTTCTGCTTCTGCCTTTGGAGTACTGGAATTAAAGGTGTGCATCACCACTTCGGGATCAGTTTTTATTCACCTGTCTGTGCCAGAAAGACTTGCTTCAATTTTCTTTTAATTGACTTAATCATTTTTGGAAAGGGGTCTCATAATCTGGGCTAGCTTCAAACAGTCTGTGTAGCTGAGGATGACCTTGAATGTCCTCTGTCTGCTTCTGGATGCTGGGATGGAAGGTGGGAACTGCTGTTACTGGTTTCCGTGGCACTGAACGTCTAGCTAGGGGTAACTTTAGTTTAATTGTCAATTTAGCAGAATTTAGAGTTATCTGGGAATTGGGCCGACTTTTGAGTGGTTCTGGCTTAACTACTGTTGGAGAATCCATTTCATTGTGAATGAGACCATTCCCTGAGGGGATCCTGTACTGTGTGGCACAGGGAACAAACTGCGCAGCAGTGTTCAATCTTTGTGGTTTCCCGGTGGAAGGCAGACCGTTGCCTTCGGCTCCTGCTGCCCTGGCTTCCCATCATGACAGGCTGTTTGAACTGTGAAGTCAAGTAAAGCCTTCCTCCCTGAAGCTGCTTTGGTCAGAGTATTGTCGCTTAGCAACAGGAAAGGAGGTGGGCAAGTGCCCCAGGACCCAGTTCCAGGCCCAGCTCAATGGGCGCCTCCTGGGTTACAAAGAACTCTTAATTAAGGGGAGCAAAAGCGAGATGACAAAACTCTAAATTTCAGAAGATAATCTGTCCTAACAAAGAACAGTGTTAAACATTTCAGAACGCCAATTTCTCCGGCAACTTATTTCCCAGCTCTTCCCTCTTAGAGACTTTCCCCCAGTAACGAGTGCCACGGAGCACACACGGAAGAGCAGGCAGAGGTATACTCTCTGACAGAAAATATCGTTCCCGAGAAAGTTACTCATTTGTTGCTCTGCTAAAGTAATTACTGCGGCAGGGACTTGCTCATTTATCATTTCCTGTTGTCTTTGCTAGTTTTTCACATTGTCTTTTTAAATAAATACCTTCATTGTCCTTGCTGCAAAACCAATAACTTTATTTCTCTAGGTAAGACAAGATACAGATGCAGTAGGGTTTGCTCCTAATTCCAAGGAGGATCTGCACCTGGGAACCCCAGAGGAGAATTGCGCCCATTCGTGTTCTTACTTGAGGAATCAGCACAGCATAGTTGAGCAGTAACCAGCCCCAGCCATGTCCGAGAGATCTTTAGGCCCCCCTCTTGAGGCTCAGGAGTTTTCATGAAAGTTTGCATTCTAACACAGTCAGACATCCTGATCCATGAGCAGCACAAACATTTCTGTTTTTTAAGGATTTCTGTGGAATGATGCCTCAATAGGATTCAGGTAGCAGGTTTTAAATCTCTTTCTGTGAACCAACGGTTAGAAAACTTGGGCCCAGATAATAAAAGGGGACTTTGAAAGAAACTGCTACTGCCTCCTCAGAGAACATCACAAAAAACCCTAAAAATCTTTCAAACAGGCAGTATTTGGTTCAGCAACTTAGTATAAGTTAGTAGAAAACATCTAATGTGAGCGGAAATATGACATAGCTTTGAACAGGAGCAAAACAGAGCCCTGAGTTATGAGAACACAAGTTATGAATTCTGAATAGACAAGAGATCCAATTAGACAGAGGAGGCCTCTCAGTAGCGCTATGGCCCGAAGCCCACAACTTTCCCTCTAAGAAGACTAAATTTTTTCATTCTCATAAGACTTGGTAGGCACAGGTATCCCCCCTCCGCCCCCGCCCTGTGAAACTTTAGCATTTCTAGCACATCTTGACTATTATTTTAAAAACATGTATATGTATTTGAAGTAGGGAGCGAGAAATAACCTTGATAAACCAATGACCCTTGCTGGCTGATTGTGTCTCCTGGCAAACAAGAGTACCTGGTGTGGACTACTCAACATCTTGATTTCCAGGCCCCAGGGAATGTGAACGTTCTCATAATTCCTAACCCCACAAGGCAGTTTTAAGATTTAGCACTACTGGCATTTTTGAAACAAAGTCAAAAGTTTCTATACTGCTATGCCAAGCTCTTTCCCTTATAAAATGTGATCTACAACTAATTTGCCCTAAAATTCAAATGAAATTAAGGAATAAATATGATTATCTACATCATTGGAGAATAGTCTCTTGGAGAGTCCCAAACAACAGACAGCACATACAATTTGTAGTTTGCCTTGGAATGAGTTAAGTGAGTTTATTTCAGTGGCATTTTTACTAATAAGTATAATGATGATGATAGCTATGATTGAAACAGAGATAATAGTTTCTTAGGATAATGTTATAATTAGCGGCTCCCCCGGCATTTATCAGTTCATGGAGAAAGTGAGTAGCTGAGGGGCAGGCAAAGACGGAGAAAACACAGCTTCAAACGAGAAGAATACTGTCCGTCCTTGTGCATGCATAGGTGAGAGTTAGTGGTTTTCTACCTTTGTTGACAGGTTGCCTTGGTAACTATGGACCACTCTCTCTATACAAGATAAGCGCCTCGTTAATAAGTTCCTATAGTCCACCTGTTGGTTGCTCTCATTTTTCCATCAGCATATTTCACTAAAAAGTAGAAACCAATAACAAAGGAACATGCACACCAGTGTGGAGCATGCACTCAGACTCACTGAGGAGACCAGTGTGGAGCATGCCCCCAGACTCACTGAGGAGACCAGTGTGGAGCATGCACCCGGACTCACCGAGTTGTCTCATGACTACTGGGACCTTCATATCATCCATATAATTATTTAGCCCAGAGAAGTCCTCTGGGTGACTGCAAACCAGTGTGCAGACATTAAGTTTGGCTAATGTGAGTTCTCCAGAAAAGGGAATTTTACCCTTGGTGAATTCAGGGTTTAGATTTCTGAGTCTCCAAGTCTGCTAGCTCCGCCTACCTCTCCGACATGTGGTCATTCTCCTGCCCCAGTTACCAATCTCCCAGAGACTCATGTGCATCTTAGAGTCTTAGTTCTATCTTTCCCCAGACTTCAATTCTGGTCCCAGCATCACATCCCCAAATTCATCTATAGCTGTGCTCTACATCTGCCCAGCCCTGCTCCGCAAGACTCAGAGATGTTCTAGCCTCTTTAGCCCTCGCCACAGGTAGAGGTCACTATGCTATTCCTTTTCTCAGTGCAGTGCTGATTTCCCCACATTAGCTATGCCTGAGGTCAGGCTCCTAAACTGGACCCCTCTTGACCGTATTTGAGTCCAAACAAAGCATGGTTTTGGTTTTTTGTTTTGTTTTGTTTCACGTGAACAAGAAATGGAAACAAACTGCCCTCATGAAACAGTAATTGGAAATGCAATTTCCATGCAAGATTTAGTTTTGCATGTATTTAAAAATGCTTTGGGGGTGATTATGTTTGCATATGGTCGAATTACCAAGATACAAAAAATGTATCTCTAATGTACTGGTTAGGGTAGATGTCCATGTTGGGGTCTTTTCAACTCATTGGGGGGTACTCTCAGCATCTTAAGGAAAACATTTTTTTCCCCAAGGTATTAGGATATGCTTACTGTTTCAGGTTCATGCATTCAATACGTACCGGTGCTGTTCTTCATAGCAATGTAAATGACATGGCATGGGTGGAGATGATAAGGAAGAATTTGGGTGGAACACTGCAGCATTTTCACTAACAGTGTGAGGGCATTTGAGTTCAAAGGTGTCTTTCTGCTTTGCTGCCAGTGCTAATGAGACCTATCTTTTCTCTACGATCTTGTTGAAGACATTCGTTTCTGCTTCTTAGGGTGTGTGTGCATGTGTTCATCATCCCTGGAGAGCACTGACATATCTCTGTGAACGATGTTTTGCATCAACAGAAATATGTTCCTTTTTTCTAAGTTTTTGCTTGGTTTCCCATTCCATGTGATTTTAAAAAATAATTAATGTGTGGGTCTTTTAAACACATACCTTGAGTTATAAATGACTAATTTTCATGATCAAATGGATATCACCATTTTCAATTCTGTCATATGAGTATACCATTCCTACAAAACTGTTATTAATCTTAGGTCATAAGGGTCATGTGATCACATTAAGGTATTAAAGTATATTTATGTGTAAAATTATCTTAGTTTTAGGAAAATGGAAAAATTGACTTGTGAAATTTTAGATATATTATTATGCTAACAGCATAGAAATAAGTGATCGATAAACATGACTTTAATATTTGTTAGTTGAAAAGTTCTCCAAAGACTTTTGCAATAGCTATTGAATGACTTGGAAAGGAATGGTTATGCTTACTGGGCTTGAGTTCATTAACAGTGAATTTGCATTAAAAGCTCTGAGCACATATAATACCAGTCATACTCTGATGTGAGATACCCTCTGTATGCTGTGAATAGCATTGGTTAATAAAGAAATTGGCTTGGCCTGATAGAACAGAGCTAGGCGGGGAAAACTAAACTGAATGCTGGGAGAAAGAAGGCGGAGTTAGGGGAGAAGCCATAGAGCCGCCACTGAAGATAGATGGGTTGAAACCTTGTCAGTAGGCCACAACCTCATTGTAAAATATAAAAAAATGGAGATGGGTTAATTCTAGATGTCAGAGCTCACTACCAATATGCTGAAGTGATTGGCCAAGCAGTGATTTAATTAATATAGTTTCTGTGTGGTTATTTTGGGGCTGAGCAGCCAGGAACCAACAAGCAGCCTCCTTGCAACAATATTCTATAGAATGGGCCTTATAATACTACTCCATAGAATAAGTCTCTTCCCATAAAAATAAATCCATCTTCATTTTTAGATCAAAACAAAATCCTAAGGCCAGCTATCCCAGTAGATTCTTGTTAGTAGCTTGCATGATGACTTCTAATATAAAATTCAAGGGTTAGGCATAAGCCGTATCATTTCTGCTGCACAGACCGAGAAACAGGTTCAGAAAGTCACAGAACCAGCTCCAGGTTAACCACCCGAACACAGCAATGACCCATGTGCAAACTCAACGCTCCCCGATGCTGCCGTGAACACCAGCAAAGCGGCTGTCCCACATTTATGGACGAGAAAGGCAGATGGATAAGTAACACCTCCAGGTGGAAAGCTGTCTCAGAAAGGGGCATTTCAACCAGGAAAAAGTGTGCATAAATGATGCAGGATGCATTTACGAACTGGGGCATAAACATAGTTTCCCAGAGTGTCTCCTAGGGCCCAAGGCAACTCTTCGCCTGTGCCTTCATCTGTATTGCAAATACCACTTCTGTGTTTATCTATAACCATGAACGAACTTAACAGAAGAGTACAGGTGAGTGGCTAGAGGATTTTAGGGAGAAAGCAACGGATGCACAGAGGCTTGAGAAAGCAGGACATTGTGAGTTAGAGTTCACAGAAATCTTTTTGAATTTCGAAGCACTCCTAATCTAAATCCCAGGGTGGGGGGATACGTGAAATGAGACGTTCTTTTCCCCCCTCAGAAATCTTGATTTCTACCTTTCCTGGGCTTAAATATTCTAAGCTAGTCACTGCTGATATCAATATTTGCGCGACAAGCTGCTGTCTACATTTTCTGCTATTTATTTCTTATAGATCAAATTATTGGCCCAGATAGAACATGTTTTCCAGCAAAGTGCTCCTTGTGTTCACGAGCAAATGGAGAACACTTCCATTTTAAATGTAGATTTTTGCCACCTGACTGAATTAATTCATGATAAATATATATGATATGAAACCACTTCATATTCATGCCTGTGTGCCTGGCGTAGGGGGGCCATCAAGGCAAATACTCAGCAAATCAAGCAAGTGCCCCATTTGCATAGGCAGGTGGGCAAAACTGAAGCATTTGTGGCCAGTTCCAGGCCAACCAATTAGCTTTTCTGAGCCTCATGGGCATGACGCCTAGTGTTTGTAACCTTGTTTTATTGGGTTGACCTTAAAACAGAGTAACGTGAATGAATCTTTGTAAACTACAAGAAGCATCACAGAGAAGCTGGGTTTTTCTTTTTAATAATTAATGAGAGGCTTATTAGTAGCAAGTACTACTCTGGATTCTCTACTGTATGAAGAAACAGGAAACAACAGGAGGTGTGTGTGTGTGTGTGTGTGTGTGTGCACATTCCACATTCGTGTGTGTAGGGATCCTCCTGTTTATGCTCACCCCAAAACCGGGATTATTACTACACCTCTTCTTTGGTCTACATGGTTTCTGAGGCTCAAATGCAGGTCCCCATACTTGCCAAGTGAACATTCTACTGACTGAGTTATCACCCCGGCTTGCAGAGCAGTTTTCAAAATCAAACAAAACAGCACTTAGAGGATGATGGGACAGATTACGGAGCAGTCAGAGTATTTCACAGCAGTGAAGACATCAGGACAAGACAGCTTTGAGTCTGAAACCCACAAAAGGTTAAGTTCAGGGTGTGGTGTCCACTCTAAAGCACCCAAGTATTAGGCAGTTAAACTTTTTGGGGGTTCCCTCACTGTTCATGCTTGCTGACTTCCAAAATTAGCAGTGCTGTCTTGAACCTCGGCTCTGCCATGCAGTCTTCGCACTTACTCTCTCTGAGCTTTCATTTCTCGCCTGTCAGAAACCTCTAACGTCTCCTCACAGCTCTGCTGTGAAGGCAGAGGGAGGCAGTTTGTGGGGAAGGGCTTCATAAACTGCCACGGCTTCCACAAAGAACCAGTTATTTTGACAATTCGCTTAGACTATGTTGATACTCTTTCAGGATGTCAGTTTCACCTTTGTGTGGAAAATGGGTTGATGGGATATTAATAGGACAGAGAGGATCTGGTTTGTAAGTCTGGATTCCTTCTTCCACATTTCAGACTTGTGCATAATATCTCAATTATTGTTTAAGGATGAGTACATTTCAAGTGAGTGTTTCTAAAACTCAGGACTCCCCAAAACAAGAGATGGTGAACTGCCCCAAAGCAATACTCAGGGAAGGTAGGTAGACCCTCCCTGGTGCTAGTCCCAGAAGGAGGGAGGTCTTGGTTCTTCTGAAGGTACAGGGAGTGTAGGACTTTTTTTCCTTCATTGACCAACATTAAAATCAAGGACCTCTGACCTGCCACGTGTGTGCTGTCACTGAAAATGTTCTTTATCTGCATGGGTTCTGCCTGCTCTTTTATAGAAGTATTGTTCATACTGCACACACAGAGATAAGCTAGACACATTTTCCTTCTAGTCCCCCTCCCATCATTTTCCGGTGATATTCACCCTTCCAGATTTGGAAATCTACATGAATGGAGCTTATTGCTTCGGTCAGCCTCAGACACGTCTGACTGAGATATACATAGCTTACTTTTGGTGCCTGTGGTGGTTTAAGAGAAAATTCCCCCCAAAGGGAATGACACTATCCAGAGGTGTAGTTTTGTTGGAGTAGGCGTGGCCTCGCTGAAGGAAGTTGTCACTGTGGAGGTGGACTTTTAGGTTTTGTATATGCTCAAGATACCTCCCGGTGTCTCAGTCTACCTCCTGTGGCCTGATTCTCAACATGCTGCAGCTCCTTCTCCAGCATCCGGTTCGCTTGCATACCGCCATGCTCCCCACCATGGGGGTAATGGACCGAACCTCCGAAGTGTAAGCTGCCAGCTCAAAATGCTTCTCTTTATAAGAGTTGCCACGGTCATGGTGTCTCTTCACAGCAACAGAGACCTTAACTAAGACAGTGCCCTAGAATTTTTTTAAAAGTCATTTTAAAATCCTCAGCCATACAGAAAGCCTCTTGGGATATTTTATAAGTATCACTGTTGAGGATTCTATACATTTCTATTTTCTAGTCATGGTTTATAAAAAGGTCTGTGTTAAATACTTCCTATATAATTTAGCGAAGTACAGTTTCTCTTTGGTCTCTGGAATTATTTTCCCTTCGTTTTTATCAGACAATGGAGACCCCAGGTTCCCTTATCAGAACTGAGATGGAAGAGTTGCCTTTGTGGAGCCTTGGACAGCATTGCTACAGAGAGGGACTTCGGGACCATTTCTGGACTAAACAGTCTCAGTCATAATTTCTTCCTCGTAGAGGTTGCAAGGAAGCTCAGGGCTAAGTGTTGTAACTATGGTAGCCATGCTTCAAGTATATTTCTTTTCTCTCACAGTTCTGCTTTTTAGGTTTTTGGTCTCTGTTTAAACACTCTCATTGACTGTAGTTTAATTATGAAAACAGTGCAAATCCTTTTTGGGAAACTGGCATAGGATGCCATAAAAGAAAATGCATTTTATTTTCTCGATTATAAAAAGTAAAGTAGTTGAAATTTATGTCTCTTTGAAGATCTAACAAGCTATAAAATCAAGTACACTAGGAAAAACGTGTAGCCGTGTTTTCTGACGCTTGCTCAGACTCTTCGCTGGAGAGGAACCCATTAGGAGACACAGATATTGATATACTCCAGACATGGAGGAGCACAGTTTTCGAAATTCACTTCCCTTTCAGAGCACAACTCGGTGAGGAAAAATGTATCCATACACGCATACATACATTGCACCGTCTTAACAGTTCATAAGGGAAGTTTAATAGCAGCATCTGGAAAGGCCAGAAAGCCCTAGGCTTGTGATATAAAAAACGTGTGTCTCTGCCTCTACAGTAATAAGACAGACCTGAATCTAAGCTTAAGACTTTGGCTAATGGGGAAGAATGATATGATATCTAGGTATCTATCCATCTATCTATCTATCTATCTATCTATCTATCTATCTATCTATCTATCTATCATATCTAGGTATGAATAATATCTAGGGCAGGGACTTGCCACTCGGCCTGGAAGACAGACATACAAAGCCTTAGACTGAAGACTCAGAAATGCATGTGGTCTCATTAAAGAGTGAAGACAGGAAGGTGACAGCAGACAACACAAACAGAGAGAGATTCTGCCTGGAATACGCTGGAAATGTGGCCAGCTTTGTGGCGCTGACTACACTTTTGTGCCTCTGAAGAGCATGGATTCACGTCTTTGTGCACAGTAGACACGTTCTAGCCTCCTGTACATGCTAGCTTGGCTTTAGATAATATTCTTTCATTCATTTTTTTGTTTGTTTTAGATCCAAAATGGTAATTCAGTTTCTGTTGGTCTTGGCAGAAGTCTTTCTTTTAGATGTTATTACAGAGGAGGTTTAACAAATTTATTTTGAGCGTTAGGCTTTCTTGTAAGAAGATAACCACTTCTGTGGTTAAAAATGAGCGTTTGTGTATTAACAGCTCTTAAATTGGGCTCAGATGAGAGGGGTTGGTAAGGACCTCTTAGCTTACAGTACTAATGTCACATCTGGAAAAATGAGTGGGTGACAATTGCTGCTTCCTTCTGGTGGGAGAGCCCGTGGACATTTGTTTAACAAGGGAAGTTGCTATGACATCAAATTAATTGTGAGCACAGAGCAAACTTCTAGGCATGTGAGTCACACAGTTCCTGTTTTCCCTCTCTGGAGAGTTTAGAACATGTGAAATAGAAATCATCAGGACAATAACAGACTGATTGTCCATTGGAGTCTTTCACATTCTCCAAAGTCTGTGTGCTAAAACTTGGGAAAACAAAAATCCCCCCAGAAGCTTGGGAAAGATGAGAAACACATTTATTGAAATAATTTCTAATACACTGTATCTCAAGAAGACCGTGCATGAATATCACATGTAGCCGAAGTAAGTTCTAGGAGGACTTACAGTATTAGGTCTACAGTTAAATATGGATTACTAGCTACCATTAACATTTTTGTTGCTATCTTTTATTTAGATTTGAACAAGCATGTATGTTGAAACATAACCTTTAAAATGTTTGCATTTTTCTTTATTTTGTGTGCACATCTGTATTTCTGCATCTGCATATGTGTGTGCAGATTGGAGTTAGAGGGGAATGTGCAGAGTTATGTTTATCCCACCCACTGACAGGTCCTGGTGATCACACTCTTTAGAGCTGGCAGCAAAGGCCTTTGCCCGATCAGCCACCTTGCTGCCCCTCAAACATTACATGTTTTATTGCACAAGATTTTCTTTGAGATTTAGTAGGTTGATCTGTCGTCAAACTAGAAAAATCTGGGGCACGCTGTCTGACCAGATCATTTCCGCTTGGAAATGTTCTCTTTCCTTCCTGTGTCCATTGAAGAGATGACATTAAGACGGAAACACTTTGTGCAACCCACGTGTGCTGAGGTGTGGGGCCACTGTTGGGGCATGGGAAACCCAGGCCTTGTCCCCAAGGAGAGTTACTCTTCCTTCCTCAGCGACCATCAACCGCTGGACTCAAGGGTTATTAAGAAGAACAAATGGAGGATGCGAAGTTGGGAGGATGATGGGGCAGAGGTTACTGGGAGAGGTGGGGGGAGGGCAGGTAACGGTAAATGATAGGTTCAAAATGCTTGAGCACTTCCAAAGCAGAGAAAGGATAAAATATATTATTGAAAATAAAAAAATACCAAAATGAACTAAAATAGCGGTAGCATCATAGATTAACTGAAGTCAAATATGACTATATTTGGGGTAGAAATTCAACCCTCTGCCTTCCTTGAAGTTGAATTGTTATGTGCAACCTAAGAGATGTCGAGGCTGGCAAACTCTCCGCTGGTATTTGCTGCCACAGCCGTAGACCATCATAGTCATTGCACAGGATGCTGCCACAGCCGTAGACCATCATAGACATTGCACAGGATGCTGGCAAACCTCAAGGGTCCCTTGTTGAGGATGAGAATCCTCAGAGAAAGACTTGATTTCTCATCCATCCAATGGTGGACAATTCAAGGAAGAAGACAGTCATAAGAGACATCATGTTTGAAGAGTTTTTTTTCCAACAAATGAGTTTTCCCAGGTGGTATAAAGTTATTACAAGGGCAGGTAGTAGCAGCAGCTGATAATATCATAAGATAGCTGTTTACAATGAATATAATGTTTATTTTTGTATCTATTTAAATCTTAGAGCATATATACTCTCAGATACTAATTTTCACTATCATATTTTATTACTTTTAATAAGTGTCTATGGATGGTGTACTTTTGGGAACACTTGTCCTGATAAATGTTTTACAAAATGTGTTATTTTCCAAGAATTTTGATGAATGCTGTATACTATAAGAGATCATACGTATTTAAAAAGATGACTGTAGTACTGTGATTTTTTTAAAAAAAATTTTTTCATGTGTGATAAATTATGAATTAAGTTGTGATTTCTGGCATTCTCTTGCATCTATTACGGAAGGAGGGAATAAGAACTGGGATGTACTCATGACTTGATGTTACTGGTGGGTAAAGGCAATTACACAAGGATTAATGGTATCATATTATCTGCATTTGTGTGAAATTTCACACATTAGAAATTACAACTAAAAAGTAAAATAAAATAGGCCTCCATATCCACGAACTCTATATTCACAGATTCAACTAACTGTGGACCAAAACTATACGTAAGGTAGTTGTGTCTTCTATAATATGTACAAAGAATTTAAAAAAAAATCATTCCTTAAGCAATGCAATATCACCACTGTTTTCAGAGACTTTGCATTGTATTAAGAATTATAAATTATCTAGAGATTATTTAAGACATAGAAAAGATGTGCATAGGTAATATGTAAACATCACTCCACTTTATATAAGAGGCTACAGTATCCTCAGGTTTTGATATTTGTAAAGGGCTGGAACGAATCCCAGAACCTATTCTCTGAGAGATGATTTTGCATAAAACATGTATATTTATAAAGATTGTATAACGGAAGCAAGAGCAGAGAGGAGTGCCGGGAGAAGGTCAATTGTTTATCATAACACTCCCTAAACATACTGAATACTAGCATCTTCTTTGCAAGGAGCATCTATGAATATCTCTAGCAGTGCTTTGGGAATGGTTATGATGTAAATGTATAAAAGAACCAATATATCCATTGCATAACTGATCGTCTCAGGCTTTTACAGTATGCAGTCTTCTCTAGATGTTGAAAACATTAAGGTAAAATATGCAAAACTTGAAAAACTCTTAAGTTTACATTCTGATATGAGCAAGTAATTAAACTATCACCAGGTATTTGCTTATGTTATAATGCTAATTATCATGAAATGAAATGGAAAAATAAAATAGAAGAATGAATGTTGGTGTATATTTTGAAGGACAAGAAGCAATTGTTTTAGTCTGAATATTAGCTATAACATTGATTACAAATGTTCAGTAGCTAAACAACAACTTCTGTATAAAAAATCCCTTGAAGCTGGGCACGGTGGTGCACACCTTTAATCCCAGCACTCGGGAGGCAGAAGCACATAAAGAGGCACATAGAGAGATTCCGCCTCAAAAAACAGTATAAACAAACAAACAAACAAGTAAATACGTATTCCTTGAATACTTTTACAAAGCTCAATAGTTTTATTCTCATTATTTTACCTTAAATTCCCATAAATTTCAGGCATCTGCTAAAATGCCAATTATATCTCCCACAGTCGTTTCTCACTGTAGGAGAAGTAAATTAGGTAGCATTTTTTATTACTCAAAATAAATTCCATAGTTAGTAAATAAGATTTATGCTTTCACATAAAGCTGATTATAACTTTGCAGGTCTGAGAAACTGCATTCTGGAATCTAAATAAATGAAACGTGCTAGTTACTTTAGAAAGCTACATTATGCCCCCATTTGAGTTCTGCGTTAGACAGAAGTGACTTGTGTCAGTGCTTGTAGGTGTCTTTCTTCTCAGAGACCAGCAAGCTTTTGACTGTTGACTTTTCTGAAAATTCAAACAAGAGTCTTTGCCTCTGTTACAATACACTGCCAAACCTTGCATTAATTTCCAGGGTTGCCCATTAATCTGATAAATGTTTTGTCATTTGTACCATTTGAGCTGTCAAAACAACTTAACTCTATCTTACTGACATCTTTGACAGTTGCTTTAACTCGGGCAAAAGAAAAGTGTGTCTTATTTGCTTCAATGAAAAGTCTTCCTGCCCGTTTAAAGCTTGCACTAACACGATAGGGGATATTGCACTCAGGTTAAGACAAACGGTAGACAGTGGAAGACTCTCACATAAAGGCTCTCATTTTACTAGGAGAAAAGTTTACAAACCTGCATAATCTGTTCTTGCATAATGCCCATCTTCAGATTTAGTGGTTGTAGTTGTGTTATCTATTGAAAAATTAACAATAAGAGCCAGTTAACCATTTCCTACGTATCTATCACATTTACGTTTCCAACAGTATCTTCATCTCTTCATTGCGGGTGAGATTTGTTGTTTTCCTCACCACCAGCAGCAATAACAGACCCTCAGTTATGTTCTAGAGCACTCTGTATGGAGGCAGACTTTCAATGCACACATGTGTTTGTGAGAATAACAGAATAGAGTCGGCTTTCTGAAGTTTGGGACAAGAAGGTTCAGAACTGTAACTGAGATAGATACATTCAATAAAAGAAAAACAAGTCCAAGCTCCCTAAGCCATTTCCTCTGAATAACAAAAGAGAAAATTCGACTATATTCAGCTTTTAAGGAGGTACTTAATATATTTCTACTGAATCAATCTATAAAAGGAGTGATTCACTTTTAACTCCAATGTTTCTAATCAGTTCTTAAATTCTTGACCAGACTTTCTCGTTAGCTTTTGCCAGGAGAATGTGATCTTCTGAATGCTGACTCCTGTGTTTATGGCACTGTGACTGTACTGTCCCATTATGCTGAAAAAAGGCATGCACTGTTGCTTATGGGCCCTCTCACACCTATAATCAACACAAATTCTACAGCTGACTACGCGATCCATTGTGAATCAGAACTGCCTTTTGGAAAGGAAATAGCTGTCTAATAAGGAGCTATCTTCACTTTTCATTTCTGCACAGAGACTAAAAACATTCTTTGAGATGAAATTTTGCTCCAAACAGTACCTTGACATCGACCCAGAGACATGACTTCAATTTTCTCCTGTTTCTGACATGATGCTTCTTTGATCTGACATGCATTATCATAAGACTTCCCATCAGAAGCACAGAGGGGGTTGAAGTTGGTTTGAGAACAGTCAATGTTGCATACACACCTAAAGGAAGAGAGAAATAAGTTGTAGCCATCAATAATGGTATTACCACGATACATACAATAAAATGGGAGACGTGCTACTTGGACTAAATGCAACATAATCAAATCACCCTCTTCCAGAGAAGTTCTGGCAGTTTTCTGTGATGAAAATGTAACACCGAACTAATAATAAATAATCCAGACGACCTAGCAGTGAATCAAAAATAAACGTGCATCAATCTCGCCAGGTTGTTTAAAGAATTCAGATAGGATACTATAGCAGAACTGCTTTAGAAGTTGCGGGAGAACACCGCTGTATTTCTTCATGGACTGGCTAAATGGTGGGAGTGCAGGAAAAAATGTTCCAGGGGCAAGTAAACCGGAAAGTAATCAAACACATTATTTGGAATGCCATCAGTAGAGGTATTTCTCCGTATAAAGGAGAATGCACATGAAATGTAGTAAATGAGAACCTTTAGTGGTTCTCAACCTTTGGAGTGCCACAAAAACCCTTTGAGATTGAAGAGGTAGATGTAGCTAGCCTCTCAGAAAGCTTCACACCCTATAAAAAGTATTTACATAGAATTGCATGGGCTTCTCAGGTTTCATTCAACACATCCCAAGATTCCTTCCCAAGGTATATAACTTCTATTTTTAGCTCTTATTTTACACAATAAAGTGACAAATTCAAATTGGTTGCCGCTCATGGCTTTCACATCTTTTTTTCCCTAGAGGCGAAAGAAACATTTGGTGAATTAAAGAAAATTTAGGTCACCTAAACTGCAATCAAATATTGTAAAACAAACTTTATAAAAATTGTTTTCGATTTTTGTTTTATAATCTACTTTGTTTTCTGGGGGATATTGCATTTTGGTTAAGAGCGCTTGCTGCTCTTGTAGAGGACCCGTGCCCACACGGTGACTCCCAAACATGAGTAATTCCAGCGTCAGGGGACCCGACCCCCTCTTCCGACCTCGGTAGGCACTGTATATATGTAGTTGTACATGTATATATTCAGAAGAGCACGCATACGCATTAAAAAAATAATAAACCTAAAAATTAGCATATTGCATTTTTGGTGTGTGTACACCTACTATTTTTATAGAATAAAAATCTTAAAAAAGCTTTATATTTGTATTCTTTATTCTGTATGTTCTTCTTGAAGTTGTGAATCACAATTTTACTTCTGAATACATTACATGTGCACACACATGCGCGCGCGCACACACACGCGTGCGCGCACACACACACACACACACACACCACACGGTAATAGTAACTACGCATTGCAGGCTGGCTATTAACAATTGCTCCTTTGTCCAAGCTTTGTAGCAGCCGTTATGCAGGCCAAGATATCAGATAGGACATAAAATCGGAAAGCTAGTAATGTATGGGACACACACACGCAGACGTGAAGTGCTGAGGCCTAGCCCTTCTCCTTTAATCTACGTCCTGCAATTTGGGATTGCCCACAGAACTTTAAAAAGCATATATTGATGGTAGATGCCCCGTGGAAGCTGAGGTAGTGCCTAGGATCCGACAATTTGATGTTCTTAAGCAGTAACCCTGGCACCTGCCTGATTCCTCGCCTGAGAACGCTGGCCGTCCAGCGAGGGTTTGTCTACACAGCGGCCGATTCCCGAATGCAGTCCTTAGACCATCTGTGTCAGAATTACCTAGACTGCTGCTGAAAATATGGGCAGAGAATGTACTAGCAGTCTCAAAAATCTATTTCCACATGTGGAAGAATTTCTCTAGTAGCAGTTGATCAGTTTAATAGTCATCTATTTCAGAAACCAAAGCGAGGACAGGCAGCCACTATCTAGATCCTTCATTCCCTGGGGGTGCCACTCGTTCTGGGAAGGAGCCCTTCTGCTTCCCGGACAGGAGTGTTATGTCTTGGGATCTGATCATCTGAGGTCACGGAGGGCACGTGCCTCTCAGGATGGCCCTGGAGTAACAACCCTGTAGATCAGGCTTACTTTAACCGCCGTTCTTAAAAAAATGGAGTGCCTCACTATATAAAGACAGCTCCTTCCGCTTTGAAGGCAGCTTAGGTTGTAACTATTGGTCAAGATATCCCAGAGTCTTACACAGGTGGAGCAGAAAGAAGGTACATTCCTCTGTCTGTCTATTGCAAGAGCAACTGAGGTATCCTGAACTTTGCAAACTTACAAACGAAATCCAGGAAATTTCAGGAAAGCACGTGTCTCCGATTGTTCTAAAGTCATCAAAATTTCTGAAGGCCATACCAAATACCGCATAATATCACACAGAACAGCGACATGAGAATGGCAGAAAGAAGAGACAATTCACTTGAGCTGAATTGACAAGAATCTGTGTTTCCACTGAGCCATGGTCCCTCACAGGCAATTGTTCTGGGCATTTTACGGGATCCCCTTTCCCATAAGTCAGTCCCCACCTGCGCCCTACGTGACTCAGTTGTCTGTGGTTAACTTCTGCCATAGTTCAGTCACGAGCCTGCTTGAAGGTTTGCTTCCGTCCCACCTCAGATAAAGCATTTTAGGGAAAGGCTAAGGAAAAGCACACACACCTCCTTCCATCCTCACCTCAAAAGGAGGTGAGATTTCGTTCCATGAAAGTGAAAGGTAGCTTTCACTAAGTCTCTGGGATAGAAGCCTCATGAAAGCTTGCTATGCTTGTCTTTGCCGCTGTTCTTCCTACTCTCCAAACTATCAAATATTAAGATGCAAGCAAATGCTTTTAAAATTCCTAATCTCAGGATTGACCAAAATTGGAAATCTGTGAAGAACAATCTTCCCTCTTCTTCCCTCTCTTGCTCCCTCTCTCCCTTTTCTTCTCTCTCTCTCTCTCTCTCTCTCTCTCTCTCTCTCTCTCTCTCTCTCTCTCCCTCTCCCTGCTTCTTTGAGACAGGGTCTTGGGAAGTCCAGGCTGGCCTGGATATCACTGTATAGCTATGACCTTAAATTTCTGATTCTCCCGTCTCTACTTTTCAAGTATGAAATTAGAGGCTTGTACCACCATATCCTATTTTATGTGGTGTCGGTAACGGAATGAAGGGCTTGATTGCATGGGAGGAAAGAACTACCCCATGAGTTGCTTTCTGAGTCACTTATCATTGGATTTGTGGGAGCGGCCACAGAGATGTGTTAAAGAGGCCTGGGGACTGTGGAGTACAAGGAGAAAGAAAACCGAGTGGATGAGGAGGATCAGCTCTGTCAATGTTTCCATTAGATTAGTGAACTCTGATTCTACAATCATTGCTTACTGTATGTTGTTTATTTAAATCTCTGAGTTTCAGAAATGACCACAACAGGCAGGGTTCTAAGATCTTTCTCTGAGTTTCTATTATGTTCTCCTCTTATAATGACTGAATTATCTTCGTTTTGCTGAGTATTTCAGGCATATCGGCTTTCAATAACTACATGTTGGTAAACAAATATAATGAATGAAGTAACTCCTTTATGCTTTCAAAGAAAGGTAGCCACTATTACTATCTCCAACAAATAGGTAAGAAAATTGAGTCTTGAGGAAGCCACGTCGATAATAAGCAGAAGGATATGATTTTTCCTTCTAGGCAGCCTGACGCCAGAGGCTGCACCGTTCTGCAAATTGAAGTTCAAGGGAAACGAAGACAGATGCGCATTCATGTCATTACTGATAGAAGAGATGCTTTGCATGAGTCGGGCTTAAAGCACAATGCTGCGTCTACCCCTGGGCTACTTATCACAATGTGTTGAGTTTATATTGACTTTTAATCTTTGTCTGACCAAACATGATCCAAACTCTTTGGAATATTGGCACATATTGTTGACGGATGCTTTTGAGACATTGGGAGCCAATGCTAGGTGTCAGAATAAATAACAAATCTAATGCACATTGAATTAATCTTACAACTTAAAGCACCAGTTATTCAGCATGTCATATATTTAAAATGTTGTGAATAAATCTGGCTAAATCTAAACATAAGCATTAAAATAGTCACATAACCATGTGAAAACATAGAGGTCACTGGAATCAACTGAGCGATCTCTCTCTCTCTCTTTCTCTCTGTCTGTCTGCCTGTCTGTCTGTCTCTCTGTCTGTCTCTGTGTGTGTGTGTGTAAAGTTGGAGTGCTTTAGCATCTTTCTCAAGTTTCTTCTTCAAAAATTTTAGAGGATAATCTTGCAAATTTATTTTCACAGCTTAGTGTGGCTTTGAATCTTAACAAGGATGGACCTGTTTGCAGGAGGCTCCTATCCACCTCATGGCAGCACATTCGGGGGGACTCGCTGCTGTTCTGCAGTTTTATTTTGTATTTATACTCTTCTTTAACCTTTTCAGGATCAAGGTGTCCTATTTAGCTTTGAATTTTCAGTATGCAGCACAGTGTGTTAGAGCAAATCTTCACAACAAAACAAAACAAAACAAAAAACCCTGTTGAATGAGTCACAGAGGCAATGGCTAGATGGATTGGAAGGAGTTCAAGAATACGGTCATTGGGTTTGGACACTAACACTGATGAGAAAAATCCAGAGACGTGCTAAATTAAAAGGGCTGGAAACTGGAGAGGTAAAAGGAAATGAGACCAGCGAGGGTGACCAGTAAAGGAATGTGGGAATGGTTGTAAGTTTGTACAGACCCAGCTTGCCATGTGTAACATACCACTGCAAACAGCTTAGAAGAACCTGCTAGCAATTCATGTAAATAACCCCAAAGCACCATGTTCTTACACTAAATGAACTGCCCATTATTCTAGATGACCCAACCTGAGGTCATCCCACTTTTCATCAATAAATGATACAATTTCAATGTGAAGAAATTGTTCCTTCCTCCTCCATTTTCCTGCCTCAAGACTCCTGCTTCTACAGTCACGTGGTCACAGTGCTCTTTGGTTTTACCTCTAGTCATAGCAAACCTGTCCTGGGACCTGGTCTTTGCTGTTCTGTCCCTAATACCTCTGTTTTGAGAGCTTTTATTGGACAGGACTTGGAAAGGATACCTAGTGATAAACTAACGAAGCTGGACCGAACCAGGAAGCCACCGAGAAGGATCCAGAAGAACCCAGGCTCCCATTCTCATTTGTCTTTCCATGAACAAAGACAATAGAGTACAAGTCTTCACAGTCTCAGAGGCGCAAGTGTCCACTTGAGACAGGAGGTGCTTTAACCAGCCAAACGCTGTTATTTTGTGGTATTTGGGGATAGCTTGATATTTGGCTATTGACAGAATGTGAACGCGGCAGCAATTTGGCAGTTTATTGCTAGTTCCAAACCTGGAAAACAGATAAGGCTTTGGCAAGGTGAGAATTGTATTAGGAAACAGTGAAGTCGCAGGTCCCTGGCGTTAGCAGCTTATGCAAATAAATCCCGTTTTTTTACATTCTTATACAGAAGTGAAAGGCACTCATTTTTAAAAAACAGAGACTCTCCTTCTTCACTGCTTTTAGCAAATAATTGCATTATTATTCATTCTGAGAGGAGTAACTAGCTAATTATAGCGTGTCACAAGCATTGTATGCAAGCCAGGGATTTGTAAGGTTGAGTCCTGCCTGCATGCCTTTGAGGGGTTTTTGTTTTGTTTTGTTTTCTCTTCTTTTCTTTTCTTCCTTTTTTCCCCAGTGTATCTCAGTTTCTTGACATTTTGACACTGCGATTACAGAGATCTCTTTTCGTCCAAGCTACGAAGAAAAGGGATCAGCCTTTGCTTGAAAACAATCATTTCAGGGGTCTTTCAGTACAACTATCCTCCTCAAACTGCTTCAGAGACAATGAACACTGACAGAAAACTTAGCTCCCTGAGTAACAGGGAAGAGACAACTGTAAAAGCCCACGCGATGCTCTAAAAAAGCCCAAAGTATAAGAAACAAAAGGTGGTACCTAGGACAACTGGCGTACATTTATCATCGACTCATGAATATTTGGGAGGTTTGACATTAATTTAGTTCCCCGCCTTACTAAAATGACCATTGTAAAGATGATCCTTCGTGCGTTAAATGGTCTTTCCCATGTCTTTAGAAATGCCTGTCATCTGCTTAAGTGTGAGGAAGCAAATCCTGCCAAGGTGCAGATTACTTATTCATGTGTCTGGTTTGTGGCTGCCTTCTAATTTCACTAGATTCTGTTTCATCTATTAAACATGGCTGACACATTGCTTTCTCAAGGTCTTCAGCTCTGTATCTGTCCGTGCCATAATGTGACTGTCTAACGTTTCCAGTCCATTTTAAAGGACCCAGTCGTAGAGCAGGTAGTGGGGCCTTGTGGTTTGTTTCCTCCTAGCCACTCTGTCTCCAGGGTTATGAAACAGACCCTCTCCGGCCTGGCCTGTAAAAGAGGCC
Source organism: Ondatra zibethicus (assembly GCA_004026605.1). Lineage (NCBI taxonomy): Eukaryota > Metazoa > Chordata > Mammalia > Rodentia > Cricetidae > Ondatra > Ondatra zibethicus. The sequence continues at coordinate 85,581 of PVIU01001296.1, read as the reverse complement.
AGCGCCTCTGTCTGTGCTTGCTGTAATGGATGGGCGCATTACGTTAATAACAGTAAAACAGCATGTACCTCTCATTGGAGACTCGTGTGATCCTTTAAACCCATTTACTCATTAACTCTCACTTTTCCTTTTGATGGAACTTGATTGTAAGTATTTTATCTGTGAAGAAACTTCCGTGTAGGAACGGACTCTGAACGGCGGAGGGGGAAAACGAGGAAAGAAATGTGAAAATGTCCTAGAAGAGTAAACCGTCTAAATAAAGGGCAGAAAAAAATGTCAACTGAGATCAAAACCAGTAGGCCTGTCACAGCGCCACTCACGTGATGTTTTCCTTTTGTGGTCATGGCAACCCGTTAGCTTAAAACCTACAGAAAGGAGCAACATCCCTGTCCATAATCATTACCCAGGATGCACTGGAATTTTAAAAAGGTGGTAAGGCATATTTTACATTCCAACCACAGTTCCCTCTCCCCCCCTCCTCCCCGTCCTGTATCTACCATCAACCCACCCCCATCTACTTCTCAGAAAGTGTAAGGCCAACCAAGGGGAGTCAACAAAGCCAGGCAGATTCAGCTGAAGCAAGACCAACCTCCCCAACCTCAAGGCTAAGCAAGGCATCCCGCCACATGGAATGGGGCTTCAAAAAGTCAGCTCTTGCACTAGGGATAGGTCCCACTGCCAGGGGACCCACAAACAGATCAGCCTACAAAACTGTGGCCCCCAGGCAGAGGGCCTGATTCTGTCCCATGCAGGGTCCCCAGTTGTCCTTCTAGAGTCTGTGAGCTCTTGCAAGTTAGAGTCAACTGTCTCTGTGGGTTTCCCATCATGACATTGACACTCCTTGCTCATATAAACCTTCCCCCCTCTCTTCACCTAGACTCCCATAGCTCAGCCTGGTGCTTTGATGTGGATCTCTGATCTGCTTTATGCACATGGGTATTTTGCCTGCATGGATGTCTGTGCATTTATATGCATACTTTGCATGTACTGAGATCAGAGAAAAGGGTGTTGATTCCCCTGGGACTAGATTTATAGATAGTTGTGAGCTTCCATGTTGATGCTGGAAATTGAAACTGGGTTCTCTGGACGAGCAGCCAGTGCTCTTAACTGCTGAGCCATCTCTCCAAAACACACACACACACACACACACGTACATACATATATTTATATGTATACATTAATGGCGAGCCATATTGTATATGTGGAAAAGGCCTATTTGCATCAATGTTGATAATTTTGTATGGAGATCAAGAGCCATAGATGTTGACCTCCTACAGGGAAGTTCTTGAACTATTGTGACTCAATGATAGGATAAGACCAGGAAAATGCTGGACACTGAGCTGAAGAATCCCTTTCGGAGGAGCTGCCAGAACTTTCCCAAACAGAATCTCATGTTTAATATAGGAATTAGTGCCTGGAACTAGACAGATGATAGTCTATCTCAACGTAATGAAGTTCGTAGAGACCGTGATGAAAACTTGGGATTTGGCATCAGGCCTACCTCATAGGTAGGCTTGATTATCTGTTAGCAGTGTGGGACTAAACTAGTCATTTAACTTCTTCAAGCACCTGTGAGGACAGAGTGACTGCAGCAATTGCTTAGTAAAGATTCTGAGAAATTATAATTTCACAACGTGTATTTATCATCATTGACTTTGCCTTCCTAAGCAGGACTTCTAAAGCTGCATGCAGATCACTGTGGGGTAGAATAGTTCAGAAGCCCGGGTAACTGGGCTGCAGCCCAGAGGTTCTAACAGTTCTGGTATGAGATCCTGGGAACAAGATATGGTGTTATGGGTAATTCTGGTGGGCGGCCTTGCAGTTCTGATTGGATGAGATATCCTTGTCTGCTTTTCAAGGCTACCCTGGCATCTCCCAAAGTCAATGGGTATAAGATTCAGCGTGAGCTAGGGGCTCCCCAAGCAGCATTTGGAGCCAGAGACTCGGTCATTGCAGTCTAAGACAGTGTGAGATCGCCCACTGAGAAATCTTAGCCACAGCAGCCTCCACACATCCTTTTTTTTTTCTTCTTCATCCCATCATAAAGGGTTTCGTCTTGTTTGGTGTATACTACACAGCGACACACTTTGAACGCCTTTTCTCCAGATGGCACATTCTCCAGATACTGTGGTGTGATACTCGGGCACAGAGATGGGTGATTGGATGGTCTGATTCAAAAACATCATGGAGCATTCAGCAGAACTGGTTCTCCAAGTAAGCCAAGATCAACCACTGAGAAAGGAGCGAAAGCTGGCTGGAAGGGGCTAGGGCATTCCCCTCTGCCTGGCTCCTCGTTTTAACCTCCTTCTCATCCTCAGCCTTCACATGACAGAGAGGAAGGGGTGGAAAGTGAAATGCCTGAGAAGATATAGGTAGCATTTAGAGGGGAGAAGGGGGTGGACAGAACGACACAGGGAAGCAGGTACAAGATGGCTGCCTCATGTGCGGGAAGACTACGAGGAGATCTGTCTTGTGGGAGTGAACTCTTTCCACTGAAAGGTGATGACAACAATCTCCACAGATTGAAAGGGAGCTTAATTCCTGGCCTTCATCTTCTGGGCCAGGGTGAGTCCTGAAAGCTTTTCGAGCACAGGGTGAGGAGAAGGTCATTGTGATCGAAGCTGTGCTTCCAAAGGATAATGATAACCAGACCACAATAGACTACAAGGCAGAGCCACTAACAACAAGGCACTGTGATATAGAGGGACAAGGACAGAAAGCTGGGCAGTGATGCATTTGTTCTATAGAAGAAAGGGGAGAGTCGATAGGCTGAGAGGGTCGCTACTTCTGGCACAGCAGAGTGCTGTATTAAGGAACAAATATGACCACAATGTCCTTCCTGATCTACTCTTCCCTGCTTCCTTTACCGTCCCAGATTGTTATCAAAATTGGAAACTCAGAGGGACAGGCAGGTTTAGAGAAGATCTTGGCCTGTGCAACAAGATGGCTCTGTCCCCCCGTGTCTTTGCCATGGTGACAAGGTAAAAAAAAAAAAAAAACAAGTTCTACTATAATAGTAGCATCAGAAAAACAATCATAACTATGTAAGAATCATTTATTCTACACCCAGTATGACTCTTGGGAAAAGGCTGAAACAAAACCCAGTGTCAACTGCCACTTAATGAATGCCAATGCTTTGGGGACCAAAGGTGGGTCCCGTTGCAGGAAGCCTTCCCACACCCCTCCTCCACGAGTAAGATCGAGCTAGAGCAAAAGTTAGCTCTCTGTCTGTTGTCATGGTTCACAGTCACACCCCTCTCCTAGATTATTATTTTTCCACTCCGAAGCAGCTGCATTTACATCTTAAAATAATCAAAGTAAACAATTCCTCTTCCTCATGTACATTTTTTAAAAATATCTTGGAGCAAAACGCTTCATTAGCATCGTGTGCGTGCTCTTACCCATTAAGCTAGAAAACACTCCATAACCAGAGGTGACTTTGGTCACCGGAAGTGTAGCTGTTCTGTCTGGATGGGTCATGACCAAGGATGACTGTGGTCACCAGAAGTGTGGTCACTCTGCCTAGATTGGTTGTAACTGAGGATGACCATGGTCACCAGAAGTGTGGCCGCTCTGCCTGGATGGTCATTATATACACAGAGGCAGAATGCATGAATAGCCCAGAAATTTGGATTATCAAAAGTTGCATTACATCTCAATAATGTGATAGACTAAAATCTCCACTTGCTCCTTCATGTTAAGATCATGCTGAGTGACATCTTCAGACAGAGTTCTGGGATTCCCCACCCACTTCAGCCAGTACTGTATTTCTGGTTTGTATTTGTAAGCCAGCTCTCTGGCATGTTTTTGCCCGAGAAAAAGAGATCTCAGGAGCACATGCATCTGAACTTCTGCACAACATAGATTTCCATGCATCTGGACTTCAGCACAGCATAGATTTTCATGCATCTGGACTTCTGCACAGCACAGATTTCCATGCATCTGGACTTCTGCACAGCATAGATCCCCAGGAAACCACATATTCATATCCTGTCCTTAGACATGAACTATGGTACTACAGTTTGGAAAGGTTAGTTTGAAAATATTGTCCATCCATTATATTGTTTCAAGTACTGTCCACCTCTCTGCTTAATTGCTTTTTCTTGCCTTCTAAGAAGAGCCACAATCATTTTCCTCCAAGACAAACAATGTGGTCTCATCTGATGACACAACTACTTTTTTATTTTTATATTTATTTATTTTATTTTGTTTGTATAAGTATGTTTTTTGCATGTATGTCTGTGTGCTATGTAAGTGCTCGATGCCTGTGGGGCCAGAAGAGGGCATCAAATCTCCTGGAACTGGACTGACAGACAGTTGTCAGATGCCCTGTGGGTTCTGGGAATCAAATCCTGGTCCTCTGGAAGAACAAGGGCTCTGACACACCTCTGTTTTAAGATTGTAAACTTACATCATTAGGCCTGCTGAGAGCTGACTTACAATCCTGGTGATGCAAGCTTTTATCTGAGGTGCAGGAGACTGAAGCAGGAAAATCATGAGTTCAAGACTTGTCTGACCTATAGACCTGTCTGATCTATAGAAAGAGTTCAAGTAACTTTTTGAGACCCTGTCTCAAATAGAAATAAAAGAGGGCTGGGGTGTGGTTCGGTGGCAAAATGCTTGCTTTGCGCATGTGCGATCAAGGGTTCCATTCCCAGCGTTTAAATAAAAACAGACACAAAATTACAAGAAGCCTATTTAGCTTTGCTTTATTCCTCAGCAATGAGCAGGAGCTGGGGTAAGCGGCGAAGAAGCGTGCACAGGTGCGCTGTCACACATATTTGTGCCAAATGAACGATTCAGTATGAATAGCTACTGATAAAGTGTCAAGACAGGAATGTCAGATAGCATTGGAATCTCCTCATCATAAATCCTCATGGAATCGATTCTTGGTGTTTTTGGCCCTGTTATTTTCTTACAGTCACCAAGCTTATGCTTATGTAATTGAGCATTGATTAAATTATGCTGGCATTAACTAATTGCACAATCAGTGCTCATATCAAGTGGTTTTCTTTTATGATTACCTCATTCTTCAACTTCTGCTTAGGAATTTGGAGGTCAGTTTTATGCAAGTTTCCTTTAAAAATAATATTTAGGGAGTGCAGAGATGGCTTAGAGGCTGAGAATGCTGGCTGCTCATCCAAAGTTCCTGAGTTTGATTCCCACAACCCATGCGGCTACTCACAACCATCTTTAACTCCAATCCCTGGTAATTTGACCCATGTTCTGGTCTCCTAGGGCCCCAGGTATGCACATGGTACACAGACATATATTGAGGGAAAACACTTATAAAGATAAGTAAATAAAACCATAAATAACATTCATTATATAACACATGATCATAAAATTTATAAGATGAATAATAAAAAAATCATTAAAATATCTGTAGGGTGCTGCATTCCGAATTTGGAAAGGGAAGAGAGGAAACATGATCAAGGCTGTAAGATGGCTGAACTTTATTTGGAATGCTATATTCTTAAGAGAAAATTAAAGTGGGCATGACTGCACACACTTTTAATCCCAGGGTGGGCTGAGACAGTTGGATCTCTGTGAATCCCAGGCCATCCTGGTCTACTCAACAGGTTCCAGGATAGCCAGAGTTGCACAGTGATACTTTGTCTCAACAAAAGCAAAACAAGCAACAGCAACAAAAACAGTCAAAAGAAAATATTCTGGAGGTTTAGATCCAGCTGTGAGTGCACAGTGGCGGATTACTTCTGAAATGCTACAAATATTTAATAATTCACAAGAAAAAGTCTTGGTTTTGATGTTTTTTCCTGCTAATCCAATTGCCAATCTTGGTATGATTTTTTTTTTTGCACTGACTTTGAACTAGGTGTAATTTAAACTTTAAACCAAGTGTGTAGAAGTGTGTGTGCATGGCGAGATTCCAGGGGAATAAGGCGATGTCTCTGTAAAGAACTGTTTCAGGTTGAAATTATGGCTTCACAAAATGACTTCCAAGCAGTGTTTATCGCCTGAAAGACCCAAATCTGTCTCTCCCTGCATCTTCTTTCAGTGTTTGCCCACCAAAGTGTTGTGTTCAGGAACACATGGTGGCATTTCAGTTTGCAAGCGCAACCATCATTAAGTTCCTGCTGTCTCACCGGTGAGCTCTGATTGCCCTGAAACGAGTCTGAAATCGGGATGCGGTTATACTTTCAGGCAGGCAGTGTTGTGAGCTGGTCCCAAATCCCTGGGATGAAGAACTTCAAGTAGAAATGCTCGAACATTTTGCCTGAGTACTTTCACCCCTAATTACTAGACTTTCAGAGGTAACAAAAGGATGGATAGGATTTGGGTATTGCTCTGTGAGTAAGGCCGACTTGAGTTTGGCTCCCCAGAGCCATCTTAAGGTGGACACCACACCATAGCACACACTTATCATCTTAGGGACCCAATGGCCATTTGGGAGGCAGAGAAGGGGAAATCCCTGGAAACTCATGGACAGGTGAGCCTGGCATATGCAATGTGTAAGTCATAAGGGGACCCTGTCTCAAGACAGGTGAAGGGTAAGTAAAGATCAACACACACACCTGCACATTTGCACATCAGCACATCTGCACACCTGCACATCTGCACACCTGCACATGCACATGCACACAAGCACATAAATACATATACACAAGGTACACACATAAGCGGAGCAAAGGCTCTGCAGATGCCTCCCTTCTGGACCCAGATGCAAGGCCTCTTGTTGGAGGTCTTTGGGAGGAGGGGGGTCTGCGACTTTTATTGCCATCTTTTCCTCCATCAGGGAACATATATTTTCATTTAGTTTAAGGCAGATCCGCTGAGTGATTTTGAACATTTATTGGATATCAGTGACTGTCCTGATCTAAACAGGAGAACTACAGAGATGGCCTTGATGATCCCAGCTGGCAACAGAGATCACAACACAGTACGTTGGTATCCAGAAAACGGTGTTATCAGAGAGACCCGAGCCTTGTAGATGGAAAGACTATATTGTGAGATCCCCGAGGGGGTCATAGTTGCATCTGGAGGATCGTGAAGGCTTCACAGAGGATTTTATGCTAGGACTAGAATAGCTGTGGTGTAACCATTTTCATAGATTCCCTGGGGGCTTGGGACAAGAGGCTTCTAAATCCCTTTGTCCAACTGGAAGGCCAACTAGCAGTGCCTCTTGCTCTCCTCTGCTGACTGACCTCTTTATTCACTGATTCTCCAATAATCCAAGGCCTAGTTCTCTTCTGAAAGTCATACTTAACACTGCCTCTTGAAAATGACATGGTCAATATTTTAGTTGGGTCATATCCTTCAGCGACCTTGCAAATCTGAAGCTTCACTTCCTGGCTGGGGATGCCGTCAGGTGTACCTATGGTGGTCTTTAAGACACTTCGCCTCCTTTCCTCACACACACACCACCACCAATCTCTACGTGTTCAGTTCACCCCGGTTGTCTGAGGCCCTCACTCCCTTTGCTGCTCTTTCTGTGCGGAAGCCTCTGTTAAATGAATTGAGCGTTCCTTTCCCTTCTCAGGTGCCCAGCACAGTGCCCAGCACATAGTAATCATCCCACAGACGGAGAAATCACAGGAGACTCTGTGTGTGGTTTCGTAACACCTTCCTGATACCTACTTATCTGTGGGCGGCAGAGGATCCCTAACTTGCCAGGCCCAGTCATTCTCTGTCTTCTGCCCTGATCCCCTTCCCGATGCTACTGTCCCAGGCTGCTCACTCCTTCGCCATCTACAGACTTGGGAATCAAATTCCCATCAGACTTGTTAACCCATCTTTACAATTTAGTGAAAAACACAGGACCATATATATATATATATATATATATATATATATATATATATATATATCTTATAATTAGGACCCCAGCCCATTGTTGGCACCTAAAATATGCTTAGTTAATCATTGTCTAGAATGAGCTAAAATTCCAATCTACAAGCCACAGTATTGATTAAGAAAATAGTACCTAGCTTACCACATATGCCCGAAGAAGCTGTTCTCAGTGTTAAAGAGGAGGGAAAAGCAACCTCAGATGATGCTTTGTGCACAGTGGGTTCGGTTGCTCTCCTTGTACCAGGAAAGCTCATTCTTCATCCTTCATTCAATCACTCTAGTTCGGTCCAGTTTAGACATCAAACCACCTTTTCCTACTGCTCACTGGCCAGCAGCAAATAATCTTTGGCCCAACTTGGATGAAAGAACAATACACTGTGTGTATTGACTTCAAATCTATAAATCTAGGGCTGTCTTGCCATGACTGGGCATGCATGTAAAGTGATGACTCATTTAATTATGCATGCTTTGAAATATTGATAGCATCCCAACATACTTGATTTTAAACGCTGAAAACTGATACTCTCCTTTATATTTTATTTTTTCTATTTTTTTTCTTTAAAATGTAGATGCCAGCGGCTTATTTATCTAATGCTTTAGAAATCTTAGCACACCACAGGGAACAATGTGAACAGTGTTAGTTTAACTCGTAGTTGTTTGGAGCCACTATTTGCTACCCTTTCTTTTCGCTTTCTCTTCTTTTCCTTTCTGTCCAAATATTCAACACTATGCATACGCAACCTCAGTGCTCAGGGGACAATTTTGCCGTCATTCATGGACCTCAGCCTTTAGAACGGGAACATCCTGAAAAGGTTCAACATTGCTGGTGATGATCCAGGAGAATGAGTTTCCATCTTGTCTATAAGGACAGTGAAAATATGCTAGATGTATACATTCGGTTAAATAAAATGAGCGAGGTGAATCTAACTTGTACTCAGTAGGAACAAACTCGATTCATAGATTTTTAGACAAATCTATATTTAAATAAAGTACATGGCAACCTGTGTAAAGCAGCAGCGAATTCCTCTCCTCTCATTTATTTTTTCATGCTAGAGTTATTTGCTAATGGCACTATTCTTTTTATTCTAATTAAAATGTCTGCATTTCTGCTCTTAAGCATGGCTGTACAAAATGTTCCCACTCTTGGCTTTATCTCAGTAGACTTTAAAAAAGATTTTCATTAATTCTTTGACTTTCATACAATGTACTTTGATCATATTCACCTCCCCCACTCAACCCTTAACTCCTTTGCGACCCCCTCAATTTTCCTACACTCCCCATTTCATAGATACTTTTTAGAGTTCAATTCCTGCTGCCCATATGTTCCTAAGTGTGGGGCCATCCACTGGTTGACCCATTATGGGCCACATCCAAATAGAAATTTAGTTTTCCTTCCTATTAATTAGCTATAGCTCTGCGGTTCGGGGTGGGAACTTGCGGACATCTCCCTGCACGCTAGAATGACCACCGGCTGGATCTTGTGGAGGGTTCATGAAGCCTCAGCTGCTGTGAGGTCATGGGCACAGCAGCCCTGTCTCATCCACTGTGCAGCTCCTGTCTTCCACGCCTTCCATGCTTGCAACCTTTCTGCCTCCATTTCTGCAGTGGTAGCCTATGAGCTTTGAGGCTGGTGTAATATAGATGGGCTTTGTGGCTGAGCCCCGATGACAGTAACCAGTGTGAGTTCCTTCACTAACTCACTGCCCAGAGACACTTGATGGCTTTCTGTCCACAGATAAGTGCAGCTCTCAGACCCCAGAAGACTTTTTATGTTGCAATACCACTTGGGAATTTTGTTTTGTTTTGTTATAGTAAGTGGCCGCTCGCGAAGACAGTTTTTTAAAGGGTGGTTTGAAATACCTCTAGCAGGAAAACTGATTTGAACGAAATTTACAAACCAACGGCTTATCTGTTAGCAAACTCAGAGTTAGTGTCAGCTGTGGTCGAAAACTGGGCCACACACTCACTCTGTGAAGACTTTGGTCAGGACTGGGTGGATGGCTCAGTGGTAAGAGCACTTCTGTATGAAATGAGAACCAATCCCCCCCCCCTTTTTTTTCTTCTGTAAGTTGCCTTGGTCATGGTGCTTTCATTACAGCAACAGCAAGAGAAGAAAAGAGGTTTAGCTAGAGGAAGCAGATTCTGCGCACAGGTCCTTGGAGGAGGCTGTATCTTGCCCTGACTCCCTCCCTTCTGCTTTCTTCTTCCTGGTCACTGTGAGGTGAGCAGACCTGAGCCACCACATCCTTCTGCTGTGCCGTTCTTCCAGCCAACCAGGACCTGAAACGCCAAGGCGTAAACTAAAACAGGCCTTTCCTCCATTACTTAAACAAACGAAAAGAACCCAAAAGACAGAAACCACCACTGTTTCTCACTGTTCCATATTCTCTTTCATCTTTCTATTTAAATGAGTCCATTTGCAGTGGACTACAATTTAAAATGTAAAAGTGGGTGGGAACTTTTGTTTGCATCTTTGGGCGGCTCCCGCTCTGCACCCGCCGTTTTAAAAGTAGGGGAATTGTTTTGTCCTCGCACGCTGGAGAAAGTGACTTCTTAAATATGAAACTCGGATGAAAAGCTGTGTAACTTAAATCACATACGCTATTTATACAGAACTGCGGTGCCTTTGGTCTGTGGAGCTGGCTCAGTTGGTAGAGGGCCGGCCACGCATGTATGAGAAGCTGAGTTTAGCTCTCCACATAAAACATGAGCAAGGCGTGGCCAGTCTGTAAAGCTAGTACAGGGCAGGCCGAGCACTGAGGGCCAGGAGCTTGCTGGTTGGGAGCTCCAGGTTTGGTGAATGGGTTCTTTTCCTATTGCTGTGATAAATTACCCTGACCAAAGCAAGGAAAAAGAAATTTTATTCAGGCTCCAATTCCAGGCATCGTCCATCACTGGGGGGACGTCATGGAGGCGTGAGCTTGGGACAGCTGCTCACGCCATCCACAGTCGCGAATCGGAGAGTGATAAAGGGCCACTCATGTCGAGCTGGCTTGCTTGCCTTGGCAACATCCAGTCCAGGACCCAAGCTCAGGCAATGGTGTTGCCCATGTTAACATGTTTTCACACCTCTGTTAAGCTAATGGAGATGACACCTCTCAGGAGTGACTGGAGACTCGCTTTCTTGGAGATCCTAGGGAGGACCCACCACGGGCGACAGTCAGTAACAGCCACTAATGAAAGAACCTGTTTCAAATGATTCAGAGTGATGGAAAAGGACACTGAAGCTTGATTCCTGACCTCCATATATGTGCTTACATGTGAACCATCACATACGTGCGCATACTCAAGAACAGGTATGCACACACATATGCATGCACATGCTTACAAGTGCGCCATCACACACGTGTGCACTTGTAAGAATGCGCACACACACACACACACACACACACACACACACATGAAAGAAATGTGCCGGTTTTAGCTCTGTGTTCACATTCACTTCGACCACAGCTGTTTGAGGCGTACGATCAAAGATAACATGCTACCAGGGGTTATTACTGTATAAACTGGAATCCCAGGCATAGAGACATGGCCAAAAGTATACAGTGACTTTAAAAACCATTCTCCGGTTATTGAAAAACTTAGCAACTCTATCAGAATTAGAATAGTAAGATAGTCAGGAGCTGAAGTCAGGGGAAGAGGAAACTGTTTGTGAATAACCATGGGCGGGGAGGGCCTCTGTGCTGCCCTCATTGGCCTTCTCTGCCTTCCCCATCCACGTCAGGTCACGCTGCAGCCCGGCTGATAGTATTCAAACACAGAGAGCTTGAAGTACTCCCTCTCAAAACCCACCAAAGGTGCCATTGCCGCTGGAGTAACACTTGTACGTGTTTCCACGGCTTAGGCAGCCAACGGGTTTGGCTGTTGATAATCTACAAGTCACCTCTTACCAGTGTTGGAGGCCCTGTCCCCGTTCTGCCTGCAGTGGGCTTTCCAGCGCTCCTCTGATCTTTGCGTCCCCAGGAAGGCTTTCCAATCGCTGGGGCTCCTGCCCGCAGCCGTCTGCCTTGCAATCCTAAGAAGACAGCGGCGCTGTTTTCTCAGGCAGCTTCCCTGGGCAACCCAGAGTCTAAGCCTTCTGACAGTGCGTTGCAGACTTGATTTTTCGTTCATTTCTTTTTTTTTTTTCTCATAGGCTAGATAATGTGTGTAGAGAGTCTCTTTTTCTACTTGTTCGCTATTGCACTTTTCCCGCCAAGAACAATGTCTGGGCACACAATAGAAACTCAAACACTTGCCAGATCCATGAGTAAACACAGAACACATTTTCAACTTAAAAATCTGTTTAGATGTCACTGATAGAGACATAAAATTTTAATTTGAATTATATAGTTAATTAGATCAGTGCATGTTTCTTTGCTTCAGTTATCAAGAAAAGTGTTTCTTCACACAGGCAATAAATATTCATTAATTTTTTGTTAAATACTTAGCACACAATGGATGTGCAGTGACTATTTTTTAGATAAATAGAGGGCCTGCGTGTATAAGCTATTAGATATTTTGATGTGCAACCATCAAACTCGATCCAACCGTCTCGTGGCAGTGAAATGGGTTGTTTTAAATATAATGAGAAATTCTGTGTCCCAAGGATCCGTTTTCATTAATGAATGGGAATGGGAGGGATTTTCCAGAGTCTGAGAGCTCTAGCCCAGAAAAAGTGTGTATAATTAGCTTTTGCATTATCTTTGGAGTTTTTTCTTTTGCATTTTAGTTTATTTTTTAATTACATTTCTGTATATGTGTTGTCTGCTTAATGGACTGTGAGCCTGGGTGCCGTGCTCTCGAGTGCAGGTGCCTGTGGAGATCAGCAGAGGGCGCCAGATCCACGGACCCTAAGGTTACAGGCAGTTATGGAACCCAAACACAGGGGGCTGGTGTAGTGATAGCTCATTTGTATTTTAATAAATAAAGCTTGCCTGAAGATCAGAGAGTAAAACAGCCACACTGGTCAGCCTTACAGACCAGGCAGTGGTGGCACACACCATTAATCCCAGCAGCCACACTAGTTAGCTATAGAGGCTGGGTGGTGGTGGTGCACGCCTTTAATCCCTGCACTAGAGAGGAATATAAGATGGGAGGAGAAAGCTCTCAGTCTAATTCTGAAATTCGCTGAGGCACAATCACTCTCCCAGTCTGAGAATTTCTTAGAGGCAAGAGCTCTCTAGTGGTTGGCTGCTTTGCTTTTCTGATCTTCAAGTTGAACCGCAATATCTGTCTCTGCGTTTTTATTAATCATGCTACACGCTGGAAACAGCACTTAGGCATTCTGGCAAGCCCTGTCCTAACTCCTAACTGCTGAGCCTGCGTATCTCACGCTGATAACTGTACTGTATAGTTCTAGTTTTTCTGTGACTGTCGCTTTATTGGCTAAGGCCTTCTTATTCTGAACGCAAATGCAAGAGGCCTTGTTTCCTTCAACAGTTATGTAGTTTGTACTAATGTTACTCTCCTGAGAACTGCTCTTCTGCAAAGCAGGCTGTGGTGGCGGGGAGGCACTGAGGGGCTGAACGGCTGTCTGCTCTATCCCTTGGTCAATCAGCGGTTTCTGTATCTCCAGGCCATTTAGTGTGTGTCTGATTTCGGTAATTTGATTCAGCTGATTACATTTATACCCATATCAACAGATCTATTTCATTTCAGAGATTTACAAATAGCCCCTGAAAGCTGAATAAACTAGGACTTGATTTGGCCGGACGGGCTTTACGCAGGTTCAAATATGTAGGTGGAACAGGAGGGATGTTTATTGATTTATTGCTTATATTCTATATAACTATTAATAAATAATAAATACCAGTCAAAGGCTTGTTAAATATTGCAAACACAACACTTTTCGAAATGAAGTGAAAAATCTGCATTTCGCAGGCATCGTTTTCAGTTGGACGGTCGTGTTTGGAACCCGTGAAGAGGCTGTACGCTCCGCAGTGAACTCAGTCAATAATGCAGCGAGAGCCGGGCACTCAGGGCTTCTCTTCACCCAGGAAGAGCTGCTAGCAACAGCTCTCCTGTCTTCCTCGCGTACACATCGGACCATAGCACACAGCATCCTGCTAAGGCTGTGTAGAGTCGATACTGTGTACTGGGCTAGGCTTTAAACCTCTATCCACCAAAACATTTATAAATATAGGATCGAAAACCAGTAGCTGTGATCTGTTCAGTGGTCTGTTTCTATTGCAGAAACATTAAATGGGTCAATGGCATTCTTAGACGCTGTCTCTGAAGATCTTTTGTGTGGCTGATAAGGACTTAAATGCTTATAAGGGATTTCAATGCTCACTCCAACGTGGTCCATTTGGCTACAGATTCTAGAGCATACGTGTGTGTGTGTGTGTGTGTGTGTGTGTGTGTGTGTGTGTGGCTTTAATATAATTTGTGATTAAAATCTAAAGATGAGGCTTAAAATGCACAGATTATACTACACCTTTTTTTAAAAAAGTCTGAAGACTGATCACAATTGTGATAATGAATAAACTTGGACTTGATTTGGCTGGAAGGGCTTTATGCAGGTTCAAATATTTAGGTGGAACAGGAGAGATGTTTTAAATAGCTATACACTCAATCCTGTTAAATATAATACAGTTTGAAGGACTCATTTACATAGTACCTACTAAATACAAACACAGCAATGTTGTTTTACAGGATAATAATACAGAGTAAAGGAACAACAATGCTCAGTATTTAAATATCTTAAATCATTTCAGTAACAAGAGTGACAATTAGAGGAAGGCCCCCAGCCAGCAGAAGGCACACACTATAGTAGTTGGGATATTCAAGGGGGTGGAGTCCGATCTTAGTCTCAAGGAGGTTGCTTAGCCAAAGTTGGGCCATCTGCTTTCCCCTGGCAAACAGTGCCAGCATCATAAATGTTGGCGTCGTCTCACTGTGTTGTAAGACAGAGTCAGAGTTCAAGAAATCGCAGTGCCAGCCTAGGCTAACTGAACTGTAGGTTCACAGTCATAGTTAGCAGACTGTTTCGCAGGAGAAATCCAGCATGGATGTGACTGAGTAAAGGTTCTGCACAGATGAGTTGGCACACACAAGTCTTACGGGAAGATACTCACTTTATATTCTACGAGTCCTAAGGATTCCTTTAAACGAGTTTGATGATGGCATCACTTTTGAAGGGTGGAGACATTACCGCAGGAAAGAAATTGCTTTTGGTTAGGGACGTCCCCAAGCCCCTAAAACAATATCACCAGTGGCCTGTGTGGCCTGTTGCCCTCCAGAGTTGAGTAAGACCCAAATGCTCGAGACATAACAAGCTCTGGTTGGAAAACACAGAAAAATCAGGATGGACTGGGAAGCTTCCTCCATGTGGTCCAGCCCTCACAGCAGAATGTGCAGTCGCCGGGGGAGGCTTGTCATCAACAGTTGTCACGGGTGTGAACCCTGTGTGCTGCGTCACTGTTGGACAGGCAAGATGTGCCCAGGAACGCAACAGTAGCAAGTCTTAGGAGGAGAAACCAGTCACTTTCTGGTCAGAATGAATGCTCATTCCTTCCACACTCGGATGCAGACGCTTTTAGTAACGACTTACTAGAAGGCCAGAGAAAATCAGCTTTTCCCTATATCAGAGAAGGAGTGAGAACCAGAGCCCAAAAGATGCTCACTTCAACTACAGTGAGAAAGAGAGGGGGAAACTGGGTTTTCTTAAATGTTACCGAATTCTATATTTTCCAATTAGGTAATAAAATGGCATGGCAGAAAGATATCAAAGGAAAGTTTCAAAGATAAATTTTTTATGATTCAATTCGATCTAATACACAGCATCACTTCTTTGTTATAAAGGCAAGTAAGACACTACCCTGCGGTTAATAGGAAGAGAGAAAAATACAGTGTTCTGACCCAGAGGCAAGTCCATGGCGAGATTTAGACCTTCACCCGGGAGGTGCACAAGGTTTTGAAGAATGAATCAGAAGGCAGCAGGCAGAGACCTGGGTCTGCGTAGGAAATGCCCTCAGTCGGTAGCAGTGGTGTGGACAGCAATGACTGAGCCAAGATGAAGGGGAGAGACTCAGTAGCCACATAGTCCTTCTGCTTTCTAGCTTACGTCCAGTGGCCTCTCTCTGCTCTCACTTTCTCCCCGGCCAACCCAGAGCCCAGCTGATTGCAGACAGGCCTCAGGGTTATTCACTCAAAGCAAGGCACAGGTGGGAGTGGTAATCATACCCTTTGAGTCCGTGAGGGTAGGCTCTTTCAAAGTCTGTAAAAGTGCAAGCCTTGTTAAATTACTTTCAGTTTCCCTAAGACTCGGATGGATTTTTATTCGTAGACAAATAAAGACAAATTCTTTCTAATTGGTAAAATCATCCAAGCTAGCCAATGGGGAATATTTTACATAACCATGGCGGAATTTTCACTCAGCAAAAAGTTAAAGAGGATCAACATTTTCACTTCGCCTTGAGTTTCTCCCTATTATACTGTTTCTTTTTATCTTTACAGATTAAGGCACCATAAATAGCTATTTCCTGACTCCTTCCTCTTGGGCTTGTCTTGCAACGTTTTTCTTCATCCACTGTCATCTGTGAGCGTTTAATCTGGTACGCTTGTCTTCCTCCCTCCTGTTCTATGCCCCTCAATTATTGCTTAACCGGGGACTGATTGTCTTCTTAAACTGGCATCCTGTTGCGGGGCAATCCCAGCTGAAAGTCAGCTAGAAATGGGGCTAGACTTGGTTCTCCCTTGCTTTCCTTCTCCAGTAGAGCGCCCCCAAATCTGTCAAGAATATTTAGGTAAGGCCTTGAGCCAGCACACTCATGGGTAGAAAACAGTATTTAAGCAGTTCAAAGAGAAGCATGTGAAACCCGGGTGTGGCCTGG
This sequence comes from Ondatra zibethicus, assembly GCA_004026605.1. NCBI lineage: Eukaryota > Metazoa > Chordata > Mammalia > Rodentia > Cricetidae > Ondatra > Ondatra zibethicus. The sequence continues at coordinate 68,950 of PVIU01001296.1, read as the reverse complement.
CAGAAATGGGGTTGTACAGGAGTTTACCCAGTCAGTGCTTTTTGTCCACTTCTGGCATGTTTTCTAGACAGCTTTGCAGCTTTTATGAAGTAACCAGGATTTGAGCTTCTAATTATTTCACTGTATGTATGTAATCGATTGATTTATTCTAAACACAATGTTGCCAGTGTTATATTATTATAATTCTTAGAAGGTGAAGCAAACCTTCTATGGAATGATTTTGTATCTCTTCAGTTTATAATATAAACAAGGTGGGTGAAAACAAAGTAGGTGAATATTCACTGGCTATTGGGCCACTTGTCATTAGTTGATCATAGCTCATACTGTCCTAAAATATTTGAATGTGTTCCCTTTTCAGGAACCATCATACGGCAAGTGTTTGGCTTTAGAGAAAGGGAAACTTTCAAGGTATGTAATGTCACTTCTAAGTGTTTACTTTTGGAACTGGTAAACATGAAGCTGTTAATCAATTGTCCACTCGTGTCTAGTAGATCACTGTTGATTCTATCAGGACTAGCACCACTTAAACTATAGAAAGACTGTGTCCCCCAGGCTACAGTGCCCTCCTACACAAATAAATAGGCATTCTCACTTGGCATTGGCTAACCAATTTAACTAACACAAAAGTACGCTGCATAGCAGGAAATTAACTTTGATTTACTTCTGAGTTTAAGGAAGGAAAAGCTATCTCTACCATAATGGGTGCGCATTTAGAAAGAAAATAATGAATGCTGATATAAAAATAGCTTTGAAAATTTGTTTTCTGAATTGCTTCCTTCCTCTGCAGTGATGATCATAACACTCACCAGACATCACATTTGAAAATGTTGGCTTTGTTTGTGTCTGCCTCAGGGTCTTTGCGCCTCGTCTTGTTTCTTCATGATGGCACAACTATATTAAAGTGTGTTTTTCTTACTGAGGAAATATGGTACCATGAGGTTGCTGGGTGGTGAGTCAACAGGGCAGATAATCGGAGGATTAGAACACAACATAGGGAGCTGGTTTTGCATAATGAGAATTATATGAAAAGCCTCTGCATTCTATACCATGAAAAAGATTTGTGGTGATTTATTATTTTTCATTGCTCTCACAGAGAAAGTGTGTCTTTGGAAGTGTGTCTGAGCAGTTACACACTGAAATAGTAGGTGCCACATTACGCTTCTAGGAAAGTGTTCTGTTAGGAGCTTAACCAAGATGTTCTGTTGCTAAAAATAAAATAATAACAGATTTTTCTAAACTCTGATTAAAAATAAGTTAGGAAAAATACAGTTTTCCCAGAATTTTAAGCTTTCCTCTCTGTCATTTTTCTGTCATTTCTTCAGTTTGTCTACTGACAGGCACTAAGAAAAAAAGACAAAATAAATGAACCAAGAGCACACACATACCCTCTGAGACAAACCGTGTGCATGCCAGTTCCTAGAAGGGTGCTCTGAGTCTTTACACGTGAACAGTTCGATTTCTGCAGCCATATTTCCTCCCGATTCTCTTCATTTCATTTCTTTCCCATACATTTTTAATAGTGATTATAGTTTATATTTCTGAATATAAATTGCAAGATATTTATTTTGAAGAAGCGGGGAAATGATGACAATGGCCAGACTTCTACTCCTCAAGTTTTGGAAACAGAAAAAAGAACATGAAGAAATGAGAAAATGCATCAGCCCCTGTCTGTGTTGGGAGAGTCATTGTCAGCAAGCAAGTGATACTATTAATGGCTGCATATCTAATTTAACTGGAGACCTTGAAGGTGGCCTCTAGTTTGCATTCCATTAAGAGTTTTTAATAAGATTTCAACAAAAAATAATAATAAAAGCATCCCACTTCACCTTTGCTTCTCCTTAACAATCCAAAGTATCAATTATAATATAACCTTCATTTGACTTGCAGCCACCCCTGTCTCAACAGCATATTAAATTGCATGCCCATGCTTTAAGGGCAAAATAAATGTCTTGCTTTATCTTGTAACTTTAGTTTCATCTCCAAGCGACCTCTCAAATGTATAACACTCAGCTACACTTTATGTAGAAAGCAATTTTTCTAAACATTAGGCATTTTTTAAAAGCTTAAGGATGCATTTGTTCTGTCTTAAAGAGAGACGGTCTCTTCCGGCATGCTTTCTTTTTTAATGGGCTCACATGGATGCTATTCTGGGGACAGAACAACCACTCTCTACCAGCCATATTCTAGGGAGGCCTGACCTCAGGGCTCACAGAAAAAAAACATGCTAAAGCCTAGTATCAGAGAAAGACAAGCATTACAGAGGGTTCCAGAATTCTTGACTCCTTTATGGAAGGGCACAGATTAACACAGGAAGTAATAGAATTTGAGAAATACAACTGAAAACATCTAGGAAAAGCTAAGGTGAGAACAGGAAACCAAGTGGCATCTCAGAGCAGACTCCACAATTGTTAGACAAGGTCTCCCACACCCGTGCTTCCTCAGATGTCAGGGCAAATAAAGCTAAAGTCTTTTTCCCCCAGCAGCATTTTCCAGTTTTCTGCAAAGGATTAAACGATAGTGTCTGGGATAGATCCCGTTCCCTTTCTGAAGAGTGGAAGGGCTGAGTTGGGGGGAGATGGGGAAAGGGGAACTGTGGTTGGTATGTAAAATGAATTTTAAAAATAAAATAAAATAAATTTAAAAAATGAAATAAAATAAATTTAAAAAATAAAATAAAATAAATGGTGCCTGAATTTTTTTGCCCCCAAAGAGGGCTATTTTTTGAGGAAGTGTCCTGCTTCTTCCCCCAGAGCTCTTAACTCCTGGAGGACAAAATCATGGGCGTGTACGGCCTCAAGTGGCCCACCCAGGTGAGGCAGTTTTTCTGGAGGTCTATAAATGTTTCAGCATAATATGCTTTTAATTAAGTTTTAATTTAACTTGCCATGCAGGAAATGACGCGGGATTTGTAGTTTGTTTGCCATCAGCACGTAGTCCTCACTGTTCGTACCTTGGAGATGACCACGTCAACACAGCAACCTTTGACACCCAAAAGAAGAGTGAGCCAGAATACGATACAGATACGTGGCCACAGCACAAATAGCACCCATATAAAAGGATTTAGGCACCATTTTCTTTAATTATTCTTTAAACAAGCTACATCCTGACTGTATATGACATATATCAAAATAAATGGGATTAAAGTCTTGAATTTCCTTTCTAAAAAATATTTAACTTTTAAATCAGGTTAATAAATTGGGGGATATGGCAAACAAAAGCCAAAGATGCATATACATATACTCTATACTCATATACATACATACATGTATGTACATACATGTGTGTATATATATGTATGTATATAAAATAGATGGCTCAGCAATTAAGAGTACTGCCTGCTCTTTCAAAGGTCCTGAGTTCAATTCCCAGCAACTGCATGGTGGCTCACAACCATCTGTAATGAGATCTGGCACCCTCTTGAGGAAGAGACCTGGTCAGTCGTCCTCATCACCTTAGACCATGAAACCCAAAAGTTGAACCGAATTGCCATCTGCAAACTGCCCATGCAGGCTTCAGCCTTCCCAGGGTAGCAGTTTCATTCATTTCATTCATATAAAGTACCTACACCTTGGGGATGAGTATGTTGATTGATTCCGAGTAAAAAATGTTTAGAACCAGATGAGAAAATAACAAACACAAATCAAGGTCTAAGTGTTGGAGGGAGGCTGCTTGTCCTTCCCGGATGCCTGACTAGCTTAGACCCGAAATAATCACACAGAAACTGTATTAATTATATCACTGCTTGGCCCATTAACTCTAGCTTCTTATTGACTAACTCTTACATATTAACTTAACCCATTTCTATTAATCTGTGTATTGCCATGTGGCTGTGGCTTACCGGGTAAAATTCCCAGCAACTGTCTCCAGTGGCTCCATGGAGTCTCTCCCTAACTCCGCCTTCTTCCTCCCAGCATTCAATCCAGTTTTCCCCACCTACCCAAGTTCTGCCCTGTCAACAGGCCAAGGCAATTTTTTTATTCGTTAACCAATAAAAGCAACACACAGACAGAAGGACCTCCCACACCATCTAAGAGGGATTTAGCCAAGAACTAGCAGCTTGGAGGACTTGAAGACCATCCCTTTATGTACAGACTTTGTGGTATTCCTGTGCCTCAGATTGAAAGAATCATGGCATATTGGAGACCATTATTGAAAATGACTATGGCTAGAGCTGAAATGGACAGGAGGCAGAAAGATGAAGTTCATGGAATTTGTCAGACATGTAATGGCAGGTGCCATCCTCTGAGTGTTGAGGTGCCAGCATGTGTGTATCTTGTTCTTCCCCAGTGGTCTGGGGAGAGGGATTTCAAATACAGAAAGAGTGCTGTCAGGAGGAGACAGACAAACCTCAGGGATATGAAACTTAGGTGGCGTGGTTAGGTGTCTTTAGCAAATGAAAAATCACCAACAAAGAAATCGCATCCTTCATATAAAAGCTTAATTCTTTCAAAATTTCTTTGTTAGTATTCTCTTACTGTCATAACGTAGATTGTAAAATAAGAAAATATAACTTGGTCATTTTTATTTTGCTCATTTTTAGGTCCACAGACTGAATTATTATTGCTATGCATCCCCCCACCCTCATGAATCTGGACCAGTGCTGGCTACTCAAGAGCTATCTGGAAGGAAAGCATCAGCCCTTCTATCGGCAAGTTCATGGAGGGTTCCACAGGTAGCCCCAGGTCGTGGGGTAATTGTTAATCTGTTGTTGCCTCTCTGAAGTCACAGAGAAGTAGGTTGGCTCAGGCATCTCAGGCTCCCAGTAGCCCTCCTCCATCAGTTCCAATGAACCAGTACTGGGTGGGCATGCAGTCCCACTGAAATGGAAGTCACAATGTGGGCCATGTTCCTCATTGAGGCAGGGGGTGATGAGAGACAGACGTGTGCTCTATTTTACCCTTGTGTGGTTTAGTTTGCCCTTGAAAGCTCCAAATTATCCCTGTGTTTTCTTTGTTTCATAAGCAGGCCCAGCTCCTGACTGCTGACTTTGATGGCCTACAGAGGCACCATCCTTTTGTATCCTGTTTCATCAGTTCCCAGCTATGTTATTAAGAGAAAGCTCTGAGTTGGTAACATCATAGTGGTTCTCTTAAGATGGGACCCTTATAAGAGTAGTTGATGTGTCTAAACTGAGATGTTAGCGTTTTTTTTTTTTCATGCTCTATCTCATAGATAAAAAATGTCTTCTGAGATTTATGTCTTGGAACAGACATGTTTACTTACTTGTTGATTTTGTATGGGACTTCTTTGTTCTTCTTCTTCTTCTTCTTCTTCTTCTTCTTCTTCTTCTTCTTCTTCTTCTTCTTCTTCTTCATTCTCCTCCTCCTCCTCCTCTCCTTCTTCTCCTCCTCCTTTTTCTTCTTCTATACTTATTCATAAGGTCACGGTTTTTAAAGCATTCCTTTAATGTTCATTAGTTAGCAATAATAATCTTCACTATTGATATCTACTCTTTTCCAGTATTTAAAATAATGATATTTATCACGCTAAAGAAATACTATGAAATAAGTCACCCAATGAGTCACTTGAAGTCATCTGTTGGCTCTATACAGGTTATTAAGTTTGGATAATAGAAATGAAGCAAGAAAGTGTTTGGTTTGTTCTGTTTAGTTGCTTACTCACTTTTGAGCAAGTTCTATTTCACCTGGTCTTAATTAGCATATCAATATATATACATATATATTGATTTATATGGCTTCCTCATTACTTGAATATAGGCTAAGTTCCATTTTCATGTCTATAGCAGAGATAGGTACAAGACAAATTATTCCTTTAAGAGCAGTGCTGAAGCTTTGATCTCACATGACCAGTCTTTCCACTTGAATATGCCAAAGTCCACAACTGTGAAGATGTCTGAATCTATGGCTGTATATTTCATGTCTCTCTGTCTGGCCATAGACTTTTTTCCTTCCTTGTTCTAACTAAGTCAACAGCAGGTACTTCACACCTCTTGCCTAGAAATATTTTAAGAAATGCTTTGTTTATTTTTGGAGAGAGGTGAGGTAATAATGGGAAGGCCAAGAGGACAGAAGTCCAGCTTCCTCTGAAGCAGAACTGACCTTCCAGTAAGAGGTGTACAACTTTCTGATTAGGTTTGTCTTTATGTTTTTCAAAAATTGTTGGATCTAAGAGTGAGAAGACACTGTTTCTGTCAAAAATTAGAGGGTTTTGGCTATATTTTAAAATCTGATGTTATTGACCAGTAAAATATCTACAGGTGTTGGTAGTTTATCTATCTATCTATCTATCTATCTATCTATCTATCTATCTATCTATCTATCTATCTATCATCTATCTGTCATATACCTAATTGGTGTAGGAGGTCCTTCTGTATTTGGGTTGCTTTCATTGGTTAATAAAGAAACTGCCTTGGCCTTTTGATAGGGCAGGACTTAGATAGGCGGGGAAAAGAGAATGGAATGCTGGGAAGAAGGTAGTGTGGCAGCTGCCATGGTTCTCCTGCCCGAGACAGACACTGGTTAGAAATCTCTCCCGGTTAGCCACGACCTCGTGGTGACATGCAGATTATTAGAAATGGGTTAAACAAATATGTAAGAGTTAGCCAAAAAGAGGTTCAAACTAATGGGCCAGGCAGTGTTTTAAATAAATACAGTTTCTGTGTAACTATTTCGGGTATGAGCTATCTGTGTGACTGGGAGCCGGGTGATGGGAACGCAGCCTGCTTCACTCCTCATACAACATATACCCATATGCATTTCTTGTTATCATAATAATTCTCTTAGATATGGTAACTAGTAATTATGTTTATCTGGGAGATGCTCCTTCTAAGTACTTTGTACCCCTTTTCCATGGTACTTTAGAACATCTGAGTTTTGGACCTGCTACATTTGTAGACTCTAGAAGAGTGAATGACTCCCACTGATTAAGCAGAATCACAAGATTCAAAATGAATAAAGGCACATTAAAAAAGATTAACACTCAATAAAGTCTTTCTTTTGAAATTCTGTGGAAGAACAAAGAACCCTGCATGGAGGAGGATTGGGGTGAAAACATGATTAACTCAGATACACATCATGACAGTTGCAAATCTCCTGTGCACTTACTCATTATTACTAAAGTAAATATTGCCATATTTCTTTATTCATGGAAGGATTTCGAATGCATTTGCCATACATAGGGTTTTCCATAATTGATTTATCATAAATACTTAGTGGATTATATTTTATGACTACTTCCTGCTCTTCATTTTTACTACAAGCTGCATTAAGTCAACAGGAGCAGTATTAAGCCTGCACATCACTTGAGACCATAGTCTGTGAAACATTCAGGAGTGTTCATTACTCCTGTGTTTCCTTTGTTTTATCTTTTACACGGTGGGCTCTTGCCTTTTCACAAACAACTTCAGAGTTAAGCTGGGAAATTCATCAAATTAAATGGGAGGTTTTCCGGTCCATATTAGGCACCGCAGGGCTGGGGTAAAGAACACCAGTAGATACAGAACAAAATTTTAAGACAGATACTGGAAAATGAAGTTCGAATTTTGAGTTAGAATTTACCTAGTTTATTTATTTACTCATCGTTACCTATATTTTTAACAGAATTCACCTATTTTAGGCTTGTAGATCAAACAAGTATTCCAACATTAAATTCATTAAATTAAAAATATCCACTGTAATCTCAGGACATGTCGTTGAGGCTGCATGCCTGTGTTTTATGAGCTAACAAAGATGAATAAAAGAGTTTTGCCTGTTGAATCATTTAATTTTGAGTTTGTTCTTCGCTTTCCTTACCTCTTGTCCAATAGTTCAGCAACAGCGTTTTCTAGTCTGTGCCTCTTTCTCCAGCAGTGAGCGCCAGGGGAGGGGGACTGGACTCAGAGGACTCTGCCACTTCTTTATGCAGCAGAGTTTTCTAAATTAAGTTCCCTGCATGGATAATTTCTTATATCCATGGGACCCTGAGCTGGCTGTATGGCTGGGAGAAGATTAGTGAAAAGCAGAGGCCTGGACCAAGAGGAAGTGGATGAGGGGACCGCTGCCTTTGCCTGTGAGAAATAGACAGATGCCCAGGCGAAGGGAGACGATCCGAAGTTGACTCACTCCAGACTAAATCATTGATATGGAGGCTATACCTCGCTAGTCAGTGAGAAACCCAGATTTCAAGCTATCCTGGGCCCTGTGTTGGTGACTGTGGAGCGCTGATGGCTCTTTTGAATGAATGATGCCCACCCAGCTTTCGAGGACTCTTAACGGTATGTTCAATTTCAGTTGAAGGCATTTCTGTTGAGCTTTTGAATTATTGATCAGAAGATGGCAAGGAATGTTCCTACAACCAAGTGTGAAGTTTCTGGCTAAGGTCGTGCTGGGTAAGGGCTTGCCAGAGGCAAAAGTTCAGCACAGAGAAAAGCATGTTTGACAGTACGGTTCTTTGTAAACAAGCTCAAAGCGAAACATGAAAAGCAGCCCGTTTACCTCCAAGGATGGTGGAAACCTTCATTTGGCAATAGCTATGAAGGGCGGGGACCATTTTTCTGTTTCACAAAAAAGAAAACCTTCACCGTCTCATCACAAGGTATAAAATTCAGAACCTGCAGTTTAGTTTTTCTGACCGGAAGAGATTTGTACCACAGTGAGAAGAGAGTCTAGCTGGGAGCAAGGCGCTGGGTTTTGGCACGTATCTTTTTGAGCTGGAAGATCTGCAAGTATGTAAACAGATCTTCATGCTTCCTTCCTCTAGGTGTGGCGGTCTGAAATGGGACAGGATGTGGGATGGGTCCTGGCTTGAATGGCCATGACAAGCCACAGGGAGCTACAGCGTCTGATGCAGGGCCCAGGCACTGCACAATTGCTTTTGTAGCTGAGCACAAAGAGAAAAGTCCACTCCCAGCTGAACTATTTAACCAACCCCTTTGTTTTTAAACTGCAGTTGAACTATCGTTTGGCTAGTCATAGGTCCTTACATAAAGCACGGAGAGAACACAATGGCTTTATGGCTGAAATGCTGGTGAGCAATTGGTAAAGAAATAAATACAAACACGGCTCGGGAACTTCTAGCTCCCTCTTACACCAAGGCCTTGGCTGGCTCTCCCGTTGCTCAGCTCACAGGGTCGTAAACCCAAACTATAAACGTCATCCTGCTCTTGAATATACATTATCCCAATAGATATTTTATTGTAACTAAATGGACCCCCTTGAGGACACCAGTGAGTCTGTGGCTGGACTTGGGGGGTGAGGGTAACAGAGTTTTGCTTTGCTTGGGAGGAAGAAGCAAAAACTGAAGAATAAAGACAAGGGTGGAGGCGGGTGCAGCTCTCCGGTGGCTCAGCGTGGGGACTCTGTGGCTATAATAGATGACTATGTGTCAGTGCACATTAATATTTGATGAACATTGCCGTATTATCTTTTATGTGCACTTCCACACTATGGTGAGGCAGCGAGGTGGCTTTAGACAAGGATTTACATGGGCAAGTGCAGTGGCTTTTACTTGGCAAAAATTAGCACACATCCTGCTCTTACGACGTCAAAAGGGACGCTTCTGTTTATATTGAATAAACAGGCAGAGGCTGGGTCCAGCCTTCCTTAAAACACTATTACCGTGAGCGCATAAACAAGGCAGATACAATAGTTTCTCTTAAATGGCACACTGATGCATTTTATGTCCTGCTCCCTGGAAACAAAGATTCCATTTCTGTCATTATGAAAGACCCCTGAAACAGATACGGAAGTGAAAGCTTAGGCATTGTGGAGAGACCAATGAAGAAAACGGAAGAAAATGCTTAGATCTACAAAGGCCCCTGCTTATTTTTTTTTCATTTCTTTTTCTGAAAACTGAATGCAAGGACTGGGAAGCATTGTTTGTCCAGACAAGGCCTGACCACATGGGCAAGCCTTTGAAAGGGAGTTGCCCCCCCCCCCATAGCAAAACAGACCAGAGAAAAAGACCAAACCCAAACCAAAAACACTGAAACCAAAACACATCTCAAAGTACAAATAGAGCGTGTTTTCCAGATACCCTTCAGCTGTACTGTCTCATTTTCTTTTCCAGCACTGCAGTTCACCCATGACAATTACCTAAATAAGATTTTTGAAGAAATCAGAAAGAACTCAAGCTTTTGGGGAGGTCAGTCCATGAACAGGCAGAAATGAAAGAAGAGAGAAATTAGTAATTGTGGCCCGAGAAAACATAGAAAGCACAAGCTGTGGAGAGGTAAAGATGGAGTCTTAATCTGACAACATTTTGATGAGAATACTAAGGGCCATACCATATTGCTCTTTGTTTTTAAGCTTCACGATTGACATCAAAGTTACATTGAAGCATTCACTCATTCATTTACTTATCTAAAAGTATGCTTTTAGTGCTAATTACAGGGGAACACTATCCTTGGAGAGATCGAGTCTCCAAGATGGTGTGAATATATGTACCTGTGATGGGTAACCTTGGTTGCCAACTAAACTTAAGAAGAAGGAACCTCCAATCAAAGCTTTGCCTCCATCAGCTTGGCGTGTGGGCACATCTGAAGAGCATTTTCCTGATTGCCAGCTGAGATAGGAGCGTCTAGTTCATTCACCATGAGCGCTAACATCCCTAGGCCATCGGCCTGGGCTGTATAAGACAGGCAGTCAGCCTCCGCGATCCTGCCTTTAGGTTCCTTCCCTGTGTCACTGCCCTGAGTTGCTTTATGGTAGACTGTCCCTCAGAAATGTAAGGTGAAATAAACCCTTTCCTACTCAACTTGCTTTGGACAGAGTATTTTCTCACCGTAAAACAAACGAAAATCCTAGCACAGCAATTATATAGAACAAGTTCAAAGCATAAGCCTTTGGTGAGCAGTATCAATGAGCTTGGCTCTTGGTACTGCTTCTCTTCAGTAATTCCATCACCTTCAGGGTGGAGCTGGTCCTGGAAATGCTTTTTGCTACAGTGAAGCTGCTGGGCAGGACAAGCTTCAAGGACCCATGGGACCTGTTCATGCAAGGCCTGCATATATTGCCACCAGTTTGGAATTCTCAATGATTATCTTCTAGTTTTGTAAGTAAATTGAAGTCAAACAATAGATCATTCATAAGAATGAGACAGACATCTAGTAGGTACTTGCCACACTTTATACCTATGATACAGTCAAGGCTCCAAGCACACAGAATTCCAGCAGTTCCCCCACTCACGGGAGTTTATTGATAACTCAAAATGAGGATGAGGTAGGTGGATTACTCCTATAGCCAATTATGTGGGAATGCTGTCAGCCTCAAGATGCCCTTCTGTTCAAGCCAGAGGTTACTAAAGAACACGTAAAGTTATGCCCCGAAGACAAGCAAGTGACAAAGGAAACTTACCATGGTTTGGATGCATTGCTACTTCCCTGAACTGACCAACAACTTAGGCTGCAAATTTGATAAAGACAAAAGGAAAGGTTGGACAGAATTTGTTCCTCATGGTCGAAAGATAGTTTATTACTTAAGAAATTTTCCAGGTCAGGAGTCTGGGCATGGCTAATGGCTTCCTTGCCTTGCCCTAGTTCATGAGAAAATAAAGAGGAAGAGGGGAGGAGAAACTCAGAGAGAGAGAGAGAAAGAGAGAGAGAGAGAGAGAGAGAGAGAGAGAGAGAACATATAGAATGCTTTCCTAACATTATATTGGAAGCCATGAAGTATTGTTGGCTTGTTATTTCTGGGTCTACTGGGAAAGGGATGTGTGGCATCTCTAGTTCAATAAGTAGAAGGGAGATATTGTGAAAGATTTTTCTAATTTCTTTTGCTAATCTTGCACCCATGAATTATTGTGGCGATTGTTATTTGCTAGTTGTCATGAATAGAAAAAAATATTTTTAGTAACTAGCTTGAATTTTCATATTCTTTTTATATCGTGCTTTGCCATGTCTAGGGCTAAATATGTGATTTGTAGGCAGAACTACTGAAATTCTTCTACCACTACGGTGCACACTACTATCAAAAACCCTTGGCATTTCTATTTCTCTTCTTGGGATTCACACTCTACGAATCTACCAACCTTCTGACCTTTAAACTGCTCAATTGTTGGATAATTTGTTATGCAACAATGAAAACCTAGCACAGTGGTATTCAATGCATTAAGGAAGATTCACCCAACCTAGGTCTTTATCGTCAGTATTTAGGAAGTGTCATCAGTGGTAGAGACACTAGGTAAAGATGAGGCAGCACTTCTCCAAGTGTTTGCTTACAGAACCCTTTTAGGATCGGAAAACTGCTGAACACCCCAAGGATCTTCTACTTAAGTACGTCACATGTTTCAGTATTTACCAAATGTAAAACTAAAACAGACATTGGAATTTTTAAATATTTAAATTCATTTGGACACAGTAATATTTCACTATGTGTTGACATACAATGTTTTAATGAAAATGAATATGGTTTCTAAAACTAAATTAGATGAAAAGAATGACAATGTCTACATTGTTGAAATCCCTTTAATATTTGCCTTAATAGAAGATAACTGGACTCTAATACCATCTTTCGCATTGAATCTGCTGAATAATACATATCGAGTAGCCTTTGGAAAACTCCACTGTGCATTTGTGAGAGAATGAAAATGAAAAAGCCAAATAATACCTTGGTCCCTGGACTACACACTGAGATCAACTGACCTAGAAAGAGTTTGGAACCCAAGTGGGTGAGCAACACCCTACTGAAAGAAACAATAAGTTTCTCTTAAATGCTCTCTTATATAGCAATTGTTTATTTGGTAGCGGATCAGGTAGGAATTATCTGATGTTAATTCAAGAGCCATTTTTCTCCTCATCTTCCTTGCTTTAGCAAGAATACTGAATTCTGCTCAGGTACTGGGGGCTCTTGTATCGAGGTGGAGCAAGCCGGTGGTCTGTCTCTCCCTCATGGTTGTTATAAGCACAAAGACATAATGCAACCTTAGAGTCACAGAAATAAATCATATGTGTTTGGTGATGAGAATAATCAGTAGCTTTTTGTTTTGTTTTGTTTTGCTTTTTGAGAAAGAGGCGAGTCCAGCCCTGTGCTGTTTTATGGCCTTTCTGCTCCGGTGGAGAATACCCTCTACTCCCGTGTGTCAGAGGCATGGACTGGGTATTGTCGCTCCACGGAATTATGAAGATCTCAAACTGTCCAACCTCTCCCTGCTTCAGTTATGCTAATTCAGAGAAAATATTAGTCAAGATATTGAGACTGTGAGTTGATAGCCCATTGATGCCTATGAAGCTCGGCTGAGACCTCAGACAAGCCACCAGCTCAGGGATTCAAATAGACATGCTAAACATAGATGCATCTCAAGTACAGTGGTAGCAACAGGAAAGCAAAGACCGATGAGAAGGGATTCTGGATGTAAAAGTCACAGGAAATGGATTCGGCAGAGGGATGCAGACAACGTACGTTTGACCGGAACAGAAAGCAAGTTCTAACTGTGTCGTAATTAATTGCTTGCGTGAGTGACAGGAGGGTAGCATTGAAAACATCACATATGGAATAGGTTTGGAGGGTGGTCGATGAGAAGTAACTTTGGGCACATGGACTAAAGAAAACACAAAGCACTTGTGGTACATGGTTAGTGTTTATCAAAAGATTCACAGTACAGGACAGAGCTGATTGCCGTAGTATTTCCTTTTCAATCCTACATATTTTTACTAAAAATTTTGTCTTCTTAGGAAGTCTTTCTTGTGTCATCATATCTAAAATTGTCTATGCATGACCTACTTCTTTAACACTGTTGTATGTTAAGTCCAAATACACTATATTATAACTTACTTAAGCACAGATTTCTATTGAACTACAGGTCTACATATTTATTGTGTTTTCCCATAGGAAATAAGCTCAGTTACATAACTTCAATCTGTTTCATCCTCTTGCCTGGAGTAATGGCTACCTCGTAGATTCTCCGTGAATATGTGTTACATGAATGGACAAATGCTCAGCGTATTGAGAGTTAGGCTGTAAAATCATCTGTCCCTCATCTGTGTACAGGTGGAAACCCAAGCCTTGAGGAGAGATAAATACATGAGAATTAGATACCAAATTTACATGTATGGCATCAGAAATGTACTGAGCACCAAAGACTGCCCTGGATATTTTTTTTATATGCATTTTGGAATCCAGCTCCTGAAAGTCCTCTGGGTAAGTTCTGACATGTCTCTTATTTTACAGGCAGTGAAGCAGAAGTTCAGGAAGCTAGGAAGTCAACCAAGAACACAAAGTCAGTCAGGGTGTAGAACCAGCAGTTTGTAGTTCCAGGGAGGGAGTCTTTATCTAATAGATGCAATTAATAATCATGCTGAGACATGGCATGCAGTTTCAAGGAAAGTGGTCCAGATATTTTCTTGTTTTTTTTTTAATAAAAGAGCTAAAAAGTTAATAATTGTCCCAAGGAAAACAATTTCTGGTTTTGAAATTGGGTCATTCTGATAACATATGTCCTTTAAACTAGAAAGATGGAGCAGTGAAAACTTTGACAGTTAAAAATAAAATTAACTGTTCTGTTGAAATGACATGGTATTGTTAGTCCTACCTGGAACTACAGTGAAGTGACCTGGAAGATTTTATAGGACAAATGGCACTGGCTGGGGGAGACCACACTTCTCTTGAAGTTATATATTGGATGTAAGTTAAAGTTCAATGGGTTAGGTCAGCCATGCCATCTCTTTTCCCTCAAAGACGCTTTTCATAAGGTAAATGACCATGGTCTATTTAAAACGATTTCAGCCTAAGGGATGGTTTCCTTCTTTCATGAAAACGCAGTCTTGGTAAAGGGCTCTTTTGGCTCACACCATTTTTTACCTTTCACTCCTGGACATAAGATAAAAATTCAAGATCAAAATGATTCTTTTATCGGGCCTTCAATTAAAAAATGTCATGACTTCCTCATTATTCTGTATAAATCCTAGATATGAATTTCAACTAGAGTGGGTTATTATGTTGAGAAAAATATGGACATGTATAACCTTGGGCAGGTTATTCAACTTTTCTTTCCTTTAGATTTATAAGGAGAAATACAAAATGGTAAGATTGTAAAATCTCCAAAGTCCCAGGAAGCCAGCCTTGAGACACTATGGCAATTTGAGAAGCAGTTCAGTGGGATGGTGAGGAGCCTGGGTTCTGGTGACAAATGATTTCTAAAATCTGCCTGCTCCCAATACCCTTCAGCCACACAAGAGGGTAAATATTACGTGGCATTTGGGAGTTCTTTCCACCCTAGTTTACTCAATAACACAGCAGGATGCTTGAGAGGCTCATCTGAGTAGTAAACAAATCATATCTTTAATATTAGAGGCTGTTCATATTAACGGCCCTTTCCACAGTAAATAATTTCCCCTAGATTTCAGAGGAGCATGGTTTTTTTCCCTTGGCTTGACTAGTCTATACAATACTGTCATCATCATTTGAAATATAAAAACATAAATCAAAATCATCGTCATCTTTTTACAGTCCCAATCAATAGGCTTGAACGTTTTCATTCCTTTCAATCCCTGTCCCATGTGACTGGAGTAAGGGCTGCGATTTGAGACCTAGTTAAATGGTGGCACTGGAGATGCAGGAAGCATTTCTGTGATGAGCTAAGACACCATCCTGCAGTTCCAGAAACGGAAAAAGAAATAACACTAATCGAGAACCCAGTCTGAATAGGAAAAGTCCACCCCCAGGTGTCAAGAGACACAGCTCAGCAGCAGGGTACTATTCTTGTTTGGTTTCTGTTGTGGAAATAAACACTGTGACCCAAAGCAACTAGGAGAGGAAGGGGTTACAGTCCATCATCCGGAGAAACCAGGCCAAGAACTCAAGGCAGTAACCTGGAGACAGGAACTGAAGTAGAGGCCATGGGGGAATGTTGCTTCCTGGCTTGCTCCTGGAAGCATGTTCAGCTCACTTCTTTTATAGACCCCAAGAGCAAGTACCTTCCCAGGCATGTCACTGCCTACAGTGGGCTCAATCTTCCCACATCAATAATTAATCGAGAAAATTCCCAGAAGGCATGCCTATAGGCCAATCTGATGGACGTGATTCTGAAATTTAAGCTCCCGGGTATCTTGACGAGTCAGGTTGATAAAAACTAGCCAGCATGGGTGTTTGCCTAGCTTGTTTAAGACTCTGCCTTCAATTGCATGTGCAACAAGGAAAACAAGAAAAGACCTAAGCAAGAAAGGAGCATGTTGAAGAATTTTCAATACAATTTTAAAAAGAAGAGATTCAAAGGAAACTGGGTTAACGCTAATGGTTTGTACCTAGGCTCCCAATAACCTTCGGAAACATCTCCAAATTCTCTTCCTATGGATGAAAATCTTTGAGATGTAAGGATTTGTTCACGGCCACACAACCGGCAGCACTGAAATCTACGGCCAGACAAACAACCTGTATCTCAGCTCTTAACTAAGCTGTTGTTAAGAATGCAGGAGCCTTTGTGGAGGGATGGCCAGGCAAAGCCTGTGCTCTCGACACACCAGGATGCTAAGCATGCAAGCACCTGTGTGACCCCGCCCATCCGTTTTCCTTTCCAAGCATCTTTCTCTAGTAAATACAGCCAGCAGGAGCTCTGGAATCGTGGCCAGGCAATAAAGCAAGGGAGATTTGGCAGATTTAAACTCTGACTCGATGTGGTCATTGCAGACCGGTGATTTAGGTGCAACACAGCCTCAACTTGAGTGAATACCCTGGTAGTGCCTTTTTCTGAGGCAGTAAGACTACTCGCGACAGAAAGTTCTTAGGAGAATTTATTTTTACTGATATTTGTCTCTTCCTTCAAAAATGAAGAACAATGAGAAGATCATAATTCTTGGTTTCAGGTATAAGCACTGGTGAGGACATTTTCTGTCTAAACTTCACAGTGAGATGTGAAGGTAGAGGGCAGTTTTGATTCTATGTCCATTTATCAAAATCATAGTAGCTTCACTATGTGCTCCCAACCATGGTTTTCTGGTTGGGACTCTAATCAGAAAGCAGCTGGTTACCACATAACTTTTGTGCCACTGTGGTATCCGCGGGCATGTCTTGCCATGATGGTCATTCCTGCAGCACATAGGGTTCCCCGCTAGTTAAGAGTTTCCCTTTACCCACAGCAGCCTACATAGCATCTTCTCGTACTATGAAATCTAGCTAGCAGAGAGGAAACTCCCCGGTAATTACCAACTTGAATTCTCTATTTCTCATGACTATTGTATTTGGTACCTCCAGGAATAAGGCCAAAATATTCCATATGAAATCCCCGAAAGCAGCCCTATGATGGAGCCCTCGTTGGCCCGGGACTACCTACATAGACTCAGAGATTTGCCTGCCTCTGTTCCCCGAGTCCTACGATTGAAGATGTGTGCCAATACACCTGGCCCCAAACATAAGAAATTTAAAATTAGGTTTCTACAGGTTTGCAGCGAGCCTAAAAGACACCCTTTTCCTTTGCATTTCTCACGGCTCCTTTCTCATAACTTCCCACAGGGAGAGAGCCATGCACATGGGCAGATTGTTGGCGCAAAAATGGACTCGTTGCCTTTTCTGTCCTCTTGTTACTAATCTCCACATTGGTAGGCCCCATATGGAAAATCAATTTCTGCTTCCCTCTTGTAAGCCAGGTTTTATCTTTGTAAATACGTCCTTCTTGTCAGAGCCCAATCAAGCGCTTGTTCTTTCATGGGGGTAAATTGCTGTCCTACTTTCGCTTCGGGCTCTGATCGTTTGTGTCTATTTTCTACTGTGTCACAGGCATTATGTCACTGGAGATCCAGAGGGGCCATCCTCTGTCAAATCTGACCCTCAGACAAGTCAGAGGGGGAGGAAGAAGAAGGCAGTAGTCTATTTGAGACCTACCAGCCGTCTCAGTAGAGGAGGAAGCGGCAGTCTCTGGATCTCTCTGAGGCCCCCTAGCTTGCCTTGCTCTGCAAAGGCCAAATCTGTAGGTCCTCACCTCTGCCCTGAAGTCTCCAGGCTCCACCCACTGTGCAGCCTGTGTGAGTAAGTGGGCTGCAAGTTGATCATTCTGCCTTGCTAACTTCGGGCCTTCTTCGCCTTTGAAGATCTTCAGATTTTCCATTTTCTCCTATTGCAGGAGTGAATCTCACCTTCCACCCGTCCTTCCTTCCTCCCCAGTGATGTTCAGGTATCAGTTAAGGGAGGATGTTATCAGAGCCGTAAACAACCCTGACGGCACGGTGGATTAATATAGCCAAGATCTAGTTATGGTTCCGGGATGATAGAGCAGCCCCCTATTGGAGTAGAGTGGTATCTCTTCTAGGATGAGGGAAATAAAGCCTGAGGAGTTACATTGTTGACAATTCAGGCACATGGTCTCAGTCTTGAACTCGACAAATTGAATGGCCCCATCCACAGTGACCAAGCAGTAGAATTCTCTCTCCTGCTCTGCATGTGAGGAACCAGAGAGGTTCAGAAGCAAAAGCAATAGTTTTCTACTTTAATTAAGTAAACGGGAAACGACAGCACTCAGTGCTTTCCTTGTTGGCTTATTTCTAGTGTTTTCACCTCAATTTGTTCAGGTACTACTAGTAAAATTTACTTGTCCATTCTTTTTATTATCTCATGATTTTTAGTAAATATGTCATGTCATTTTACCCATAAGTCTACCTTTTCTCTCGCTACCTCAGTGTCTGTAGCCTCAAACCTTGCCTCACTTCTTGCCTCAAACCTCTTTGCTTTATTAGATTTCTCTGAACTCCTGTGGTACTTTCTGGCTGCATCGCACAACTTAACCTGTAATGATTTGCCTACTGGGCATTCCACTTGCTTCTGCTTTTTCATCAGTTGACTCCCGGACAGAACTTTCTCACCAGCTCCCTTCTTGATTCCAAATTGACTCTCCCGTACCAGCCCTGATTTGACAGGTTGTCCCATTATCCTTTCCAGTGCTCAGCAATGGCATTTTCATCTCTCTTTGATCCGTTCTCTCGTCCCTTGATGATTGCAGAGGTGTCGATTCCACGCTCTTCCCATGAATCCCATGTGCCGTGTGGATCAGATGGCAGAGACGCGAAGACGGGATGGAGAAGGCAGAAATACACAGGCGCATTGCTCTCTGTTCCTTTGACTGTTTTCATTTTCTCGCTTCTTCATCAATACCCGTTTACTCTTGTGCAAGCTCAGGAGCTAAGTGCGGTCTTGGGATTGTGATTGTTACCAAAGAATCCATATATTAGACGTCTCTGCTCTCCAGGATGTTATGAACCAGGTAAGGGCGTTTCCACAGGGAGGTAACTGAATCAAGAGAAGCCATTCCCTGGTATTTGAGAAAAGGGGGTATTGGTGGTATTTGGGGGATGATTGGAAGGTGTCAGAAAGAGGTGAGTCTAGAAATTGCCAAACCATATCATTTTGAGAACAGAACATCTGGGGTGTCCTCATTGTCTTTTAATGGAGCCTCATTATGACGACTCACTTGGACCTTCATGCATCCCTCCGTTACCTTCATCTTAGACCCTTTCACATCTTATATGGGCAGAGGACACCCTGAACGCTGGCTGGTTCCTTGTTTTTTTCTAACATCGGACTCATCCTCACTCTTGTGCCTTTGGACCAGGGGGTTCTCCTCGCTCAAAATACTGTTTTCACAGACCTTCCCATAACTGACTGTCACATCCCACTTGTGATAATTAGTGTTAACTGTCCTGTCAACTTGGCATCTAAGTTGGAGGCGGGCCTCCAGGAGCATCTATGAGGGATTGCTTGTCCTAGAGGCAAGCCTGTCAGGGATTATGTTGGTTCATTGAGGTGTGGAGACCCATCATAAATGTGGACAGTATAATTCCATGGGCTTTGACCCTGCACTCCATTTGACGTTGCCTGTTTCCTGTGAGAACTGTCTTAGCTCCTGTCCCAGGACTGCCCCATCATGGTGGACTTTACCCTTGAGCTGTGAACTAAAAGACAAAACAAAAACCAAAAATCCACTTTCACCATTAATTTACCTTTTTTAGGGGTACTTTATAGTGGCAACAGGACAAGTAATCATGACACCCTTCCAATGATAATTCTCACAAAAGAGAACTAGTACCTGCTGCCTTCCCTACCACAATCCGAAACACCCATTATTGAGAGCATGTTGTGCTTTCATTTTTTTATTGCCCATTTGCTGTTCCTTTCTCTCTCAGGATGCAAGCTCCTTAAAGGAAATAGTGTTGTCTATGTTTTGTATACCTCTCCGCTCATCACAAGTGCTAAGATAAATCCCTCCTGATAGGCAGGAACTCTCCAGAATCTAATATTTCTTTCAGGCACCATTGCCGAACCTCATTACGGAGTTCTTTCTTTTTAATGACACCTTTACTCTATGGCGAATATTACAGCCGGTGGAATGTGAGTGAAAATGGAGAATGTCACTTCAAAGACTGCCTGATAAAAAGTCCCATCTAGGACCACTCTCTCTCTCATCTTCTCTCTATTAAAGGAATGAATAGGCCTCCAGGGCTTCAAGAAAAGGCAAGCTCGTGTTAAGTCGATATAGCTGTCCTGAAATGTAAGCAAACACTGTGTGTGTGTGTGTGTGTTGTTGAAGCTCTTAGAATCTTGTGCTTGTCCATTGCAGCATTCCATGGTACTTAGCCTGACTAATTGACGATGGTCCGCACAGACGCGCTCTGTAAATAGTATGTAGCTCCTTTCCTGCCACAACCCAGCTCTTCGGAGCAGTTGCTGCTTTTGAAAACATCCGTTCTCTGAGAGCATATCGCTCGCTCATTTCTTTATTGACTGTTTCTCGCCACTTTCTCTCTCAGGCGCGAGTCTTTGGAGGAGAGTGTCACTGGGAAGCTAAGTTTCTAGAATCTAGCTACATGGACCTTTTTAACTCTTCAAGCACTAAGCAAACAATCCACCACAAACTACTTTGTCTTCTGGAAAGACAGCTGCGCTGTCCAAATTCTCCCTTGGCATCTGCACAACAGCATTATGAAGTTTAAAAGACACGAGCCTTTTAACTAGGAAAATGTGAGGTTGAACTCCAATTTGACCCCGTGAAAACAGCATACAGTTGTGCCTCTCTGAACTGTGAATTCATTCTTTACATAAATGGAGGAATATAATACTCAACTCAAGCCTCTGATGCGAAAGATTCAATTTGAGAGTGAACATGATTGACTAAATCATCTATTTCTGGTTTTCTCAGCAAATGCCTTTCTCTAGTCTACATTTGTGAAAGGCTTTTGAATCCTTGTGAAAGAGATTAGGTCAAAGTTTTCTCATCTTCCTCAATGTATATAACAACCCCATATTTTTAATGAACATTAAAATAAAATATTTGTAACAAAAACTACCTAAGTAAATGGCATCCTATTGTTATAGACAAAGTCATAAAATTTCCAAGCTCTTTGCAAATGGTTCAGTATAGAGCGCAGAGCAGGTGTTGCTTGGGCTCACTGCCCTAAGAACACCTCAGAACCCTGGGCTTCTTGTGCAGTCTGCTTCATGAACAGTTTACCTTCCACCACCTATTTTATGGATATGGAGATCCTAATTCTAAAGGTACAAATATGTCATATTTTCTGCTTGACTTCTGAGACCACAACAAAGGCTGATAAAGATGCCAGTGGTCTGTCTGTTGCACGTGTTTTAAACCTGAACAGAGTCCCATGAATATAGCACAGGACACATCCAGTTCCTGCAGGACTCACCTCCACAGAGTGGCACTTTATAACCTTACAGGGTTATAAATAACACATTAATTTCCAATGTGTGTAAACTTCTGATGATCATTGACTGAACTTTTTATTTCAGTTGAAATCCTTCTAAATGCACACAATGGAAACTGTTGTGGAGCTTTGAACTGGTTAAAGCATCTTGATGAATTCTTTATCTTTTCTAATTACAATAGGAGCCTTATTCCTTCCCTTCTTTCCCTTTAATGCAGGGCACTCAGATAAATTTTATGACTAATTGTAATGCTTCTTGAGCCATAGATTTTCTTATACTTACTTGTGTTCCCTCCTTTCACCTGGCTCCTTCTACTCAACATTGTTTTGTTATTCAACTCAAATTTTTCCTCTCATTTAAAGAGCTTTAAATGCTATGCCTGCTTTAAATGCTATGAAGAGCCTCCTGCTTTCTGTGCTTTCTAAAAGGATGGCCATCTAAATATCAACATTGTATTTCTAGTCATGTCTAGTTAAAATACAGACTGGGAAGTGCTGTGTTCTAGAAACGACACACCATCCTCTCTAATTTAAAAAGCGGTTGTGGAAAATTTTAACTCCCCAAGGAAAAAGGAACAACGATACTAATTCACATGGGTTGTCTTGGAGGAAATGCTTACTGTATACTACAAATTCACATGTTTTGTGCTAGTGTTAGAACTCAAAGAAACCATAGACATTATATAGACCAACACCCTTATTTCCTGCACTGTACCTATGAGAATAGTGTCCACATCTATTATAAGTACAGACATAAATCACAAACATAGAACACGATTATGGACACAAAGCCCTATATGTGAGGTTGAGTTTTTAAGAAGGGGACCATAGGTGCCAGGAAAATTCAGTGAGTGAAGAACCCCTTTCTTTAGAGTGTGCTAGAATAGATGGGTACCCTGTGTGAAAACTGAATGCCTAATGCTGGAGGAGGGAAACAGGAAATGAAGAGAAGAACAAATTGTATCCGTAGTTGAATAATCTTGTGGACATGCTAAACATCATCAAATTGCACACTTTTGATAGATTTCGTGTAGATTCTATTACACCTGTGGAAAACACAGATGGACAGACAGACCACACTTATTTGAAAACAAGGAGAAAGACAAACATTAGGAGTTTATTCAAGGTGTGGCCTCAGCCCTCCAGAGCCATGGCCCAGTGGTTTTCTTCTGTGCCATTTTCCCTGCCATCTATTCTATCAATACACACATGAAACCATCACCACTGAATGCTTCCTGTAAACCATGTATGTAAAGGAAGGATCTGGGCAATGCAAATGATATGTTGAAACATTCTTGGCAAGTTCATGAATGTAGTAATAGTGGTTGATTGTCGTTAATTTCACTAGGAAAAGCAGGGGAGAAGAAAAGAATGAGTTCGGGGATTCAGTTCCATACTTAAGTGCAGCATACACGGCCTGGAAGACTCTGCCCTATGCACTCTAAAGGAAACCCGCATCTGCTGTAGGCACAAGACTGCCATGGTTGAAGATCAGACCTGGAGTTCCGTCTGAATTCCAACACACATTGAATGTCCAGAATGGCAGAAGGTCTGATAACTTCCAGACATCGACTGGGAAGAAATGACACTTGAGGAATGCTGCCAAGTGGGAGGAGCTTGCTGTGGCCAAGGAAACAGAGTCACCCTATGATGATGGGTCTTCTCTCTTTGTTCCATGCAGAAAACAGCCCATCCTCCTCTAATGAGGCTGATGCTGCACTTCTCACGGAAACTCTTGCTGTATAGGACAAGATAAAGCCTCCTCATCACCAAGTCACTCTGCCCCTCCTCCACCACGTGTCGCAGTCACTACTTCCTGTCAACTTGTTTGGATGAGGAGCCACGTAGGAGACGGACCTCTGGGCGTGTCCGTGAGGTTTTCTCCAAAGAGGTTTGAATATGGGTGACACCATCCCTTGGGATATGTAGTCTCAGATGAGGTTATGATGCAATTATATTATCATCTCAAAAGCAGTTACAAAAAGAGGCAGTCATGCGAGGCTCCAGCGCTCCTCACTCTCTGCTTCCTGGATGGAGATGCAGTGTAACTGTTTACCGTACACGTCTACCATCAAGGTTAGAGCTGCCCTTATGGCATTATCATCCCCACAAGGATGAGCTACACCCTCAAGCCCTGAGCATAAGTCCTAACCTCCTTTAACTGTTATTTTTTTGAGGGGGGGGTGTATTTTATATAGCAACCAATAAGTAACTGATATACTCCTAGACTGAACTAGGGTTTTATGGGCCCCTAAAAGGGAGCTACAAAAAGCGATCTGGGAGAAGACGTGCGATATTCTAAACAGCACTGAGTTTTTAACTTAGATAAAAACCCAGTGGAGATTCATGGGGACGGAAGGGAGGGTGTGGGATGAAGGGATAGTAGCGGGAAGAAGTGGCCAAGTTGTTGGATTGAGTTGAAATTATTGATTGGACCCACTAAGCAGAGAAACACTCTTCACATTGGTTGCAGCTCAGCGAGCTAGAAGGAGATCTCAGTGTCTGTTTGTTTGGTTGAAATAGGGCAAAAGATGTTTCACAGTATGTTAGAAAGACTATGTATTCCCTGATTGAACCATGGAGCTAAGATTCAAAGGCTACAGAGACGGGAAAATTAGAATAGATTTGTCATTTAAGGCTACTTGCCCACAACTGGCATAGCAAACAGATATTGAAGAACAGATTTATAAGCATCCCCTAGCATCCTCAGCATGCTTCACGGTGACGGCTCCTGTAAGCCAGATCTTATAGTGAAGACTGCATTGGAAAACCTAAATACGATGTGCATAATTGGACTGCATGATGGCAAAGCCAAAGACTGTTCTCACCGCCAGTATCAATATGAACATTGTTACAAACAATGGATGCAAAAGCCAGAGATGCAATGAAACTATCTGACCCGCGATCATAGCGTTACTAGACACAATATAGATAAAAGGACACATAAATTCTTTCTTGATTTGAATGGGCAAAAAATTCCCACAGTGAACCATGGAAGTGGAAGATTTTATGTCCTTAATCAACTCTAGGACTTAAGCTCTTTTACAGATTCAGAACTGCCTGAAGGAAGGGGAGGTCAGTGCTCCTGAAGGAAGAACACCATAGAGTATTAAACATCTACATGGTTACTCTTTCCTCCATCTTTCCTGGAGAGATGGTAGATACTTGACAAAATCAAATCTTTCAGAGACCACTGGACTGTTACTGATTCCTGCTGGGTAAACTTATCATGTTATATCACCAGCCAAAATAGAGACTTAAGAAGGACAGGGCATCAGTAGGTGTTCGGTTCAGGTCCATGTCATAGTCTCTGAACATATTCCATGATTACACAGGTATAGAAAGAATAGTTGAAGGAGACACACTTAGTGTTTGGAAGAAACTCCGCTTTAATTCCTCAATTGGAGGAGCAAGAAATAGTATTATAGGGAAAAGCCAAACAAAAGTGACCGGAATTGACTGTCAATAGGAAAACAGTAAACTAAAACCAAAACCAATCATGCGTTCAAGAGGGAGTGTGGAGATTGCAGCCACATGACACATTGCCAGTCAACTTGACTGGGTTTATGTAGAAAATGGGCTTGGTAGGGTGAGAGTGGGTATTAAAACCTTAACCTGGTGATGTCGCCAACTGCAGAGGCTGTGCTAGGTCTGGGTCCTCTGTTCGAGAGGAGGAAAATAGTCCCGGTGCTGAGGGGACCCACTAAAGTGAGAAGGAGAGATCACTCTGTACTTCCTGTAAGACATGATGAGGCGTGTAAAATAAATCGGATAAAATTCATAAAAAAATTCAGTGAAGCTTTATGGGACAAGGTTCGATGCAACAGGTTGAGCCATCTCTGAGCCACATTGCCTAGTAAATCCAATGGCTCTTGAAGTTAGAAGCAGAGAAGCACACTGTTTAGAGATTTTTGTAGGCCCTTTCTGTGGTCCACAGTGCAAGCATATTTTTGAGGCAAATCCTTGACACATTTTGCAAACAGCTATTCAAATTCCTTGCAAAGATTCATCCTTGCCCTTCCCTAGGCCTTTGTGGAGACAGCTAGTTTACCACAGGCTGCCGCGTCGCTGTGTGAGCGAAATTTTTTTCTCGTGAATTGAATGGTATGTCTCCCAGGAAGCCAGACACTTAAATATACAGAATGGCACTCCATTAAAAATGGGAGAGCTTCGTACGACACTAGGTACCTGCCAGCACAAGTAAGGGGCAGGACAAGGGGCGTTAGCCGAAGGTTCCTACAAACCATGATCTCCACTCTGGCTACTTCACTTTCTCTGTTTCCCCTGCACCCTGTGGTCAGGGGGCATTCCCTACGGGAAGCTGATCGCGTAGGGCATGGGGTAGACTGAGTCCAGATGATTCTGCTACCACCTGCAAGGAGATCCTCAAAGCATCGGAGCCTTTTCCTGGACACTTAGGAAGGAGGGCTGGGGTGGAAATGAGTCTACTGTGCAGAACTTCGAGCAATGCACCTGTGGTTTCTTTTGCTTGGAAGAAATAGCAGCAGGACATGGTTACACACCAACTCATGATACGGCGGCAAATGCTGGAATAGATGATAAGGGATTTGGTGGGAATATGATTAGGAAATTGTTGAGAAGGAAATTTTGGGAAGTATATGTGTAGATCTCCCTCAATAGACAAAGCCATAGATTTTTGGTGCCATTGCTATTTAAGGGTGGTTTTAGCCAATGAGGGTTTTAATAACTATTTTGTGAACACCAGTAGCCCACTGATTTCTGCAGCTGTCCTCTCATTGCCTAGGGGACTGATGAAGCGACCATGAAGGTGGTTCTAGCTGGTCTCAGAAAGATGAAATCCCACTCGCCAAAACAAGTCAGGATATAGGCCAGTAGCTCTCACCCTGTGAGTCGTGACTCCTTTGGGCTGAATGAACTTTTCACAGGAGTGACCTAAGACCATTGGCAAATAAAGATATTTACATTATGATTTACAACAGCAGTGAAATTATAGCTATGAAGTAGCAACAAAAATGATTTTACAGTAGAGGGGTCACCACAACATGAGGAGCTATATTAAAGGGTTGCAAAATCAGGCAAGCTAAGAACCACTGTGATTGTCACTGGTAAGAGTTTAGTCTCTCAATGGCAGAGACAGATCTGAGCCCCAACATGGCATCATTTTCTGATACCTGGTGGTTGGTTGATTAAATTGACTTGCTATCTCCTGGGAAAAAGCATTTTGTCTCTATTGGAACAGACGCTCCAGATGTTGAGTTTGCTTCCCTGCTTCTAGTTTCTCCACAGACATCAGTGGACGGGTCCTAAGGGAGGTGGGTCTGAGCTGTAGCAGGTAGCGTGAGGCAGCCTTCCCCGGTGGTTTCTGCGTCAGTTCCCGTTTGAGCTCCTGCTCTGTCTTCCTTGATTGATGGACTGTGACCTGGAAATGAAAGTCAAGTAAAGCCCGTTCTCCCCAAGTTGCCTCTGTTCGGTCTTCTAACACATCGTCAGAAGAGGAACCGACCATGGTATTCCATACCAGATTGTCGCCAGCTGAGTTTTATAGCAAGGGAAGTGTGACAATGGGTCCATTGCTTGTTGAATCCAATGGCTTTGCTATTATTATTATTATTATTATTATTATTATTATTATTATTATTATTACTGAAGAATCCTGGAGCAGGTGAGTAGAAAGAAGAATGGAAGAGATTTTTGATGACCCAGTGATAATAGTAGCTAGCAGCTAATGCATTGCACTGAGTCAATGTCTACAGATCCTGTATTCAGGATCACAGTTTGAGGAATCATAAAACTGGGCTGGGATGAAAGTCACGGTATTACTTTTAGTGACTCACCAGCATTTATTTTTATTAAGGTCTTTCAAACTTTATACTCTGGTGACCCAAAGGTTTTAATGCTAACCATTGGAGGGGTTAGCTGGCTGATCTCACCAGTCTCATGCCGCTGAGTCAGTAGTTAAGGAGTGAATTGCTATGCTACTGCAGCGAATGACCCTGGCTATTTAGGGTAGAGTGGGTTAGTACTATAAACGGGGAAAAACAATGAGGTGGTCTCTCGGTACTACCATACTCTGTGATCAAAGTCAGTGAATTAGCACAACCTCAATCTAGGCAGAAGGATGAATGGTTAGTAGCTTCCAGGAAAGGTTTAGTCACCACGCCAGGCAAAGAACAATGACCAGGTAGGATTTGCTGAAGATAAAGGAACTCCAGTGGGAGGAAATGGTGATAAGTACCAATTAGGACTGCATGACTACTCGCCAGAATGAGGAATGCAACTCTCATGATTATTTTCCCATTTTGTTTTTCAAAATAGAATAATGCCATACTAGCTTCATGGTCTCTGGCTTGTCAATCGCTTGGTCTTTTTTTTTTTTATTTACAATTAACCCCTTTAACTACCTGCTAATCAACCTATTTACCTATATGGTGATTAATTACTAAGCTGTTTGGCCGATTGAACTATCAACCTATCTAATAATTATATTTCTCTGAGAAATTATGAGTAATATGTTGCTTTGTTAAAAGTGCAGGGCTTTTCTTCTTTTCATTTCTTTTTAATCTTCAAATTTGAGCAGCCAACGTAAATAAATTATTTTGTATTTTTCCCCCAAGTCAGCTTGCTTTCTAATGAGAGTAAATCATATTCAATCAGAATTAAATGCCATAGTGACGTACAGCATGCTATTCTTATTTTTCATTAGAACTGATACTTGGATGCTGTATCTGAATGTCCTAACATTCCACATTCAGGTGGCGATCTATAGTTTTAATAGAAATGTCGATATTTTCTAATGTAAATCTATATATTTTTTTAACTTTCTATGCGTTGTTGTATATTTCTCCCAGACATACTTTCTTGAATATGTGTTGACTATGAGTCAGCCTTTATGGCTATTTTGGATCTAATATTTCCTTTATGACTTCATCCAAAACAATTTTGGTTGACCAACTGAGCTTAGAGAATGGTATGCGCTGTTAAAGGCATTGAAAAGACTGCAGTTTCCAAGAAAAGGCACCATGATAAATAATCCACAGATGATTGTCCCTCCCAAGTGCATTGTCCTCATTTCCTCCATTTCATTCATAGCATAGTGAAAAAGGATGAATCAGGTCATTGCTGAATAATTTTGTCTTTTCGTTGAGGGGCTAGAGGAATTCATTCTGTCTTACTTCTTCCATTCCTTTCTTCTTGCCATCTTCTTTCTTCCATCCATCCTTCTTTATCATTCCTTCCTGTATCTAGTATTTAGACCTTTAGCAATGTTGATTTTGTGCGTGCGTCCTTGTGCGTGTGTGTGCATGTGTGCAGAGGCCATAAGTCGATCCTAGATGTCCTCTTCTTTTGCTCTCCACATTATTTTCTGAGATAGGGTCTCTTACGGAGCCCACTGCTCACCAGTGAGTTAGACTGAAAGGTGGAGGAGCTCTGAGGATCCTCCCATGTCACCTTTCTTAGCTTTAGCGTCACCTTTCTAGGTGTTGACATTCGTGCTCAGAATCTGAACTCTGCTCTTTGCTTACACAGGAAGCACCTTACCCACTGAACTAATTAATATCCCTAGTATGGATTATTAACTTGGGTGTTGCATGCAATTTGTTCAGTAAATCAGGAGATATTATACACTCTGCTCAGGTGGTGGGGGCGGGAATAAATGGATGTGGGCTGCTGAGGACAGCTCACTGAACTGTTGCTCACATAAGCAACACACACATTACTATTTGGAATTAACCACTGAAGACTAGTGAAGATTTAACACAATTTATTGACCTTTGGGCAGGCAGCTTCTCCGTAAACAGCGTTGATCCCTCAGGAGGTCACTGTATGCACACTGCCTCTTCTCTTGAGGTAGGACAGCAAACTTGTCTAACACAGGCTACATTTCCACTGTCAGACCAATACTTAGGATATCGATTTGTTTTGAGTACTGAAAATTCGAAAGACCAATCATAATTGGGTCATAGAAAATAATTCAGGTCTAATTAAAATGATATTGTGTGTCCAGTTTTTCTAAAAATCACTGCCAGTCCCTATACTAAAGCCGAGCTTCAAGATTAAATCAAAATTTTGAACAGAGATGACTCTGTTGATGGACAAAATGTGTTTAGATTTTTACAAATCACATGAATACATGGGAAGAAAACAGGTTAGTAACCATTTTGATAAAGATGTTACATTGTTATAGTGCTTGCATTTACATATGTTCAAAATCTCTTTGCTAAATCTGCAATATTACTGTAAAAACGGTATGCTACATAGGGAATGTGAAATTTTAGGTTACTTTTTTTAAGTCCCAATTCAAGAGACATGTCTGGGCAATACTAGCCATATGGGGATTGAAACTCTGATATATTAGATCATATTTATTTTTTACTAAAGAATGTCGATTTCTTTTTTCTCCTATTTCTTATCATGACTATTTCTACAGCAAAATTGGACATTTATAATATAATCTATAATACAATATATGGTAATATATCTCCTTCTGCCTCAGAGTGGATAGATAGCCCATGAATTTTTTTCCCAGGTAGGGAACAACAAAATTAAACTTTGTTCCTGGATTTCTCCTTACTCTGTTCTTTGCACAGTCCCATGAAAACACTGTTGAGTGTGGTACTCCAGTGACTGGCACTGAGACACAGCCCAGTCACGTAGAAGCGGCTTAAAAGGTAGACTGGGCTAAATAAATGTCCCTTTGAACCCTCCAAGTTAGTAACCACATTTAGCCCCACACCAACATAGCTATAGAAAGGATATTCACCAGCCATAAGTATTTAATCTCCTTCCCCAAAACCAAAGAGATGAAAATTACACAATGTTGAGGGGAAATGAGGAGAATGCAACGAGGAAATGCAAATGAGGAAATGCAACGTTCCGTGCAGCATGGTCATTGTGGGGGAGCTAACTGCTGGATTTTACTGTTCCAGATGCATGAACTTTGTTTCTACATTTTGTTATGAGGCTACACCGGAGGCAAGTGTCATATATGTTTGTGTATATGTACATGGGCATGCTCATTTGTGTCACTGACTCCAATGCTGAGAAATTTTGAGCAGAAGGAAACACCAAGAGCTCTCAAAGTACAGCCGGCTCAAATCGAGGCTTTCCCTCCTGTTTGGGGGCTTTGGAGACTTTTATGTTCCTTTCTGCGTGAGCGACAGTTTCCTTTTCTTAAAAACATAAAGTATGAATTATTGATGCATTGAAATTCATCATGTACAAGTTAAAAGTCTCCATAAATCTAAATATTTAGGATAGTGTCTTAACACCCAGGAGACACATTTGTGAAACTTCTGTCTCCTCTGAGGAATATAATGAGATGCCTATTTTTATCTCCAAGACTGAGAAATCAGCAATTCCCCAAACTCTGAAAGATATCAAATGTGGGGATTTGTTCACTGCACACCAAAAGTTAATAATGTTTCACTATTATGACAATTAATACCACGCTATCAGGGTCACTCTACAGTGAGCCTTTGTAAAACTAGAAAGAACAATTGGAAGAGTTAAATTCATAGAAGAAGCACAATCTGTGTTGAGAATTTCGCCTACTCTGTTTCATTGCTATTTACAATAGCTTTGCTTTGACTTAAAACAAAAGCTATATGATTGATACTATGTAGCCGAAATATATAATGCTAACACATATAAAACACATGTGAAACTTTAGAATTCGTTACTCCTGTAGTTTTCAGTGTTCCATACTAGATCCAGTTTCTACCTGTCATGTTGTAATTAAGTCTAATCACTGCGTGGAACCTGGAAAAGTGTCAAGAAAACTCCAGAACTTAAGGAAAGAGCCAAATTCCCTTTGAACTAGGCTAGGTAGGTATTAGAGATTGACTCATTTTAAAAGTTTTAGGGAACTTCATAAATCACAATCCCCCTTTTTGAGAGGATGGGACAGCAATTGGCTTTTAAGTAGCCATTGCGTATTTGAAGTGTTCGTGTTCTAAGCCTGACAGTGTCATGTGTGGGATACCTCCCCTCGAGTTCGTGGTCAGGAGTGTCCTGAAGACCCCCTCCAGAACAATACTAGCTCGTAGAATGGTTGCCGGCCAGAATTTGATGGTGAAGCACTATTGTTGAACATACTCAACTTTTGGTCACAGGGCATAGAGAAATCAAGTTGGCAGCGACCAGGAAGTTTTCTCCATTCTACGAGCTTTTCCAATACCGGAAGGGGCTTTGCCGGCTGCCGGGGCGGAAGCGTAGTCAACAGCCTTATCTACTTGTGAAGCATGAGTGTGGCAAGTTGTACTCATAGGCAAAATAGTGGCATCCACGTCATGGGGAGAGAGCGGGTGAAAGAGTGCATGGATTCAGTGGGATAAACAGCTGCTTTGTGCTTAGAGTGAAGGCTTGTTTCGCAGGAGAAAGCGTGTGACTGTTACAGTAAATCTGACCACGAAATAAGTTTCTTAAAAAGCCATTTATACATAACAGCAAACAACGGATTTTCTAAACTGGACCTTTGATTTTTTTTTTTCCTGTTTGACTTTTCTCATTGTCCTCATGAGTAAATTCATGCTGGAAGGCAGTCCTAATTTGGCTTTTACTACCTTCACACTTCTGAGGCCAGATAACAAAGGAAATAACCAAAAGGGAACCCTTTAAGGAAAGACTGGATAAAGCCAGTTTACAGCAAAATCCTGGTTAGTAAGCATGATTTGGGTTAGGGTTGATTCCATGCGCAACCCTATCTGACCCTTCCACCCAGAAATATTCCGCTCGCAGCAGTGGGTCTGTTCCACTGGGACCAGGAGCAGTTTCCAAAGAAGGCATTTGCTGTGTTTATTCAGAGGTGTCTTAATTTACCCGCTCAGACTCACACCCCAAATGCACCCAAGTCAGCAAGAGCTAAGGTTTAATTTACTCATGTGTATGGCGAACTCCAGTGTCAAGGATCATCCCTGGCCATTGCCCCGTTTCAAATATTCATGAGTCTCCATCGTCCAAAATGCGTTAAGGGTAGAAGTGATGCCAGAAACACACGGTCTCTCGGTCTTTCTAGTGGCAAGGAGTCTCCTCAGATCCAAGAAGCAGGATGCTAAGGACTTCAGATTAAACTGTGAAAGACCCACAGGAAAGGATGTCAAATTGTCCACCCTCCTCCAATTACAGGACAGCAAACAAACAATGCTCGGCGCTCAGTCTTGTGAACAGGACGTCGGGGCTGCTCCTCTCCCGGTTCTTACCCTGGGGTGTCGGTCGCGGGCATTGTATATACATGCAGCGTGGTGTTTCGATACTGGAAGCATTGTGGCTGCTTTCAGAGACAGAAATGAGTGGGTGCTGAAAAATTAACAGCATTTAAGCCAGTATAATATCGCTAATGGAGGCTGTGTGGCATGTGGTAAACATTACGAGCGCAGAGTCAGAACGATGAGGGGCTACCAAGCAATCCCATATAATAATTGAGGTTCTCCCCTTATATCGTCTATCAGTGGCCGCACCTGCTCCTACACCTGTGCTCCTGTTCTTGCTCTCGTCTGACACTCTGGAAATATTCGGCACTCAGCCAGCTTCGTTCCCGGCCATTCCTGTGATCAGGCCCAGCTATCAATGCGCTCCTTAAAAAAATATATTCAATCAGGTATCAACCCCAGGGCTCTGAACTACTTTTGACTGACAGGGACCCACAAAAGTTCCAGGCTAATTACTTCTAAGGACGAGTTCCCAAGGCCTGGAGTTCCTACTGACCTACTTTGGACTCGCTGAGATAATTTATCAGGTAAGATAATTAAAGGAATAGAAAGCGGTGTCTAAAATGAACCAAGTATCAGAAATATTTGCTGAAATTGTAAGTTTGTATTCCCACTGCTATCAGCCGGTGCTTTATTACTTTGCAATGAGCCAATTTCCTCTTATTTAGAAGCCGTTCTTTCCCTGTATAAACTATATTTGCACTATATATTTGAGATTCACTTTGATATTTAAATATATAAGTTTTGATTTTTTTCGGGATAGTGGTAAAGAGAATAATTAACCTTTTAATTCCTTCTGTTTTTTCTTTCTTTAACCCCTGCCACGCAGGAACACAAGAGTTTCTTTCTTCATATCAGTGATATTAGTGTTTCTACTGTTCTCAAGTCTGTCTTTTTTTTTTTTTTTTTTTTTTTTTTTTTTTTTTTTTTTTTTTTTTTTTTTTTTTTTTTTTTTTTTTTTTTTTTTTAGTTCTTCCATATTCCATCCCAACCAGAGTTTTCACTCCCTCCCCTTCCCCAGTCTTTCCTCCCCACTTCCCCTCTCACCCAGATCCACTGCCAACCTCCTCTCAGAAAAGAGCAGACCTCCTCGGGACGTCAACAAAACACCAGACAGAAGGAAAAGCTACAATAAGACAAAGACATACTATCCCATAAAGGGTGAACAAGCAACATGATAGGAGGAAAAAGATCCCACCAGTAGGCAAAAGAGTCAGAGATAGTCTTAGTTCCCACTGTTAGGAATCGCACAAGTGCGATTGGACATCAGCCACAACATACAATGCAGAGGACCTAGGTCAGACCCCTACAGACTCCCTGATCTCTGGGAGCTCCCATGAGGCTCAGACAGTTGATTCTGTGGGCAGTGTTCTAGTGATGTCCCTGATCCCTCTGATCCTTCCAGTCCTTCCTTCCACTCCTCCTCAGCACTCCTAGAACTGAAGTCTGTCTTCAATAAAGGATGCCTCTATTTCAGCAGCCGGCCCTCTGCAGTGTGCACTGTTTAGCCGGCTTGAATTTTCTCTCTCTCTCTCTCTCTTCAAGCCACAAAGTTACACAAGTTACACAGAGGTAAACACCCGGAGTGGAAGACATTTTGCTTTCATATTGAGAAAACCAATTGCTTCCTAATTTTTGCAGTCTTGATAATTTCATAAAAATAAGAGACAGGAAAAGAACCTCAAATGGCACCACAGCATGTAGTGCTTTTTATTTTTTATAAACCATCCGTTCCTGCAGCATTATTATTTGTGACCTCTGATTCTGCTGTCTTTCCCCCTTTTTCTTTTCTTTTGTAATTCCGCATTTGCAGTGTGTCTTGCTTCTTAACTCCTAACTGTGGAGATGTGATTAGTGGACTGTGCACTGACTTATGAATGCTAACAAAATATTTATCTTCCTCATGGGAGATCTTCGAGGAACTTGCCTCAACCCCATGGCAGAATAAAATGTTCATGTCTTAGGCCAGGTTTAAAGAAAGATCAGGATTAATTGTGTACTTTTGTGTGTCTATTCCAGGGATAATAATAATAGCATTTGTCATTACTATTTATCTATACCTAGTTATTATTTCACATTAGGCCATGAAAAAAGAAATTTGTATACATAAAGCTGTGTAAAGCCGACATCAAAGGAATATGTATCAGAAAATATTGTGCTGTATTCTTTATTGCTCCATAGTCCATGAAGAATTTTATGTTTGTAAAAGGACCCAGCCATAGTTTCATCCCAAATCAATAGTGTCAAAAATCCCCTCTTGTCACGAGCATTCTGCAGAACAGTAGGTCAGATCACACTCCCCGAGTGCTAACTACCTTATTTTATAGTCTCTCTCATTCCATGCCTATTTAACTTCATTTATTGCTTTAGTCTCATGTCCTTCAGCTGTTTCCAATCTACTTCATGGGCAAAGCAAACACAATATGTTAACATACAAAGATATTTAGGTAAATGAAAATCAATGTGCTGGTGTCAGCATAATTCTTTATTGCTTACCTTGGACATTTAAAATACACTCTATTCAAGCATTAGCAAGTCTCACTCTGTCTGGGAAATATAATGATGCTCTTGGCTCACTGCCCCTGCAGTCTCTAATCTTCACAGCTATGGCCACTTAGTCCCCATCTGGAGGTTCAGGCTTACTCTGAATTTGGAACTGATCTTGTCTCTAGGCTGGGTCATACAAGATATCTTAGCCAAAAGCTAACTGATCCAGCATCCAGCCAGCCTTTGCGTTGATTTCATTTTGACCTTGAAATTGATTACTCCAGTTTAGGCTATGTTTCTTCTACCTCTTGGTCATCTAAGGCAGGCCCACTGAGTGGAGCTGGTTTAGTCCCTAATTCATTATCCTGTGTGATACCCAGTTCCTGGAGGTCCTGTCGTGTCCCCCTCTTTTTCATAACAAAGCTATTTCTGAAGCCATTTGTTATGCTGGGGCCTCACGGACAACTGCTGATTCTTTCTGAGGCCATGAGCCTGGCACAAAAATCCTTGGACTCCATTTATACCATGAATCTCAAGTTTTGCAATATACAAGAATTAGCACTCTACTGGCTTGGATGTTTTCCCACTGC
The DNA here is from genome assembly GCA_004026605.1 of Ondatra zibethicus. Taxonomy (NCBI): domain Eukaryota; kingdom Metazoa; phylum Chordata; class Mammalia; order Rodentia; family Cricetidae; genus Ondatra; species Ondatra zibethicus. The sequence goes on along the minus strand of PVIU01001296.1, from coordinate 33,110 downwards.
CCACTTGTAAGTATTTTCTGAGTCATCAGCTCTAACCCACAGTCCTGAGGAGTCACTGCATATACATCATCTACAAGCATGCAATTTCGTTCTTCTAGGCAGGGTTGCAAAGACATATTTTAATTACATCTTTGATGGAATTGTCATGCCAACACCTTGCACCTGCTTTCACCTCATACCTCATCTTGTCCCTGCCACTTAAACTCTTAAAAATTCATTTCTTCTTAGTAAAAGAAAATAATATGTATGACCATTTTGGGAAAAAAAAAACCCGAGAAAAGTAGGTACAAATGATGAAACACATAGTAAGCAACCCAACATTTTTAAGTAATGGTATAATGTCATGTCTTAAATTCTGTACTTGGATAGTGTAACTGTTAGTTAAAACTGACCATTATAAACCTGAGAAATGGAAGAAAGGAAGTTATTTTAAATTCTTCTGCAAGAGCAGTACACACTCTTTACTGCGGAGGCATCTCTGCAGCTCCCCTCTATGTACATATTTTTTTTTTAAAGGAAAGCAAATGTCTGCATGAAAACTGATGGGAAACTAGAAATGAAATCAGAAATTCTTTCAGTCAGTCATTTCTCTCAAAGTAGCATTTCCATAACCACTAAAGGAGTTTCAGAAAAATAATAAAAAAAAAATCTAAGTCCCCCTTCACTGAAATTTTGATTCAGTAAGTTTGGGGTTAAACTCAAAAGTTGAGATGTTTAAAGAATCTCAAAAGAAATTCTGTTTTTGATGTCCCACATTAGGGCCCATAAATTTATCAGCATCGGGGTGTTCAGGATGCTCTCAAGAAAATACACATATTTTCTCCTCAAGATGCTTCAGTTAGTCTGTGTACCACAGATGCACTCCTAACTCTCCAGTCACTGATGGTGCTTGAGACCTGGAAAGCCTACTGATGTCTGCTTCTATGAATAGATGCTCATTCTGTCTGGCTATGTACTGATAGTGTTCACAGCTAAGTGTCCCAGTGTGCTCAGTTGGTGTCTTTAGCTTTTTCAGCATTAAAATGCATTATAAGTCCCTAATGGTTCACTCCTGCCAAATGTACCTATTTTGTTCTTATTTCAAAAAGTGTTCATTTTTCTTTAGAGAAATTCTTTCTACCCATAGAAGTTTTTATCAAAATGAGTGTTAATAGCTTTCAGTAAACAGTTTTCATATTGAAGCAAATAAATGGTTTTCTGTTTTTCTCAAAGATATGAAGTATACGTAAAAGAGAAAGAAAGGAGGGAGAAAGGGCGATGAAGAAAGGGAAGGAGGAAGACAGCAAGTGAGGAATGGACACAGAGACTAGAGAAGGGAGATGGAGGAGAGAAAAGAAGAAAGAAGGGAAGGGAGAAGGAGAGGAAGAGAGACGGGGAGAAGAATAGAGGGAGGAGAAGGGGGAGGAGGAAAGGGTGAGGAGAGGAGGGAGGAGAAGAGATGGAATGCCAGACTCTCTGTGATCTTTGTTTTATGCATTTAGCCAAATGACCAGACCAGGACTAATGCATGCAGACCATTCAGGAGGCTAAGTATTAGACACTCATTCAAAGTAACATGGATTGTCATTGTTCGGTATGTCTTTATAAGAGAAACTGAATTTTCTGTAGAGGAAAGGAAAAGCTAATGCTGGAAGGCAGCCCAATATGTGTGTGTATGTGTGTATGTATGTGTGTATGTGTGTGTGTGTGTATATACGCGTGTGTGCATATGTATTTGGCTTAAGTGTCTTGTCAGTTTGGCTGTGGGTATTCACATGTGTCCTCTCCTAAATCTCAGCTGTTACTTAGACCCACAATATTAGAAATTGTGTTAGTAATTGCTGTGACTAGAACACTCTAGAATACATGTGTTCAAATTCTCGAAACCGAATTGCATGAGAAGAGATGGTTTGGGAACGGTGATTGTGTCATGTATACTGAATCCTCATTAAATAATTGATTAATTACTTCTATAAAAGAAGACTAGGGAGGTCCCTTGCTCCTTGTAGTTTAGGCTACAGTGAGGCCATGCTGTCCATAGGAAGTAGACATTAAGTCTTCTCCGGGATGGCTGTTGAACTTCCTAAGCTCAAGAAGGGGTAAACTATGTTTCGGTTGTTTTCAGATACCCATTTTCTGGTGTGTTTGTAATTGCACTCTAAAGAAACTTAGAAGACATCTGTTTTTCCTAGACAACATTTTTTATAGAGATGTTCTAGTAAATATGATTCCCCTTCCTGTCTGATGAGAGACACATGTGTCGGTCAGTGATGGCTCCATTTTCCGTGAAGACATCTGCTCGTCTGACCCACCTCACAACTGAGCTCCAGAAACTTCACAGCCCTTTCTGCTTACCGTCTTTGGAAGTCAGAAGGAAATAAAAATGCTGACAGTGTGTTCTTTGAAAAAATAGCTAATGAATAAAATAATATTTGATCTCTGATATCATCTTAAGAAACCGAAACGGCATCTTACCAGACGTCCTCAGCGTCTTCGTCACACTCCGCACCGAACTGGCAAATGTCACAGGTGGATGTCTCCTTCTGACTGCTTTCTCCAGAGCCTTCATGGACTGTGGAACAGAAAACCACACGTGAAGGGCATGCAGACAGATGTGTGCAGGGTTGAAAATACTGGGAGAATTCTCGGACAGACCTGCTGCTTCCCGATGGGGTCCTTTGCTACTGGACTTGGCAATGTCCTTCTTGTTGCTTCCCCAGTTTTAAGGCTGAATAAGCAATACTATGGCACTCACCTGTGTGGCGTGGATGTTTCTGACTGTTTCCATGTGGCACAGCCACAAACAAGAGGGCGTATAGGGTTTTGAAAATTGCTTAGCTAGTCATTAGATTATATAAAAGCTGCTTCTTTACAAATGATTTAGAGTAGAGGAAAAAAATCCAGAGAATATGAAAAGTATTTTGAGTCTTCTTATTCCTAAAGTTTATGTTCTTTTTTATTCAAAGTATTACAATCTTAGAAATATTGGATGAGTAGTCTTATTAGATACTTCCATTTCAGTCTTTGTCTGTTACATAAAAGAAGACATGTTGGTTGGTTATAAATATTTAGGAAATAATTTTAAATCTCGAAGTCTTATTTGTGTATATGTGTGTGTATGTGTGCTTGTGTGTTGCAGTGCCTATAGCAGGCAGAAGAGGGTATCAGATGACCTGGAACTATAACTACAGGTGAGTCACCTGATGAGGGAGCCGGAAATTGAATTCTATCTTCCAGAAGAACAAAAAGGACTCTTAACTAATGATCCATCTCTTTAACCACAAACTCGATTTTTTTTTGCAGGTTGTCTTGAGTTATGAACATAAATTGTGTGTAAAGTATTAATGTAGCTACTGGTTATTATTGATACTGGTCTTTTGCCTTATGTGTAAGTATGAAATTGACAAGATGTAGACAAATCACAAATTAGCCTCTCAAAATCAGTACAAAATAATGCAAGAGAGAAAGAAAACATTCTAGAAAACATTGCAAAGACTGAGCACTGCCTCTGGGGTAATGACTACTGTGTACTCAGAGAACACAGGTAAGTTGAAAGAGAAAGGAACTTATTGAAAAATGAAAAATAAATTGATAGCTTAACTACAGCAGAGACAAACAGTTTCCAGGGACAGAACGTACTCTCTTCAGCAGTGTTCAGACACCTAAACATCCTTAAAGAACCCATCTTCTAGAGATGACGTGATTTCAATGGAAAGGGGGTGTAACTCCTCTGCGGGCCTCACAAGCATTCTATAAAGCATAACTGGGCAGCATACTCTTGGCCTCTTACATCCAAACCTATTTTAGTACTGTTTCCCATTTCCTCATCACTTCTTCTTGGCCTCTTAATGAATTTACAAAAGTAATTATCTTTCTTGATTTCGACTGAGAAGAAAAACGATTTGGTGGATAAAGAAGCAAGCACAAAGGGCCCAAAATTCCCATAGGAGCATTCTGATCCATAGCTCTGACAGCGAGACTGAGAAGGGACTTCTCAGATCTTCAAGTTTTCGTTGTGCGTAATTATATATCCTGATGTTTTCTTTCCATTTTCCTTATTCCTAGTAGTTTTATCTTGTGTTTAAGTTATAAATCAAATGGGTCATTTTACAGGGCAAAAGTATTGATAATAGTGCTTTCAACCTAGATGTTTTAGTGAAAAGAAAAATCCCTTGGAGCTTCTGAGGAAGAAGGAATTTAGCTCTGATAAAAGAGGCAATACTTATATCAATCTACCCTACCTCTCTAGTACAGCAAAACCATTAGAGTGGACCATGGGGATGGGAGGGAAGCTGGGCCCTTCCCTCGGGGGAGACTGATGGTTGAGGCTGCTCTCTTTATTACTTTCTTATTATTAATGCAACACAGAAACTGCTAATGGGAGTGAACCTTTAGGGTTAGCTGGATTAGCAGCTCTCAGGCTACAGTTTCCCATCACTCAGGAACATACCCCAGCAAGGGGAAGGTGCTTAATGGTGGGTGATAGCCCTCAAGGGCAGGCCCATCTTCTCCAGCAGCTGAGATCCTGGCTTAGGAATCTAACCAGGAATTGGGGGGGGTTGCTAACTCAGCAAGACTGACCATAGCATTCTTACCCACACTAAGCCATGCTGTACTCTAGGAGAGGGAGTGTTTGGAATTCTTCTCACAGAGAGAAGTAAGTCAGAATAAGATAAAGCACTGCCTTATCACTAAATACATGGGGATTATAATGTTTTGCATGAAGTCATCCACAAGAAACCGAAAAGAAAATCTTTCCTTTGAACCCAAAATATCTGTTTCACCTTCATAACAGATAAGCAATTAAATCAGCTCACTTCTGTTTAACCCCATAGACCGAGGGCTCTTTAGTAGGGTTGGCCTCATAAACTGTGATAGATTCTGTTTGTTCATTCATTTATTTGTTTATGTTGGAGGTGCTGGATTAATGGCATAGTTTGAGGCTGAAGGTATGCATGTTATAGTAGCAAAAACAAACAAACAAAAAGCCCTAAAAATCAGACCATTGGGTAAGAGTTCATCTAAGGAATACCCAGAAGACATCAGCAGTCCCGCATTCTGGCACAAGGTTTCTAGCACTGGAAACACACAAGGGGCATCAGGAGGTGCTGTAAAAATCAGATTCCTATGCAATAGGTATGAAGAGTGGCTTTAGATTCTGCATTTCTTACTGCCCCTGATGCTGTGGACACTGTTTCACTTTTGAGGAGAAAGAACAGCACCGTGCATCATTTCAAACCACAACGCACAACCTATTAGTGGTCAGTGAAACTAAACAGGCCAGAACCAAGCTTGTTGTAGCTATGTAACAATCTACACTAGACTAGAAAAGACCAGCGTCTCTTACTTAGCAAGAATAAGCTTTATTATATAGCAGTGATCTAGTCATACATATGTACTTGCATAGAGGCTGAAATATGAACTGTAATTCTCAATAAAGGTCACAGTCATACAAGCTTGCAGATCACTGAGCTACAAGCTCAGTAAATGTGCACGACATGGAGGTGTAGTTCTTTGCCTTCATTCTTCATCACCAGAAATAGGACGGAAAGGATACGGTGCTTAATTATTTGTATCTATATAATGATTATATGGGAACCAATCTATTTACCCCAGAGTCTTATCTTAACCATGCATTTACATTTTAACATCTTAAATTTAAGCTGCCATATGGAATAATTATTTCATTTTATTTAATAGAAACAGGTTCTAACAAGAGGTTGAAAGGAATTTGGGGGACTGGAGAGGTACAACTTCTGTAAACACCAACTATTTGATATACTTTTCTAGACTGGAAAGCTATGTACTCCATTTTAAAATGTTTAGAAGTGGTTATTTTGGTTCTGGGCAGCTGGGATGAATAAGCAGCCTCCTTACTACAAATTGGCATGCCAATGTGGCCAACTAAATTCTACTTAAAAATACAGAGTTTAACATAGCTTCTTGCTGTTTGTTGGCTGTATGCTGCAACTCCTTTAAGAGAGGTTTTCCTGACTCAGAGGCAGCAGAAAAAGAGCCGTGCCATTTTGAAATACAGGCTTTCTGGGCCATGCTGCCAGCATGGACTCTGGCTCTTTCAGGAGACTAAGCATTTCAATGGGGTTTGTGAGTAAAGTGCTACAGCTTGTTTGGTGGCAGCATGGACCAGCTGTGTGCCTAGAGATGGGGCATTGTGCATGGCTCTCTGAGACAGTGAGCAGCTCTGCCATGCTGGACTGGGCAGGGCTAGCAGGAAGTGCCGTATTTCCTCTAGCAATGGTGCAGTGTAAGTTTTTAAGAAGCGCTTAGCATTTTAAGAAATGCTCCTTGACAGTAAAGAATTACAGATTCACAATAGGACAGATTCAGACATAAAAGACCTCTAAATGGGTCACAGTGTTGGATAAATGTACATAGGCATGAGAGAGAGAAGAAAAAGAATATAGACAGTTATCAAAGGAAGTAAATTGTTTTAAAAAATTAAAACAAATTCTTTAAAGAGACAGAGTATAGAAAAAGTAATAGAGTAAAACTAAATAAGCCATGTAAAGATGGAAAGTTCACAGAGAGTCTGGATTATGTATATTATTGTGTCTTCTTTGAATTTTTTGATTGTGAAAGAGCTAAGTACAGAGAAACAGTTCCTTGTCCAGGCTGCTAATCTAAACCAACATAAAGGTATCTTGACTTTAAATTTGAGTCTAAGAATAGGCTGCTTTGGAAAAGAGCTTCTTCTTTTGTTTCCACAGAGGATAAGAACCTGTGGATTGCTTCCAGACTAATATGGTTTGATGGACCATGACCCCCAGAGAGGTCACCATGAACACCCTTCAAAAAATTATTATGCCCATGTTCCCAAATATTGTTTATAATGTTCATTTACATATAAAGAAGGATATGTTATAGATATGAATAATTTGAATTGGTATGGATCTTGGTTAATTGATACAAATTTAAGGTCAATTTTGTTATACTGTGTATATGTATTTCTGATCTTGGTTGAGGTATTGTGTGTGCAGCTCATTTAAAAATGTAATGTATAATTAAGAAATAAAGGTTAATAGATAATCATCTGTAATAGTCAAGCTTGTAGTCATGTTAGTTAGGTTTTCTAGATATATAATTCAGTTAGATAAGTATTCTTCAAATCTTTCAGAGACCTTCAGAGTATGGCATTTAAATGTTTAAGAACTTAGGACTTTTCATGACAGTGAGACACATCTGCTCCTGGCAGCACCGATTACATCAAGAGGAAGATGGGCATTGATGAGGCTCCTTATGGAGTTGATTAGCCATTTGGGGGAAGAAACTGCTCTTCTCTGGACTGCTTGATGGTATGTTGGATGAACTGGACATGCAGGACCCACAGATCTTTCGGGGTTCCTGCTTCATGAAAGAGTCTTCTAGTCATTCTGCAAGACACAGAAGAAAGTGACGGAGAAACTGCCAATATAGGTGAAACCGTCTTTGAAATTTCTACTTCATGGAAAAGTGCACCAGATACTATGGGCCTGTAGGCTGAAGATGAGTGCCTCAATGGTACAGAAGAACTTTGGGTGCCTGTCCAAGCAGTGAGATGTCTCTGTTAATTCTAGAGTTCTGGAAGTAGCTTAAAATGCACTTTTTGTTTACTTAGGTAATATTATATCCTTCTGGAGTCTTTGATGGAGTTGAGGAATAGATAGAAAGTAGATACAGTTTTTGTTAATTATGATAAAAGATGTTAAAGTTAAAGCTTTCCTTTTTATTTAAATAGAAAAGGGGAGGTGATGTGGGATTTCCCTCTGTATGCTGTGATTACTATTAATGAATAAAGAAATTATTCTTTGGACTGATAGCAGGGCAAAACTTAGATGTGGAAAACTAAACTGAATGCTGGGAGAAAGAAGGGCAGAGTCAAAGAGCAGCCATGTAGCCATGCTAGAGTGAGAAGGAACTTTAGCTGGTAAGCCACAGCCACATGGCCATACATAGATTAATGGAGATGGGTTAAATTAAAATGTAAGAGTTAGCCAATAAGAAGCTATAGCTAATGGATCAAGCAGTGATTTAAATAATACAGTTTCTGTGTAATTATTTTGGGGCTAAGTGGCTGGGAATGAAACAAGCGGCCTCCTCCAACAGTGATGGGATCTACCCCTTATAATCTCCCTGTCCTGGTGACTTCTTCTGAAGGGTAGCAACGTTCCTTCATTACCACTTGGTTCTGGCTCAAAATGCTATCCATCGGCGTGATGATGCTGGAGCCCACTTCTCTGCCTGCCTCACTGTTGGACCTGCACTTATAATGTCCCTAACATGGGGGACAGAATGCTCAAGCAGTTTTTCAATGTCCATGTTGCTGAGAACCTAGCAGAAACAGATATTTAGTGACATACTCAGAACTTAAGGCAATGATTCGAGATTGAAGAATGCATAGAATAGATTCCAAGGGAGGAATAAGACCAGGTGGGTATGGGAACAGGAAGGATCAGGTAGAGGAATGACAGATGGAGGGAGAGAGTACTGGGAGGGACAACTAGAACTTAGTGGGCAATTTGGGGGCAATGTGGAAATCTAGTAAAGTGGAGACTCCCTGGAATCAATGAGGGGGATTCTAATGAAGACTTACAGTAATGGGGGAAGCTGAGCCCAAACTAAATTTTAAAAAGTCTGCATATGGAGACATAGAAAGGCATCTACTATCTCAGTAAGTTCTCTTAGGCTCCTTCCCTTGCACCTGCATTTCCTGCCACCTCCCTGTCTGCAGATGGGCAAGTGAGGCATCTGTTCCCTGTCACCACAGTCTACACATAAGCTGTCCTAGACTGTCATAGCAATGAAAGCTATGCCATCTTGGGGTTGATCTTTCAGTCATAATTTTGAGAGTCAGGTATGTGGAGTGTTTCAGGAGTACTTATTAAGCATCCTTGGATTCTTAATATTCCTTTAAAGACATTGTCACAGTTTGTCTATCCATCCCTCCTGCTAAAGGAGAGCTGGGCATTTGGAGTCATCAGCTGGAAACTTACTGGCAGGAGGGCAGCTCCAGAGCTCAGGGGTAACAACATGATTAGCATTCATGAGGGTATGAATTTTATGTTTTTACGTACACATACACACACTGTGGGGTGTTGGGAAGAAGAGAGAACAAGAGAGAGGAAAGAGATAAAAAAAATTAAATTTTAATATTTATTGAATAAAGCACCTGAGAATAGTTTTGGCTGTTATGTGTGCTTCTGGGTCTGCATGCTCACATGTGGGAATGCAGGCATGCATGTACGATGGCTGCCTATGCACATGGCTAAAGAACCTGGCTTGTGAGTACCCAGGCCTTCTCTCTCTCATCTCCCACAGGAGCCCCATGATGACAGAGGATTGTGATTTTACTTGGGTTCTGGGTAATTGAAGTCAGGTCTTCATTCTCGCCCAGCAAGCAGGTTTTATTTACTGAGCATCTCCCTGGGCAGACAAACATTCCTATAATTTTTTTTGTATGCATACGTTTTTGTATACATATGTTTCTACTCAAACTGCTTCACAGTACCAGGTATACTGACACAGGGTAGAATAGACTGTGGCTGATGGTATTCACTTTTATTCTAAATTTGTGGATGTCCTCATATATTTTGGATATGAACTTTTGCTCAGTTACCAATCTTGTGATTTTTTTTCCTCCCGAGAGGTGTTTTCTTCTGGAGAGCACAAATGTTTATTTAGATGAATGTTTTCCTTTTATGACTTTTATTTTTAGGTCACGCCTAGAAAGTCCTCTACTCAAAGCTTATACCAGTCTCTGCTTTTATAAGTTTGTCAATTTAGCACAGGTCTGTGATCTATCTCCAAATGGGTTTCGTGTGTCTTGCGAAGACTGAGAATCCCTTTACCCCAAGTGTGATTTTTCTCTTGATCCGTAAATGTGACAAAATGCATTAATTTTCACATGTTAAACCAACCTTATAATCTTGGGGAGGAAAATCAAGCTGCTTTGGTATATTAACTTTTAATGTTACCGGGTTTCCTTTTTTATCACATTCGGCAACTTTTGTACCTTTTTGGCTTGGCTGTAGCTCTAATTTCCTTTCCTTGCTGCTGCAAACTTTCTTTAGGGAGCGCTCATAGTGGACAGCATGAGAGGATGGGTGTGTGGAGAGAGGACACCCAGTGTCTTCATTCTCCAGGACCCATGTGCCAGGGCAACTTCTAGTGTAAGTTTGACCCTTTTGTACATGCTGGTACTGACTTTTCCCATTTGACTAGGTTCTACACTTATTTTTATTATTCCCTTGGTGCTACATTCTTTGGCTAAAATTCATTATTTTTCAAGTGTGTTAACACCTTACTTTCTAATATAGGTACTTCAATCTAATGACTTGCATTAACTGTACCCCAAACATCTTTATATGTTTGTAGTTCCCTAGAAAATATACAGTTATGTATCCATTGAAGTTTCTTCTCTAGCCCATGTATTACTTAATATTTTCTTTCTTAACTTCTACATATTTAAGCACTTTAAAAGATTTATGGCTTTTATTTTCTATTTCTTAATTCAGTAATTTATTTTGTCACAGGGAGAGGCAGAAGTTAATCTTTTGAAATTCATCAAATACTGTTTAATGGCTCAAGATGAGGTTCATGTGGAATCTTAGAAATTACAGGTTGTTTCTTAGAAAACACGTTGCTCTTGCGGGGACTAATTTTTTATTGATGCTCATGACTGACCTGCTGCTCAGTGGCTGTAAACGTCATGATTTTGGTTTCTATTGTATCTGCTCTTGAGAAAAGAGCTCTGAAATCTATACTGGTGATGATAAGGTTGCCTCTGGGTCTTTGGCTTTGTCAGTTCTGTCTCATGGTAGAAACTCTCTTACTAATCTTCTGAAGTGTCTTTGGGATGTGGTAATAGTCTCCAATCATGAGTAACTTGGTTCTCCTATTACTAACACTAGATTCCTTTTGCTTTCTTTCAGTTCTTTTACATCCAATCTCTTTGTTTCCATTTGTCTAAAGGTGTTTCTTAAAAACCATTACTTTAAACATTTTGTGAAATTTATTAAAAGGTATTTCTTGTAACCAACATATATTTGGGTCATTTCTTAAAAAACAGTTTGAGTAATTTTGTATAAACCTGAGTGTGCTGACATTTATTCCAACCTAATGACTCATCTATTTTGTTAGGTAACCAAAGTGATGTTTGGTTCATATTTTCCATCATAGTGTTATGTCTCTTTTTATTTTATGCTTTGATTTTTTTCATTTACTTATTGATTAATTGATAATTTTATAATATCTATTTTATTTTATCTTATGTAATTATTCTTGGAAGAGAGGCTGAATTTCCTTATGTTATTAGTTTGATGGTTACTCTGAGATGACAATATGCTTCTTTAAATAATCATGATATATTCCTTTATTTTAGCAATCAAAAATATACTTCTGACAATTTTCTTCTAATCTTTACATTGTTTTGATTATATATTTTATTTATGATACCATGATAAAATTATGAATATGCAGAAATTTAATGTCCATCTTACTTTTTTCTGTTAATTTGACAAGCAAAAAAGGATCTCAGTAGATTATTGTTAATCGTTTGACTTCTGACCTAGACCTGCCCGAACTCTTTAAGATTTGCTACAGGACACATTCCATATGGAAAACATGCCTGGAAAATCACGCCTAGAGCAGCCCGCATCATTTGTCCCCATTATTGCTTTCTCGTTTCATAATGAAAGGATTATATGCTTCATGCCACAGCTGTCTGACCTGTAGCTCTATGATGCCACACTTCACCTTCTGACATGAACTGGCGTTGAAATGTCAATGTAATTGAGAGAACATTGAAGAAAGCTGTGAAAAAGCAATCATATGGATTTGTATTTTCTATTCCCTTCTGTTGTTATAAAAGACACATAGGCGCTGTTCTTTCAACCAGTCTCAGAATGATGAGACTTCTGGAGCAGAGCCACAGCTGACCATAACTCTAAAAGGAAGAAGTATACCACAGACACCGTACACTCACTAGATTCTTTACCTATGCAAAACAGACTAATCAATCACAGTCCAGTGTTATTAATACACTCCAAAGAAGCAAGCTTTTCCACATCTCAGATTTTGCTTGTTTTCCTTATCTGTACAGCTCTACACCTTCTTTATTTTCCTCCAAATCTGCCTTTGTGCCTTTTATCATTTCTCTTTATTGCCAGCACATGCTCTGCAAGGGTTAAAAGATGTCCCCTCTGTTGCATTTTGATTTTCTTCCAAGATAATAATAACTTTGCCAGTCGAAGTGTGGCTTCCATTTTGTCTTCCATGCAGTTTTAGGTCATCATTTTGAAGCACATATACGGTATGTCATTTACATTAAAAAATAACACCAGCACTAAAAATAACATAAATATATCCAAATTGCAACCTTCTGTGTACTGAGTCTGAAATAAAGAAAACAACCCTTTAGCTATCGGGTGGTATCAAGAAAACAAAGGATAAAAGATTTCCAGATTGACTATGTGGCCTGTAGTTACTAGGATAAGCACACTCAAACTATTATGAGGTGAGAAAAAGGTACAACTTTAGATACATATGTGCAAACCCTAATATTATTTTTCAAAACTTACAACTGTTTTATTTTTTCTGCTTCCTCTTATAGTCAAGAGGAACTTGATACTAAAATAATTCTTGGTAGACTTTGAAGGATTTCTCTTTTCTTTTACATATATAAAGAGTTCATGAATGATCCCACTGAGTGTATCTGTAATAACTAACATTATTTATTTCTAAAATTATGAATAATAGTTCTTATTTTGGGATATGTTTTATAAAATATATAGATCCTCATCTAAAATAGCTGAACTGAGTTTCACCTCCAGCAGAAGATAGATTACATTTACAGATCAGAAAGAAAGTTATAAAAAAACCTCCATTCAGATGTGGAGTAAGGAGAACACTCCCCCATTGCTGGCAGGAGTGCAAACTTGTACCTTCGCTTTGGAAATTAGTATAACAATTTCTCTAGAAACTAGGAATCAATCTACCTCAAGACCCAGCAATACCACTCTTAGGCATATACCCAAAGGATGCTCAATCATACCACAAGGACATTTGCTGAACCATGTTCATAGCGGCATTATTCATAATAGCCAACTCCTGGAAAGAACCTAGATGCCCCTCAACTGGAGAATGGATAAGGAAAATGTGGTACACTTACACAATGGAGTACTACACAGCAGTAAAAAAATAATGACACCTTGAAATTTGCAGGCAAATGGACAGAACTAGAAAAAAACCATCCTGAGTGAGTGAGTGGGTAGACCCAGAAAGACAAATATAATTTGTACTCACTCATAAGTGACTTTTAGACATAAAGCAAAGAATACTAAGCCTATAGTCCACAGCCCCAGAGAACCTAGACAACAAAGAAAATCCTAAGAAAGACATACATGGATCTACATAGGAAGGGGAAAAAGCCAAGATCTCCTGTGTAAGTTGGGAGCATAGGAGTGGGGGAAGTATGGGAGGGGAGAGGGAAAGAATGAAGGGTGGTGAGGAAAAATGTATAGCTCCATTAAAAATAATAAAGTATAAAAAAGGAAAGAAAATAAAAATTAAAAGCCTCCACTCATTATTTAATTTATACAACTAGTTTGTTTTGTATTCCAGGGCCAGTTGGCCTCTGAGACATTTCTTCCACATGTGAGTGACTTGCATGTAGCAGCTAACATGGTACATTAGAACTGCTAGCAATTCCTAGAGGTTGAGAAAATTCCAAGCTGTTTTTGAGCCATAAGCAACTTTCTTTCATCTTTTCAGTGAATTCTCTGGAAATCCCAAAGTGAATTTTAAAAAATAAGAAAAAAATACCTTGCTTAACTTAAGCTATGTGAAGTTCTTTGTCACTTGCGTAGTAGACTGTTGTGTATTTTGGAGTGTTGGACTAACAGGAGGGGCGGTCTGGCACTTTGTACAGATCCACGTCTTAATTCAGCATAAGCTTATATTTTAGGAAGAAAACCTATTATCTTTATTTTCATTGACTTCAAAGACATACAACTATACACAGTTTTAATTGATTTAAATACCCCACTAAAGATGGCTAAAATTTGGTTATACAAAATGACTTAAATTTCTAAAGCACCTTGAGAAGTGCAAAAACAAAGTTAAAGACTTTTTAAAAAGACACCATTACAGAAATTTTAGTTTTTCACAATTAAGCTAGTCCGTTAGAACTAGAAAAAGTTTTTTTTTTAAAAATAATTACATATAATCTATCTTCTTCACAGAAATGAAAAATAATTTAAGAGATTAATACAGAGTTACTATGTTGAGGTAAATTTTTCCTGCCATCATTTAAGTCTGACTGACTTAACTTTTCCTGTCTGCGTTGGCACTAAGAACAGTTAATCAAACAAAGCAGGAGGAGACAAATGAAATTAAGGAAAGAAAGGAAGAAAAGGAACCGGGAAGGTGAGCAAACAGTCTGATACAATGCAGAGCAAATTTCACTTAGAGCTACTTGCTATGCCAAACTTCATGAAATGATATCATATCAATTATATGGTAATTATAAGCAAAAATAGTCTTATTATTCAAAGCATAATTAATACAAATCATCTTATGAATATTCATATGAACGAATTTGAATTTTTCCTTAATGAATGTTGGAAAGATGAGAAATTCAGTTTTTTAAAATAATCTATGAGAATAGGTCTGGGCTACTGTAGGATATGCTGGTCACCAAATTGAGATTGGAAGAGGTTGTGAAAAGCTCAGAAGTTACTTGGTGGATGTGTAGGAGAGACTGCCACACAGAGTGCACAGGTATGTGGTTAGAGAATGAATCATGAACTAGGTGATCTCAGACCAAGACAGGGATCTCTGTGGCAGTGTCGCAAAGCATCAATTCATACTGAGAGGAAAGATGGAACAGAGAAGTTCAAATATTGACTGTCAGGGGAGGGGTCATGTGATTACAGAAAGTCCTGGAGTTTATATAATTACATAAGTTCCTGGGAAATAGATTGGATTAGGGCAAAGTTGGAGTGTTGGTCACAGAAGCAGGAACATTTGTTCTGTAGAAAGAGAGAATGCCAAATTTGTGGAAATCGTCGATGAAATGGGTCTTGTTTGGTAGAATTTGATCTGGGCTGTCTCTGCCTAGGACGGTAACCAGTGAACATGATATAATCACAGAACAAAGATGGAAAATCTCTTTGGTTACAAAGAGATGAAAGTTTGTCTATGTCTTTCCTACAACTTTGTCTTATCAATGAATTTTTCTAATTAGTAAATATAATGAATAAAGATATATATGTTTATTAAATTACACTGCTGTGTGTCTTTAGTGTTTTGTGTTAGCAGTTTAAATGTATTTTGTAAGACAGAGAGGTTTCATTCATGAAGGAAAGACTAATTGCCAACTGCATTAGCATTTACTTAGCGTTCATTTTAGAAGAGACCTCATAATCTAGCAGAAAGCTACGTGTCATGTTTATGACCTCCATTTTTTCCCAATACCATTGCCATTGCATGGCTTAAAATCTCATCATTTTACCTAAGTTTTAAAGTAACTTCCTGCAGAGCTGACCTCCATATCCCTGATCTCATCTTTCTGGATGGATAACCTACGCACCCCACGGAAATGAAAATCTGATCGTGGCACTCAAAATTGGAAACAACACACAGTGATCTACCCGTTTGACTCCACTCAGGCCTGGAACTAGGAGTGTTAGGAGACTGTGGACAGAGTATTCCTCCAGTCCCAGATGTTTTTGTAATAAAGCCACATGCCGCTTCCTTTAGCTCACAGGCTGGGGTGAGGAGTAACAAGACAGATGAGCAAGTGCTGTCTACCCACTAACTTGTTCTGACATCCAAGGTGTTATCATTAAGGAAGTGTTGAAGGTGAAGCTAAGTCATTCCCTCATTCCAAATGAGGACTTTGTGGTGTAGGAGGTGCTTCTTTCATTGGTTGAAAAAGAAAACTGCCTTGGCCTTTTGATAGGGCAGAAATCAGGTAGGCAGAGTACACAGGATGAAATGCTGGGAGGAAGGGAAATGCGACAGATGCCATGCTTCTCCGGCCCAAGATAAACACTGGTTAAACTCATGCCGGTAAGCCACATCCTTGTGGTGAATACAGATTATTAAAAATGGACTAAATCAAGATGTAAGAGTTGGCCAAAAAGAGACTAGAACTAATGGGCCAAACAGAGTTTAAATAAATACAGTTTCTGTGTAATTATTTCGGATATAAACTAGCCGGCTGGGCGACGGGACACAGCCCACTCCCCCTCATTACTACAACTTTGGAGGAAGTCCAGATGGTTCAGCACCTCAAAAGTACATTCCTGGACCAGCGCCTGAACTTCTTATGGTACTGAACTAAAAGTTTTTGTGTGGGCCCAAAAATGTAATTATGAAGCAATATATCAAAAAATAGAAATGGAAGTACTAATCTTATAGCAGAAGTCTTACAACAAATTATCCAAATTATGTTCCTTGGTGAAAGAAACAAGGACTAAGGGAGGGGTGGGAGGTGGAAGAAGAGTCACAGGTAGATTTCCTCTAAGTTCTTTATAGTATAGTGGACCTGGGAACACAGATTATACCAAAGAGATTTTCTCTACAGTTATGGATGAAGACAAGAATAGAATGAAGAATGGTCTCTGTTTCTTGGGGAACTTGTCTCTTTCAGGTGCTCACTGTTCACTGTTAGCCTGAAAATGTCATTCTCTAGCTCCTGAATCTAGAAGAAAGTTGGTGGTAAAATTTATAAAAATAAAGGGTTCTTTAATCATATAACTTATTGAGCATAAGTAGGCTGGTGAAATGAAAGACTAACAGTAAAAAAAAGAGCCCATTTTGAGAGTTCAGAGCGTTTTATAAAACTACCAGCTTTACTGCAACAATTATTTTAAATTGCCTCTAATATTTTCCAGCCTACTTCTGTGATAATGGCAGAGCTCTTGGTTTTTGAAAGCACAATGACCCCCCACACTAAGAACATTAAGAGGCAGAATGTAGTGTTTATGAGAGGTTAAATATTTCCCAGATTCAGGACCTCTGTTTATTCTGAGAAACCTTGCTTTTTCCTACAATTTCCCCTCTGCTACCAGCGCTAGTCTTTTGAGTCCATCAGTGCCTCTTGTCAATCTCTCTTCTATGTTACTCCTGACTCAGAAGCACTGGTCTGTAGTTTGTGACTACTGGTCTACCTCTGAGAATTATTAAGAGCCTTTTTGGTACTGTTCTTTCTTGGAAAGGCAGTCAGTACCCAAGACAAAAGATAAACGGTCTAATATTCATTCATGCAAATCAACTTACAAGTAAAGACAGAGAAGAAGAAAAATTCAGTTTTGTTTTATTTGAGGTATGAAATAAAACATGACATGCGAACACCACCTGGGAAGAAAATGCAAAATGAAACACAAAGTCTACCCAATGGTCTGTGAAAGTCAAAGAGCCAGAATAAGTTAGAAATTGACAGAGATGATTAACTTTTGAGCCATTGAGAGAATCCTTAGCTCACTGTAAAGCGGTTAAGGAGCAAGAGCAGTTGTAGAAAGTCATCTACATTTTGAAAGGCCATGGCTATTAGAGGGGGTTTTGTCCCCATGAGGTGGCTAAGTCATCCAAAAAGAAATTATAAAGTTTACAAAACTTACAGTGTTTCCTCGGAGGCCAGTTTTGTAAACTTGGTATGTTTTTACTCAAGCTGCTCTCATTAATTTCTGCATCAAAATGTACTGAACATTTACGTGGACTTTGACTGTAAGATGATGAATTGGGTCATTGCGCATGTGTTTTTTTGCTGGATTTGGAAAAGTCATGTCTTTACGTCTGGGGGAAATTTTAGCTGCTGCAGCCACAGGTCTCACGGGCACTGCAATTAGTCCTTATGTCCTACAGTTGTTTCAAAATTACAGAGTTTAAGGACACATTTTAAATTTTTTTCAGGTATAAAATATGACTTATATTTGTGAGTAAATAAAAGCATACTGATGTATATATTAAATCCAAGAAGCAAACATTTGAAAGGTCAGAACATTTGTCTTATTATAACATGTGTCCTATATTGACAGAGTAAATAACAAAACAAAGCCACATTTTTATAGAACTCAACCACTGCTCAGATTTAAGACTATAGTCTCTGTTTAAAAGGCAAAAGCATTTTTAGCAAATACAATATATTAGTTAATAAACATGTGAATGGCATTTAAAAAATACTAGTGTAGTTAAGATAGAAATCATCTGAGTTCAAAATCTCTGTTAAAGAGATCATCTTTTTAACTGATTCTTTGTGAGTTTCGCATCATGCACCCCAATCTCACTCATCACCCAGCCCTCTGCCCTTGCAACCTCTCCCACAAAAGTAAATAAAAACCAAACTAAAACAAAAGCAAGCAAACAAAAGGTCTCATTGAGGAAGCTGCAGGGTGTCTCCATGTGTCACATGGTCTACGCTTTTGCCCAAACAGCTGTACTTGCAAATGGTCATGGCAATGAGCCACTGGACTGGTTCAAGGCCTTTGGATTCTGCTACACCATCAATACTAGATCTGCATGGGGACTTCTCTTGGATATCCTGCTGTTGCCCTGTGTCATGGAGATCCTGCAGCTTTGGTTCTGCAGGACAGACCCCTTCATACACTCTAGCGGTTCATGGATGGGATAGATGGTGGGTTGAAAGGCACAGAGACGTTCTGATCTCTTGTCTCACTGTCACCAGCAGCTCCAGTTTCACCAATTTCCAACACTAACTCTCAAAAAAAGAGTATGGGAAGCAGGTTGGTTGCAACACCATTGAGCAGAAGGGCAGCAATGTGAAGTTTAGCAGCTTAGGGACAATAGACACAGGGAGCCGGAGCCAGCACCTTTGAGAAAGGAGGGTTTGCATCAGATGTTGCTGGCTTCTTTGAGCCTCCAGTTACGAGGCTTAGCCTCCATATTCCCCTACTCATTGCTAGGCCTCCTTATTCCCCAGGGAAAGGCAAGTGTGCTATCTGTCCATTCCTGCAGCCCCTCGAAGCAGGACAATCCGGCGATAGGGAGTCAAGTCAAGCAGGAACTCAGTTCATTACTGTGAGCGTCAGCTTTTATAGCTTACGTGACATGGTGAGATGTTGGGGTACCTCTATCCAATGAGAGGCAGTCAAACCTACCCTCTGGCTGGAGGGGCATCTACCTAATTATTTTTGCTGTCTCATCGTCACTCAAACTCCAGCCTGGCTTGTCTCTGCCCTACAGGCCTCAAAGTACTTGAGCCAGGCTTTTCTCTGTCCTACAGGCCTCGGAGTACTTGAGCCAGGCTTTTTTCTGTCCTTTAGGCCTTGAGGTACAGGTCCTGAGATAATTTTGGCCCAACAGGATGTGGTGGCTCAGGTCTGTAACACCAGTACTGGGGATTACAGCCAAGATGGGAAGACCACAATAAATTTGAAGCCTTGTTGGGTTACAGTAAGAGAGTCTGTCTAAAAAAAGAATAAAAAGGCGGTTTATCGGCCAATGGTATTGACTATGGCTTGTTGGAGGGAGGCCCCAAAGATAATCACACAGAAACCATATTATTTAAACCATTGCTTGGCCCATTAGCTCTAGCTTCTTATTGGCTAACTCTTCCATCTTAATTTAACCCATTTCTATTAATCTGTATATCACCATGAGGTTGTGGCTTACCAGCAAAGTTTCAGCATGTCTATCCATGGAGTCTCCTAACTCTGCCTTCCTTCCTTCCTCCTCCCATGCAATAGGCCAAGCCAGTTTTCTTTCATCACTAACTAATAAAAATCAACGCATAGACAGAAGGGCCTCCCACACCAATGGCTTAAAATGACAACAGGAGAAAGACAAGGTTTTCTTGTCTGAAAATGGAAAAATAAGAGTTTAGATGTTTAGGGCATTTGTCCCCAAGATGGCTAATATCATTAAGTAACTACCCAAAACGGAAAGAATGTACAGATGCTTTGTGCCACTCCGCTAAAAATTCATTAGTATTTTGAAAGCTACATTTACATGCATACTTTAGGTGCTGTTGAAGACTTCACGTAAAGATCAGATTTTGGCTGACTCTGGGTATCCCCAAATGGAAAAGCATTTAGTGTCCCTATTTTGAAATCCACCCTTGCTTTCTCACCCAATTTATAACCAGACAACATTCATGCTGTCTCTTTCATTTTCCTTTCCAGTGCTGCCTGGATGTCTTAATGCATATCCCTATTTTTAGATCAGAAAATATGAGTAAGAGGTTCTTTCCCTGAAAAATATGGAGTGTGACTCAAAGAAGAAGTTGATGAAATATACTTAAATCTTGGGGAAGTACTGATAAGGGCAACTTTGTGTCTGTGCTCGAGGCCCTACCCTTGTGTCTCGGAAGCAG
This sequence comes from Ondatra zibethicus, assembly GCA_004026605.1. NCBI lineage: Eukaryota > Metazoa > Chordata > Mammalia > Rodentia > Cricetidae > Ondatra > Ondatra zibethicus. The sequence goes on along the minus strand of PVIU01001296.1, from coordinate 12,799 downwards.
TTTTCTGATGAAACTGTGTGCCACACATGTGGGCAGCAGGTTTTAGAAGGAAGGGGGAGGGGATGGAATGCATGAAGCACACAAAGACGATCCCTGTTTTTCCTGTTTTGTACCCATCTTCCCAGATAACCTCCTCCTCCAAAGAGACACCTCCCACCAGCCAAGACAGTAGCTCGCTCACAAGCAAGAGGTTTCTGCCCATCGCTCTCTTCCAGGTCAGAGGCTTGGCCTGGGCTTTCAGATAAGTGTTTCATGCCTCCGCTGCCCCCACACTGTATGCCCAGCAGTCCAGAGTGGAAGTTTGTTAACCAGAAATCCAAACAAAGCCCTCTCCCTTTACTGTGATGGGGTCATATGGCTGAGGCAGTGACTGGTTTGCATACTGATAGACCAGTGCAAAGAACCAGTAGCAGAGGATTCTGGGGAGGATTTACTTAGCAGAAAAGGTTCTTCAAAGATGGCTCCCTATTTGTATCAGCTATCAGCTGTGAGGAAGCCCACAGCAAGGAAAGTGAGAAGCAAACACTTTGTATCCTTAGTACAATTGACAATATATTGTAAGAATTGAGAGTGTGGGGAGCAAAGGCCCCGAGGGTCACTTGAATAGAACATTTTTTTTGTTTGGGTTTTTTTATTTGTTGGTTTGTTTTTCCAGTATTTTGAGACAGAATTTCTTTATGTAGCCCTGGCTATCCTGGAACTTGCTCTGTAGACCAGGCTAGCCCCAAACTCTTAGCGATCCACCTGCCTCTGCCTCCCAAGTGCTGGGATTAAAGGCGTGTGCCACCACTGCCTGGTTGGATAGTATGTTTTGAAAAGCAGATTTGACATGAGATTAAATGCAGCTAACAAGGATTTCAAAATTTTTATTTATTTTTTTTTAAGAAAAATTGCTTTGATTTTAACTTCTCTTTAAAAACCTAAGACGACATGTGATCAGGAGACTCCATCCAGATGAGAAATGAAATTCAGATTTCAAGCTTGAGCACAGTCAGGAAGCCAGCTGCGTTCTTGGCGCATAGAAATGTACATCAAAAACGCTACTCATTTGTTCAACACATCTGTTAAATGATACAATATCTACACCTATGATTACTCCAGAGATCAAATTAAGAATGTCCTCATTTATTGGATTATCTCTGAGGAAAACACAAGAAAACACATGATAATCAAAAAATTAATGGGCTTCTTCATGTGTAATACATTAGCCACTGCTCAAACTTGGGGAAACAACACCAAATGCAATCTCAAGCAAGATGTTTCTAATACACCCCTGCTAAATACGGCATGGGTTCTAGGTTCTTGATCCCTGTGAATCCTCTCTCAACACTCTTACAATCTATCTAGATAGAAGCGTCATATGTAAAAATGTCCTTTATTCCAAGACAGATGAAACACCCAGTGGTAGAACAAGATTTCTGTATTTCTGAAGGTTTCTTAGCACTCAGCAACGTCACACTCAAACGGGTCAGTACCTGAGAGGATTGTAAGAGATCACTCATTTAATACATCAACGATCGAGTGGCTATAAGGGTGGGTGCCTATAGTAACCTCATGCCTTTGCCTCCAGATGTCAGGTTTTTCTTATGATGAGCCAGTGGAGAAAGGAGCATGCCACGTGTGTGTAGTGTTCAAATGTGGACATCAGCTCGCTCTACATTGCTGCTACTAATCCTAGGGAGGTTTGCAAACACCTTAAGCATGACCATGCGTATTTTAACACTTTATGTCCCTACTTCTAAAACAGAACAGGCACGTTGATCAAGAAGGCATGGTAAAGGCTGGACATTAGGTAGAGTTTATCTGTAAATTTCTTGTAAGAATATTATTGGAGCAGAGAAAACAACTTTGGGGGAAGAATCGTAGGATATTCCATAAATACTGAGTGATGATTCCAGTATATCTAGCTGTATATATACTCCAGTATATTTAGAATTATTGGTTAATATTTGACTAAAAGCAACTTTTTAGTTTTCTATCGTAATACAAGTCTCTTTAAAAGCTAGATGTGAATTTCTTCATCTGGTCTGTGCTGTTCATTATGCTAATCAGTAGCTATGTAATGGTTACAATTGACAAAAACTAAGAGGAATACAACTAGCAGCAAAGTTTTTGACTTGCATTGCCAGCACTGACACGGATACGAGATCAGATATGATGGACACCCCACCTTTGCATCAGCAGAGTTAATCCCCTTCGTCCCCCTAGATGCTGTGTGAGTTAAACACATATAATGGCATTCATGGTTGAGTTGACCCAGTTCTGAACATTCGCTTTAGAGTCCCTCAGTCTATGAGAAGCAAGAGAATGCAGGATTGGCATTTTCTGCCTTCCCACAAAGTGGACAGAAAATTTAATCATGATCATTTATATGTGATATAAATGTGTATTGATTATATATGTATGTATGTGTATATATATATAAAACCCTTGATAAATAAATTGTCAAAGCAAGAATTCTCAATAAAACACACATTCAAACCATATTTCTAGGGCTTGAACATAGCTCTCCCTATTTATGTCTGCAAATATCTTGATAATGAGCATCAACATTACTGTGGCTTGGAGCACAAAAGACTAGAAGAAAAGCACTGGGCAGAGAAGAAGTCCCATGCCTGCATCGGACACCTTTCATTCCTTTGTCCAAGGCTATGGAAACTCCCCCAGCAATTATATTCACAGTCTGGATCAGCATGCATACCTCATCTAGCTGAGGTTAATTTCTGTGCCTAGACTACAGCACTACTAATATACAAACTGTGTACATCCTTGCAAAATGCTTCCTTTGCTCAGGAGCCTCATTCTTCCACATATAGGCTGAACTGTGTGAGTCTAAATGAAGTCAGCACCGGAACCCAGGCAGTTCATTATTTGTAATAGGTCACATTTCATTTTGAGCAGCTAAAAACTTCTTCCAGAAGAATTGCTTCTAAAGTTATACCCAAGACCCCCTCGTTACTTGCAGTTGTAGGAGAGATTAAAGCAAAACGTAGGCACATGGAGATTTAATTATGTATGCACATCTAGAAGAAATGATAAGCTGGGGATCTGCCATTACCTTGATATTTGCGAGATAAATGGATCTCTGAATAAATAAAAGCCTTGAGCCTCTGCAGCTGTCGCTAACATATTTCACCCTAATTGCAAAATATTTATTTTGAACACAAGAACACACAGCGAGGAAGCTCACATCAGCTGGAGATAACCCTTCCAGTTGCTGACGTTTGCAAATTAACTAGAGTCATGTGAGAAAGAGAATAGGGATGGTATTTAGGCTTTCTACAGGAGAAAGGAAGGAAAGAAATAATAAAAGAAAGAAGGAAAGAAAACCAAAGGGAATATAAGAACAAACAGAGGAAAGATGTTGATAAAAAGCACCCTTCATGGTTTCTTTATGGATAAGAACTATTGCATCTTACTATGTGCCTTAGTATCCATATACTACACAGCACAAAGAACTTAGAGAATAATTATTGAATAAAAAGAAGGAATAAGATCACCCCAAAATAGTTATTGAGTTTATTTCTTTATGAAATAATGTATTGTTATATGTGAGAAGCCCCTGAACCCCCAGACTCTTCCTTTTCCTCCATTATCACTGGAAGGTTTTAAATTATTTGCATCATTGATATTATGGGAGTTTCTACAAGTAAAAAGTAATCTCTAAACATTTGCTTATTAAAATATAACGCCATTCAGGAATCATGATAAAACTTTATTTCAGTGAGACACCCAACTTCTTTATATATCCGTTCACTTAATCAGCATTTACTGAACATCTAACTGCTAGGGAAGGACTGTGCAGAGAGTGCCTTTTATACATGTTTATATAGATGAAACCCATGCACTGTATTTTCTTCTACAATCAGCAATCCCATTTATCTATTTAATCCAGTTCACTTCTCACACATCCAACTTCCACCACTAAATTAGAACATGGTGGGCAAGTGATATTGGAGGGGGTCACTTGGCGCTCCTGATGTTGAGATTCTGGAGCCCTGCGTTGTGTGCTCCATCAGAGAAGTGAGCAGGGAAATGAGCCAAAGATCTAGGTGTGCAATTAAGGTGGGAGCAACAACCAGGCAAGAAACTTTACTCTTCCGACCACACCCCCCCACTGCAATTCTTCAAATAAGGCAAACTGAGATTCCGTTTGACCCTCTTCCTGCTCTCCGCATTTCCTTTTTTTCTAGAGAAGATTCTGGCATCAGAAGATGATAACTAAATGGTAATGTGTCATTGTTCTGATGAGGAGGGTTACAACGCTTGAGACACATAGAAACATGTGGGAGGCAGCTGAACGGCAGATAAAAGGCATCTCCTGACCAGTCGGTAGCAAATAGCAGTTGAGAGTTTCGGCAAATGCACTTACGAAACCGGAGGAGCTTCTTAGGCATTTATTATAAGCCAATTCAAACCCTGAGGGTTATTGAAGATTTTGTGAAAAGCACCTCTTAACTGACCAACTGTCAATTAGCAAAGGAGAGAATGCCCCAAGTACTCCATTATGATGATGATCAAATAAGCGGGCTTTGATTACTGTAATAACAGTGCTACAATGCATGAAAATCTTCAGTTTTAGCTATGAAAAGAATTCCCAACTAGTGATCATCTGTAAAGTCTACCATGGACGACTGTGAGTACAATGGCGCAGGGATGCCGATTCACTTTTCTTCCTCCAGCCTTTCAGGTGATGTGCTATAATGAGTAACAATAACCATTACAGTGTGAACATGCAAATCTGATTTTCTGGATGACTTATCAAACTTTCAGGGATGTCTTTCTTCTAATTTCTGATCGTTATATCAGGCAATAATTAGTCTAGGGATGAGAAATGCAGATTATATGACCCTGGCTGAGAAGCTATAGGACTTGTAGTGGGTGTGTAGCTTTGTGTTCTAATGTTTGATTACATTCATGTGTGCATGTGTACACACATGATATATGTATGCATTTCACATGAATTATACATATACACTTACATTCATGTACATAAACGTGACTTTCTGATTTCTTAATAATATACAGACTTGGAAACATTATTTAACTATTTTTATACTAAATCAGCCTCTCAAACACTTCAAAATAAATGAGTTAAGAATCAGAATGTCTATCTAAAATGGATCGTCTTTTGTGCCAGACCCAAGCACTCATGCATCACTGGTCCTGGTACTGACCTGAACGAGCACTATTCTTTATTTTTCCTAATGTGTCTTTGAATAGCTATCAAATTCATTTAGTCTTATTTGTAACATGTACAAAATCAGCATAATATCTGTTGGGGGAAGCTGCAAGAGTAGATGTCACATATGAAATGATGATGCCTTTAACATAGTAGGGCACTCAGTGGAAGAGGTGATGGATTTTTACTTCTAGGGAATGGGTGTGGCTCAGTCTCTCTCACTTTTTTTCTCTTTCCTTCTGGGGAGCAAACCCAGACACTCTACCAAAGAGCTGTACTCCAGTTCCTGATTTCTTTATACATGAACCCAATTTTGTACTATTTCATTAAAATTAGTCCTAGTCATTGGATTCCAATAGCACTAGAGAGTAAGAGAAGATAAACATGACAGTAGGGACTCACTGCTGATGTGCAGTTGACATAGATCAGGAGAGTAACATGATTTAGCCCTGCGGAGTTCTCTGCATTACCAAGAATTTGTGTAGAATTTTTCTATAGGGAAAAGATCTTCATTTGATCTTTCTCAATGTTTTGCTGACATTTTATATAATACACTCGCATAAACAATATTTGGAGCAGCGCCAGTTTATAAATAAAATAATGATTAATTATTTTACATATAAACCAGACCCAGTTCAGGACATAGAAATGGTATGTTGGTACTTTCAAACCGAAAATAAGTGTGATGCTCACCTCTTGATTGCCCTCTTTGCTGCCCTAGCAGGATTCAGCCGGTGCCTGATTCAACTCTCCTCCACATTCTGTTTCTATCAACCTTGTCTCTCTCAAATAGTCATTAACTACCATAACAAATATCCATTATTAAAATGACCTCTCTTTATTACATGGCAAGGCAGAGCTTGAGGTATCCATATCTGATCTTGCTTTCCGCAGTAGATTAGTCTTTTTGTTGCCCAATGGGCAGTTATGTGAGAGCTTTACCTGCCAATCCTTCAGGGTCACATCAGCGTTCAAGTACAAGCCACGTTCTCCTTCAGTAGCACAGTCAAAAGCTGAGCATAGCATGGAGGTCTACGGGGCCCAGCCATGCCCGCCCAATGAGGTCTTCCTGGAAGGCACTTGCTTTGGAGATACTTGATCACCTATTCTTTGCCAGATTTGCATTTCAGTCTCAGGTTGCTGCTTTCACCCATGTCCTTTCTTCATTCTTTGTACCCGTATCAACTAAGCATCGTACTTGGAAGGCTAGGGTTTCCCTCGCCCATGTCTACTTTCTTACCGCCTCATCTTCCACGCCTCAAATATACCTTTGTTCTTCTGCGTTTCTATCAATGTCTAGGCACCAGAGTATTCCACTCACACCTACGGCAATATAAGACCAACTGAAAAAAAATATAATAGATCGGATCTGATCCTGTCATGGGCAAAGCTGTGTGTCGGCCCTTCATACCTCGACTGACAACTGATAAAGAAATGAACTTCATCTCCTAAGCCTTTCTGCTGAAGTATCAGACATACCTAAATGCTGCAAATGAACAAAAGATTGCAGATTAAAAGTTTACCTGCCACAGTTGTATCTTTAAATGTTAAGCACCTTTCCAAAAATAAATTCCTCGTGTGTTTATTAGCTTTATAAATATCTAGCACATTCCTCAATTCTTTATCAGTTTCAAAATGAGATCATCCTTGTTAGTTGAACATCATGTATAGAGTATGCCTAGGGTGATACATAGATGTTTAAAATCAACTATCAGGAGAATATAAAGGATGTTAATTTCTCCTATCAGAGAGCTTGATATTAGCCTCAGAACTCATTTCTTTCTTAGGCAAACATATGGTAATAGAAGTGGTGGAGTTGAGACTGGAGAAATAGAATTTTACAAATGGCTAAACAATGGACTCTTCTCAAGTTGTTTCTTATGAATGTGAATTAGAACATATTATCTCACATTGATTAGATCATATTATGATGAACTGATTATTCTCTTGTTTTAGTGTTACACACTCAGGAGCTGATGCAGCCCATATTTTCCAGTCACTTTGTAAATCGTATATCTCTGCAGGAGCATCTAAATAATGTGGAATTTCTAGGTTCATTTCAGCTGCACAGATTTAAAATCTAGCAGTTAAAATGGCAAGCTTTGATGTACTATGACTCTCTTGTTTCCCTCCAATAAGAACTTGAACCCTATAATTTCCCTGACAAATTCTAAGTGTACTTCTCATTGGGGCTACATTTTTATATATCTGGGGATATTTTCCAAATTCTTCTCTTCTGCTTTTGATTGCACAAAATGTTTTGGAAAATATTTAAGTTCATGAAATATCTTTTAAAAATCTTGAAAAAGAACTACCTTTCATAATTTGTGTTTGTTGAATAAAGGTATTTTTAAATTCTTATTCATTGAACACGTATTTAGGGAGATTAAATGCGAGTATTACAGGAACGGAAATTTGGTAAGATTGTAAAGAAGGACAGATCATCTTGAAGCTGGTATTCTAAGATGGAAGAACAGGGACTAACTAAAATGCAGATAAATAACAGAAAAGGCAAAGTGATACTTCATTATTTCTATCAGCAGTTTGGTGTACAGTCTATTGACTTACTATAGATTTGCAGGAGAAACACAATGCTTTGTCATTCAGCCTAAAAATCTGCTCGGAAAGAGGCATGTTGCCTACTTTAGTAGCAAGCCCAAAACACAGAGCATAATACATACCTCATTCTAAAGCGGTTTGTGGTTGATTTTCTAGTGAATTTTCCTCTAAACAGGCACAAAATGGGAGTCATTTGTCTCTCGTCATGTTAATCATCATTTAAGAAAGATAAAGCCATCAAAGATTGTGAAAATTTATTAGATTCACACCCCTGAAATTTAATTTCTACTGAGTTAACTGTGATAGAATATCAGTCTTCTCAAAGAATCAGGAAGTTATAACTGTTGCAAAAAAAAAAATGCCAAGGGTGATGCTAAACTTACTTCAGTGAAGGGAAAGCCTGGGGGCTTCTCAATCAATTCAGTTGCTTTCTATTTGTGTACTCGGGGCATGTTATAAGGAAAAACAGCCGAGAAAATACTGAGTCCTCTGCCTGAGCTTTAAGGTAGGCTTTTTAAAATACGAAAAGCAAGGGTGAGTCCCTGAAATTTTAACCTATAGTATTTGGTTTTGAAGTTGCCTCTTTTCTTTGAAATTCTACAAGAAACAACTCTAGAAGGTATTCTATTTTCTTATATTTTTCCCAACAAAACATTTAGAATTAGAGTTTCCTTCATGGAAGAATTTGAAAAACCAGAGACTGGGGCATCATGCACAGGGCCTACTCAGGTCTCTCTCTCTCTCTCTCTCTCTCTCTCTCTCTCTCTCACACACACACACACACACACACACACATACACACACACACACACACACACACAGAGAGAGAGAGAGAGAGAGAGAGAGAAAGAGAGAGAGAGACTTCCAGTTCAGTGTTTTTATGGGGTTCTTTAGTGTGTGAACAAGCCTCTCTTTTTTTGTGACTTCTCTTGGGGATCTTTTCCTTTTGTTTTTTTTGTTTTGTTTTGTTGAATTCTGATGCCTTAGTTTTTGCTTTATCTTATTATATAACATTGTATTTATTATTATTCCTCAAAAGCCTGTTTTATTTCTAGTGAGAGAAAGAAAGGGGGTGGATCTGGATGGGAGGAGCGACGGGAAAGAATTGGGAGAAGAAAGGGAGGAGAACCATGATCGGTATATATTACATGGGAAAAATTTATTTTCAACAAAAAGAAAAATGATTTGTTTTATCCTTAATTGTGTGTGTAGGAGTGTATCTGTGTGGGGGTAGGCATATGTGAGGGCAACGCCTGCCGAGTTTAGAAGAGCACATTGGAACCCTTGGATCTGGGTTACGGGTGGTCGTGTGAAGTCTAGAAGAGTGTTGGATCCCTTGGAGCTGGGTTACGGGCGGTTGTTTGCAGTCTAGAAGGGTGTTGGGTCCCTGGGAGCTGGGTTACGGGTGGTCGTGTGCAGTCTAGAAAGATGTTGGGAACTGACTTCCGGTCCTTTGGAAGAGCAGCAAGCCTGTTCAACCACTGAGCTGCCTCTCCACCCCAGACTGAAATTCTTTATTCTCCTTGCTTATGCTCTTTCCCTCACCTTTGCCAGACACTTCTATTCCAGTCCAGACTTCTGTTCTGCGGAGAGCACAGGTGACTTTGGAGTTCTTAGCAGCACGGTGCCCCAGTTGTCGCAGTGGAACAGGAAGAATTAGCATGCTATGTATAACCTGTCTTCTCTCACCCAGCATTTTCTAAAACAACCATCCGATGTTCTGTGTCACCAAAACAAAATGCAGAGGTAGCCAGCTGGCATTATTTTATTTTAACTTCCAGCTCCTTAGGCTTAAGGCTCTGGTACATGGGTGTCGAATCTGTTAGGACAGCACTGTCCTGCACACAGGATTTCTAGTAACATGTAACATGGAATGAACATTGATCAGACCTATGCTGCTAGGTTACTAACTGGGATTTTATACGGGAGCAGCCTTACAGAGAGGTACATTTGGCTCACATTTAGATATTTATACTGGCACACCACTCCAGAGATCCTGAATGCCCTGCTTTTATCCAATTGATCAATAACATAGCTTATTTTCAACCATGGCTGGCTGAGAATTCACAGAGATCCACCTGCCTCTGCCTCCCGAGTGCTGGGATGAAAGACGTGGACCACCACCGCCCCAACACTAAAGAAATTTTTGATATAGTGATTTTTATCTCTTTGAATGAAATCTTAGGTAGCACCTCTGTGTGCTTCTCTGATTTCTGGACACCTAAATTATTTGGAGTTTTTTTTTTATTCGTGGTGTTTAAAGACTTTTTATCAATTATTTTGTGTGTTTGTGTGTGTGTGTGTATGCGTGTGTGTGTGTGTGTGTGTATGTATGTGACACATACACACACACCAGGACATGTATGTGGAGTTCACTGGGTAACTTATGGAAATTGGTTTTCTATTTTCACAATTTGGGGTCTGGGGCTCATACTCAGGTCATCCGGACTGACAGTAAGCACCTTTCCCCTGGCCCCTAGAATGGTTTCTTTAACCAATACATCAATAGATACATTCTACTCTACATTGAATTCACATTTACATGCAACTGAATCCACCTCAGATATAGGAAAGAAGGCAAATTACTAACCATTGGTTATGGTTAGTATTGCTTTTTCATCCAGTGGTTAATTAACATGACTGCCTCCTTCCCAGCATGCTGCAAGTTCATTTCCCATGGTGACCCACAGTCTGGGATCAGGAGAGCAATTTAGCATATGCGGTTTTAAGAAAGGCTAGGGTACAGATCTCCAAAAAGATGGAACTAAACCTCCAAAGATGTCCATTTATGTAGAAACAGCAAGATGGACAGTAACAGTATTATCTTCTGGAAGGGGAATGCAGATGTTGATAAGGAAAAAAACGTCCATTTCTGGCATTTAGCAATTGCAAATGCTTGATGAAGTGAACTGGGTTGAACTCCCCTGCTATATTAACTTGGCGCGCATATGGAGAAAAGTTATTTCAAAGTCAAGTGCTAGAGGAACTACACAGAGGTTCACCGTGTGCAGAACCACCATGTGCAGGGATCAGTTTCCAAGCACATGATGTCATCGCGCGATCAAGACTCACATCCACTGCAGAAAACACACTGCTTCATGAGAGCTCTGAGGGTGTGACTAAGCTTCACTTATTTACTAAAATGTGAGCCTTCGTATCTAGAACATCTATCCTGCTTTTGCAAAACTTATAGGACTTAGTTTTCACTAAGGTTCAACCCAAGCAACTAATGAATTAAGAGTGTTGGGGGTGGCAAAATGGCCCAGAGAGTAATGGTCCTTGCTCCCGTGCCTGAGGACCTGAGCCAATCACTGGTGGGAAGAATGAACCAATCTTTGCTGGTTGTCTTCTGACCTCCGTGCATGCTGTTCTGTGGGATGTGTGCACATGCACATATATGCAAGCACACAACACACACACACACGTGCATGCTCAAACACATGCACACACACTAAATAAATGAATAAGTAAATAAGTGTAAAAAAATAGAAAAAGGAAGGCTTAGTAAAAGGAACTCATTCATTCATTTGAGGCCTATGTAGAATATTTAGGAATGTTCTCACTACTACCACTGTTTGACCGTTGCTGTTCTGAATTGTACTATCTGTGCAATAGTGTCTTGATTAGTTAGATTTGTACTTAATAACAGAACCAAGTGTGGTAGCTATTCTCATGTTACTTGCACACACAGAACAAGCCATATATAAGGTTGTGTTGGTGACAGGATTTGCACAGGGGCTCATTCTCATCTCGTCCCATACCACTGCTCTGATCTAGAAGACCCCATGCTTTAATCTAATATGGATTTCTTATTTAAATGAGAGTAAACTTTGTTGTGGTGTCCCTTAATTGGCAGTTACTTTCTTTTCTTGCTGACACATACTTTAGCCTAGGCTTTAAGCTTATTTCAGTATGTGGGCTATTCCATAATCAGATGATAACACTTATTACATGAAATGCCAACACTGACGCTGTGCACTTGGTAGATGTCTACACAGCAATTTTCCTGAAGACGTTTTAAGGCAAACACCCCAAAGTTAAGTTCCATAACTGTAAAAGTAGAAACCGTAGCAGGAGGACTTTCATTGAGAAAGAAGAAAAAGATCAAGGCACAGTTTATAATTTCTTCACATTAATTTTTTCCCTATTTATATCTTGAATATCATCATAAATACAACTTCTTATTGATTTATATGTGTGTGGTTGTTGTATTATCATTTTAATATGCTATTTAATCAGACAATGAGATATAATCTGTAAAGAGAATTGATATATGTTTCATAGTGACAAAGGTATGTTTAAAAATGAGTGTGCCCCTAACATACCTTGATTATTAATTTAGTTCTATCCGAGCTCTTTATCTGGAGGGATTTATCAGGTTTCCGTCGCTGTATCCAGGCACTTTTGAGCTCTATTGCTGCATAGGATGCTAAAAATGCAAGCGCAGCGATTCTGAACCTCAATCCTGCTCCGGTCTCCTCTAAGTATTTTAAAGTGGAAACAGAAGCAGAAACTCTTTTGGGCTGCACCATCTTCCAATACAAGTAAAGGTTTAACTGCTTTTCTTATCTCCTTCAGAGGAACGAAATCTGTATTCAGGATGTGACGCTGCTTCTGAAGTCCTCGGAGAATCAGAGAAAATGGCCCATTTTCATTTTAATGAATCACGCTGGAGAATAAATTTCCATGATATTAATACTGAGACCTGGAGGATGGTATGTTAGAATGCTCATAATAAAGGATTTAGGAAGCATGAAAGTTCTGGGCTATGAATTCTGGTAAGTCACTCATGTGTGACTCTGGATAAGTTGCCTGAGCTCAAGGCTTCCTGGTAAATTGAGATGGAAGGCGAGAGGGAGGCAGCACATGCTGAAAACCAGCTCTGCGGGGCCTAAAGAAGATAAACCCAGCGCCAGCTTGGCTCTGTGTATGCTTCTTGGAACTTCCTGCCCAGAAACCTGCAGCACGTCCTGGGGGTCATTCCTCGTGGGTTGCGCAGCATAAGTGCAGCTCATGTACGGGAAAGACTTTTCTCTCAGAGGTGGTGGCCAGGCTGCG
>PVIU01001295.1:121279-224346 GCA_004026605.1 Ondatra zibethicus | reverse complement strand
ATGGAACTAGAAAGCATTATTTTGAGTGAGGTAACCCAGACACAGAAAGACAATTATCACATGTACTCACTCATAGGTGGTTTTTAAACATAAGGCAAAGAAAACCATCTTACAAACCACAATCCCAGAGAATTTAGACAACAATACAGACACTAAGAGAGACCTACATAGATATAATCTACGTGGGAAGTAGAAAGTACAAAAAGACAAGATCTCCTGAATATTTTGGGAGCATGGGGACCTTGGGTGAGGGTTGAGAGAGGGAGGGGAGGGGCAGGGAGGGGAGCAGAGAAAAATTTTTAAAAATTAAAACTTAATAAAACAATTTCACAATAAAAAAATGAATGTTGCCTTTAAGCTATAAAAATTGAATTTTATATATTTATATATATATTAAAATTTTATATGCATATTTTAAGTTGTAATATTAAACAATAGAAGTTAAGGATAAATAATAAAAAGTTATTACAAATTTTGAAATTAATTAATTGGTGATTACATTTTATTCTTTAACAGTTACAATTATGTATATTATATGTATTATCATATGCACACATATATGCATATATATAACATACATACATGCACACACATATATAAATATATATAAAATGTATTCTACTTACTCTACCCCAACCTTCTTTAATCTTCCTCCTACCACTGTTAATACCTCTTCTGTTCTTTCTAATATTTACCTCTTTCATTTTATTTTGTATCCCATTGAGTCTTACTAGGGCTGTCTGTGTGACTGAGTTTTTACTATCCAGTTGACATGTGAGTTAATAGAACTGAAGCCAATGAATCTACCTCCCCAGGAGTTTCAGCTGAGAGCTAGTAATTGGTGAGCCTCTTCACATCCATGACTTACAGTATGATATTTCAAGTCCTGTGCAAACGTAATACAAACAAGCACAGCTGCTATATGAGTTCATAATTTCTGTTGCTGTGTCTTCCTAAAAAGATAACATTTCAATGCCATTCTTTCTGTTTTCCAGTTCTTATATTTTTTTTCTGCTCATATCAGTGATTTGTCTCTGACTTTTAGAAGTGTTGGCACAAATGCCTTTTTTAGGGCTAATTCCATAACAATAGCTTATTCTTAGCACCATTAACAACCATAAATATTTGCCTTCACAGCCTTTATTTTTTAAAAAAGTGCCTTTATTATTAAGGTTCTGAGTTGTATTAGTCTATCGATTAAAACATCAGTTTTTAAAGTTTGTTTAACATCATATCAACTTAGAAAAAATTAGTAATAAGTTCCTATTTACTCCCTAGATAGAGGGAGACAGGTTTGTGTTAGCTCACAGTTCTTAACTATGGTTCTTTTTCTGCTCTTAGAAGATTTGAAGATACACAGCCTGATGAATATTGATAACCAATTTGAGTGGTTATTCACATTTCCATCAAATTATTGAGATACTAATCCATATATATGCACAATATGCTCTATCAAATGCCTCACTGAGATCTTATTTTATTTTAGATATGTAAAGTTATAGCTAACGCAACAACCTTACTTACTTTGTATTATCCCACTCCTCAAAGGTACTAACCTCAAAGTGTCTTTTCACTTTTGGTGTTCATGTAGGTTTTCCAGGTTAACATGAGTCTAAATATCTGATGCTACTTTCCACATATAGCAGCAAACCTGCAGCACTTCTTTCTGGGCCTGGCTATCTCAATGAAAGAAAAGTTTTCCAGAGACATCTATTTACCCACAAGTTCTCCAATTTCAGTTTTATTTACAGATAAAACAAATTCTAATTTGTAAGTGTATCATATTTTCTGTATCCATTAATAAGTTAATAGGCTTCTTGGCTTATAATGATATTTTATTTGTGTTTAGTAAATAAAGCTTGCCCGATGATCAGAGTGCAAAGCTAGCCACACTAGCCAGCCATACAGGCCAGAGAGTGGTGGCACCACACCTTTAATCCCAGAAGCCACACTAGTTAGCCATAAAGGCTGGGCAGTGGTGGTGCATGCCTTTAATATCAGCACTAAAGAGGAATAAAAAGTGGGAGGAGACAGGATCTCAGGGTCACAGTATGCAGCTTAAGGTTTAGTAGAGAACATTGCAGTCTACGGTCATATTGAGGACTGCCCTTCTGTTTGTGTAAGGCTTGGAATAGGTAAGAACTCTCTAGTGGCTAATGCTTTGGTTTTCAGATCTTCAGCTTGAATCCCAATGTCTGTCTCTTGGTTTTTATTACTCATACTACATAGACTGATTCTATTTCTTGTTATTGTAAATAGTCCAACAAGGAACATGCATGTACAAGCATCTGTAGTAGGATATGGAGTTCTGTGGGAATCTGTTCAGGAGAGGTACAACTAGGTTATGTGTTCTATTTCTAGGTTTTGAAGAAACTGAATTTTTCCTACATGCTACTATGGAATGCTTCATAAATTTACATTTTATCTTTGTGCAAGTGATATGCCAGTCTTATTTGTGCTGTTTTCCCAATTTTGTATGCATGTTGTCAAAACAAACACAATTAAGGGCTGTCCATAATCATAATTGTAGTTGGGAGGGGAGATTTCTTAGTCAGCAAGTAGCTTTCTTTCCTCCATGGTTCCTGTCTGTGTCCCTGCATGAGTTCCCACCCTGACTCAATGCAATAAGACTGACCTGCAAGTATCAAGCCTTCCAAGCCTCTTTTCAAGCTACTTTTGTTTATTGTATCCATCAACCAAAAACAAATGAAAGCATTAGTCTCTGGAACTAAGAAATTTAAGTGCAAAAAGTTAGATTGAGTGAGATTTAAAACTTATACATATATGCATAAAACAAGGATAAAAGGGGCCATAAATTTGAAACACAACGTGTCATGTATGAGAAGTTTAGAAAGAGGATGTGGGGATGTAATAGAATATATTGTAATCTCAAAAATAAATAAAATAGTTACATAACTTTCCTGTTCTAAATAATCACTGTAAGTTCCTTCACTGATGATACAGGCAAACCATGAACATTTGACTGTCAGAGCTTTGTTGAGGAGTGATCTGAACAAATGGTCTGTGTTTTCTAAGAACTAAATAATCAAAATAAAAATTAACAAACAACCTGATTTTCAAGAATTTGTTCCTGTAGAAAACCAAGAAGCACTCATACAAATTTGTTTGATTAAAATGTTTATGAAAAAAAGCAACTCTTTTGTTTTCTAATTTTCTCTTGAAAATGTTATTTATAAGCACATTTAGGAAGTGATTATAGAGAAAGAATAATTATTTTACTTCACCAATCAAGTAAAGTATTATGTTTTTAATCTCAGGAAATAATAATAATAAAGACTCTACTAAGAAGACTGGGAGGTGATAGAAAGAGAGTTAAATATTTTTCAGAGTTCTTTCTCACTTTTCAGTAATAAATTTAAAGTTGTCTACTAAAAGAGCATTATTTTTCCAAGGACACTAACAGATATTAATGGATTTATCGACATTTTTGATGTAAAGAATTCCTATATAATATACTATTATATTTACATATTTGAAACAGTTAAAGAATATATGTCTTAAAATTGGAAATAATGTTTAACAAGAAAAAGTTTGAAAAGTTCTATTGTATATAGTCTAAATAGCTCGAGACTACATTGATTTTTCAGATTAAAAAATAAATTGAATAAATGGAAGGAAACCCAAATTCATTTAATATGTGCTTGCACATAAAGAAATAGACAATGACTAAGGGTATTCAGACCCAATATGCAATGATTAAAACTAGTAAATCATTAGCAAGACTAATCATATTAATCAAGAAACAATCTTAAATGGTGAACTCCTAAAGAACAGAAACTTCTTTCAATTGCTGAATGAATTACTTAGAAATCTCTGGAGTTCATTTTTTGTGCTAATGGTAACATGTCAGCAATAAGTAACATTCTGAGACTTCTTGTTTTAATGAGAAAATAAATATTCATATTATTGGATGTGAATTCATAGAACCTATAATCAATAAGACACACAGACACACACACAAATACGTGCATGACAATGTGTGTGTGTGCTTAATATGTAAATGGTAGAAAGACAGAAGTAACTAAGGAGTACAATAGATGTAAATATTCAACATTTGAAAATCTTAGTGTTAGCAAGTGTTTACATTGTGAAAAAGAACCAGTGAAAATGAAGGAAAAATAAGTCTGCATTTAGGTTAAGTTTGTGTTACAGGAAACCCGATGGGATTTTCTACTTTGCTTTAGTAATCAAGGAAAGCTATTGACAGGAACTTGGCAGATTGAGAAACTGAAGATGGATTGCATGATCACAAGCATGTTTAACAGATTCTGGTCAGTTCTAGATTCAGAGATGTTACTGTACAGACTTAGTTACCTAAGTATGAGAAAAGTAAGTGAATTAAAATTCTTAAAAATGTGGAACATAGGCCAGCATTGAGATGTCTTTAAAGATTTTAGAAGTATCTTTTAATTTAAAAATGAAACATGAGACAGTGGGGACTATCAAGAAAGATTTTTATCTCTAACAAAAGTAACTTAAATGAATTTGTTACATTAGTATGCAATGAGTCAGTCAAGAAAACAAAGATGGTGTTTCTTTACTTTTGGTTCACATTAAGTGATAAACTTCTGTACTCAGAACAATTGGATATTTCAAATGGTCAAATAAATATATGTAATATGATTCACTATGTTATTGAATCCTGTTAATTATCCTTTATTAATTGTGAAGATAATAACCGCCTTCCAGCTTTGCTCCACAATCTGTAAACTTCATCCTAATTCAGGTATAACTTTCTAATCACAGGAAAAGAACATTCATCCTTTCAATGTGGTGTGAAACAGTAAATTCATGAGTTCATTAATTTTAATAACATCTTGTATTTGCTAACATATTTTCTGCATTTGCATATTTCACTTTGATTTGTAAGAGTAGAACGAAGTCTATTTGAAAGCCTAATGTTAAATGCTACCCCAGGTAATGACAGAAGATTGATGTAGAAAGCCATACAGGTAAAGCTGCTCTCAGGACGCAACTCAATATGCTAAGCCAGTGCAGCCCACCTCTGAATTGGGTTAGGATGAAAGATTCAAGTTTCTCTGGTAAGTATGCTTTAATTAATACTTGCTTTGCTAGTACTGGTATTCATATCTTCCTGTCTTCATACTGATTGTTTCTCACACAGTTAGTTAAGATTTTCGGCATCTTAGTGAAGGCTTCTCATGAAGATCCCAGGAAACAGTTTCATCTAGAGTGGCTTAGACTTAAGTGTTTTTCCACTGTGCACTAATTTCCATCAAATTTACACCACCATTTGTTTGAAGCTCTCTCGAAAGTGGCACAAAACTACATCTATCCTGGCAATCAGATTGGGGTTCTTCTGAGAAGAAAAAGTTTTTTGAGGAATCTGCTCTCTGTCTTTTTGAGATTATAATAAAGGCATTTCCCCTTCTTTCCTTTCCTCCAAAATCCTCTCTGTCCTCTTTTAATTTTTCACAATTTTTATTGCATGCATGTATGCATATAACATTCCTAAATATAACCGGTTAAGTTCATGCAGTGTTACTGTATGCTTGTTTTCCAGGACTGACCATTTGGTACTAAATTTTCTGTTATTTTCATTTGACTCTTTACCTTGTTGCTTTAATCAACAACACACATGTCTGTACCAGTTACTTTGCACTTTTGGGGCAGAATGCCTGATGGAAACAAAACAAGGCCGGAAAAGTTGGTTTTGGCTCCCAGTGGTAAAGGGAGTTATGCCTATCATAGAGGGAAAGGCAACAGAGAATGCATGATGGTGGAAGTGTGTGGCAGACACTTATCACACTGCAACAGACTAAGAGTCAGAGAAAGCAGGCCAGAACCTGGAGTGAGGTAACCTTCAAAGACCTGCCCCTAGTGATATATTTCTGCCAA
Organism: Ondatra zibethicus; assembly: GCA_004026605.1. Taxonomy (NCBI): domain Eukaryota; kingdom Metazoa; phylum Chordata; class Mammalia; order Rodentia; family Cricetidae; genus Ondatra; species Ondatra zibethicus. The sequence continues at coordinate 218,466 of PVIU01001295.1, read as the reverse complement.
ATTGGCCCTGTCTCCAAAATGCTCAAAATCATGACATAGCTGAAAAGGCATTTAAAATTCGAGTCTGTGAGGAAAAGGAATATTTTAGATCTACCCCAGCACCTGGCACCTCAGCTCAAGTTTACAAAGAGCTTACCTGTAACTTCTGACTCAGTGCAAACACTGTAAATAAAACCTAGACCCAAGTGGATTTCAACTATATAACAATATTTGTAACTCCATGGCAACTGTAAAAAACAAAATGGAAAGTATTTTATATACATAAACTTAATTATGAATTTAAAAGCAACTGTTACTTTATTATAGAGAGATTCTATTCCGAGAATATTTATAATTCTAAATCAGAGGTTATTTCTTATGATGTTTTAAGGAAATTCTTGAAAATAATTTGACCTCTGTCTTTTCTTTATTTTTTTGTATGGGTGTGTGCCTGTCTGTATGAAGAGAACATATATCCAATGCTTATGGAAGTCAGAAGAAGAAAAAACAGTGCTAAGAACCAAGCATGAATTATCTGCCAGAACAGCAAGTGCTCTTGAATATTGAGATATTTCTCCAGTCCCATATTATCTTAAGTAATCGTTTTATTATGTAAATATGAATATTGTATAACCCTTATTATGCTTATTTTTACCAACCATGAAACTTGCTTTTCATATTCAGGTGGGATATTTAGTTGATTCATTAATTGCTTTAAGTTTGTTTTTTTTTTTTCTTGTATGACCTGGGTCATTTAAAGATATTTATGTTGTAGATTAAAAGGTAAGCTGTTATTTGAAATGAATGATTGATCCTGGTTGTTCATTTTGGTTTTTGTCATTTAACTTTTCCTGCCTTGCTTCTTCAGAAATCTAATTTCTGTGCTGCGTGGGATTGATTCTATTACAATACACCAAGTTTCTCTTTTCTGAGTATCATTTTTCTCTCATAGTTGTTATGATTGCAGTTCTCAGTTCTTTCTCCTATTCTTTGTGTTCTGTTTTGTATTTCCCCAAGGTAGTGAGCCATTTCATAAGTGTTGTGTGATTTGTTTTGTTCAGAAGAATTCTCTCCATGCACGTACTGCATTTAGTCCCATTCACTTATCCTTCCCAATGTCGCTTTCTTCTGGTAATCACTCTCACCCTTCCAGGTCACTGCCTGATGTCTCAAGCCATGTTCCAAGTACACTAAAGAATACCTGACATGTACTACATGTTTAGTAAGTGTTTGCAGAAGCAATGGATTAAGTTGATTTTTTTCCCTTTTATTCCTACAATTCTCTATTTTTTTTGTTGTTGTTAGTTGGTCATAATATTTGATATTTCCATCTCAATTTTTATTGTCTTTATTGTGCCATAGCTCTTCCTTGATTTGTGAATTTTTCATAGCATTTTGTGTGAGTACATAATACAGAACAAACTTTAAATACAATAGTAATTATGCATAAAAATGACTGTGGAGTGTTCTGCTATCTATACTATAAATCTGTGTCATACACTTTCCCCAAGATTCAGGGATTGCTATAGAGGTTAGGCAGAAAGGCCGCAAATTCCAGAGATTGTTTAAGACCAGAGCTAACCAAAATTAATCTTTTCTGGACATGACATCACTTATACTTTAATGAACTCATAGTATATGTCGATATCTCTAAAAGACCTGTGCAAAATTAATCCATCCAGCATTTTGTCACTGAGTAGGAAGGGGTTCGTGATTTTTCCTGAAACACAGAGTTGTGAATAGATAATAGCTTTAAGGTACAGAGAGTCAATTTTCTTTAAATTCAAAGCTCCTGGTGAGTAGACCATGCCATAGAAGATGGCCCAATATCCAGAAGTGTATATAAAAGTCAAATTATGTCAACAGACTTTTAAACACAACAGAAGAGGATTGGAAATTAGGGTTTTAGGGCATATTTTAGGATAGATCTTTGGAAACTTAAGGGTAGGGTTTGGTGTTGGATATGATCAAAATACATTGCCATATCTAAATAAATTAAAATTATTGTTTTAAAATTTGAAGTTAATTGGACAGCATATCTAAAATAGTTAATAGTATAAAAATTCAATGCAGTATTACTATTATTCACTTATCAAAACTTAGAAATGTAAAGTAACTTTAGAAACTACAATGCTAACCTAATGCAATAGATTAACTCAACTTTATTTCCTCTTCCTCTTCTTCTTCCACTTCCTAAGAGAGGGCAGGGGACCCTGCCCTGTGGAAATTCCAAGGCCCTCCCTTGTTCCTCCAGGCTTAGGAAGGTATGCATCCAAATAGACTAGGATCCCTAAACACAGTACATGCAGTAGAGACAAATCCCAGTGCCATTATCATTGGCTTCTCAGTCTGCCCCAATTGTCAACCACATTCAGAGGGTTCAGTTTGATCTCATGCTCATTCAGTCCTAGTCCAGCTGGCTTTGGTGAGCTCCCATTAGATCAGGCACACTGTCTCAGTGGGTGGACCAGCCCCTCACAGTCCTGACTTCCTTGCTCATATTCTCCCTCAATGGTATTATTTATAAAGTAATAAAAAAGAGAAAACAAACAAACAAACAAACACAAAGATCAGCTTTGTCAATCATTTGAACATTCAGAACCATTGTATATTGCACTGTCCTGTTTATTCAGGTCTCCTGATTTTTCACAATTGATATTTTGCCTTTCCTGTAGGAAAAATATAAATTTAAATGCCCATTAAAAGACTAATTTTAATGGAAAATAATAATTCAACTTTATTCTCACTAATGACAATAATGTGCGATCGTGATAATTGTGAGTTTTTATGGCATGCGTTATATTTGTTAAAAAAATCTTTTCAGTGGAGAACACACATATTGTCTTAAGGCTTGTATGTGTGGTAGGAGTTAGGATTAAATATTAGGTCATTTTCTTGAAGTATATCATATTTATTCAGTGTACAAGAAGTTGTAGAAGGGTTGTATTTCAAAGACAATAGAAAAGATATTTGGATTTTATATTTTTTAAACCTAAAAAAATTTAAAAAATAGATAAATACTTGTGACCAGATGATTATAAATAAGCTAATGAAATGTGAATTATTAGGAGTTACTAGAGTTAAAAAGAGAGAAAAAAGATTTTCCCAGTAAACAGAAAATTTGGAAAAACCAATATAAAGGTCAAGAGGTAAAGTTACAATAATGTTCCAGCAAGATTACAAGTCATAAAACAGGAACAGGCCAGTTCTAAAGCCTTTAGATCACCAATAAGTATTCAAGGCTCTAATAAAGAAAGATGCAGAAAAGAGCTATTGAGGTAGAGAGGAACAAATTTGAATTCCTTACAAGAAGATAGTTGAACCTATCTCTATGATAAAACAATTATTATATTTCCAATATAACTGAAATGAACTTGAAGGACACACAGACACACACACACACACACCAGAGACATTTCTATGGCTGTTGGAATTAGCAAAATAAATGACATTAATAAAGTTTGCAAGAGAATTATTGCAGAATAGCTGAGCATAAGCACCAAAGAAAGTCTCAAGAAAATGTGCCTAAAAAGTTTAAGACTATTAGGTACAGAAAATATATACTATGGCAACATGCTTCGAAAAAATCATTATTAGTTGATTTGCTAATTTGTAAAGCCTAGACACATACACAAAAACAAATTTGTACAGCTCCATTAGACAATAAAATTGTAAGGAATCATAAGGGGAGTCCACTAGTTACCTGCTTGTCACTATAATCACAAATTCAATTTAGAAAATGTCCTAAAGGAGGAAATACTTATTTTGGCAGGTGGGTTTAGAACTTCATCCCACATTTTTTTAATTACGTTTCTGAGTAATGCCATGCTGCATTGATTTAAGAACATTTGACAGTACTCTGATGTGGGGTTGGTGAAGATCTTTTCCCATTCTGTAGGCTGTCGTTTTGTCTTGTTGACCATGTCCTTGACTGTACAGAAGTTTCTCAGTTTCAGGAGATCCCATTCATTAATTATTGCTCTCAGTATTTGTGCTACTGGGGTTATATTTAGGAAGAGGTCTCCCGGGCTAATGCATTCAGGTGTACTTTCCAGACTTTGACAAAAGAATGCATTAAAAAATGTTGTAAATTTACACAAGGGAGTACTACACAGTGAAAAAATAATAATGATATCTTGAAATTTGCTGGCAAATGGATGGATCTAGAAAACATCATATTGAGTGAGGTAACTCAGACCCAGAAAGACAAATATAATATGTACTCACTTAAGTAGCTTTTAGACATAAGGGAAAGAAAAACTAGCCTACTATTCACAATCCTAGAGAACCTAGACAACAAAGAGGACCCTAAGAGAGACATACATGGATCTAATCTACATGGGAAATAGGAAAAGACAAGATCTCCTGCGTAAATTGGGAAAGTGAAGATCATGGGAGAAGGTATAAGGGGACAGGAGAGGAAGGGAGGACAGCAGAGAAAAATATATAGCTCAATAAAACAATAAAAATATATAAATATTCCATTTAAAAACTGGTAAAAAAAAGAACATTTGATAGAACTGTTCATATCTTGGAGGAAAGAAAGGTGAGAGAAGTAACTGTAGGACTCAGCTAGCTTCATTCATCCTGTTTCTTTTATTATGTCTCTAATGCCTCAAAACAATCTCACACTAGTTTGGAAATTATTATTAAAACGGGTTATTTATTGGAGGGGAAAATACTTACATATCAATGTCCCAAACCACAGTCCTCTCATCACAAACAGGAAACAGAGAGTTTAGCAGTCTGAACGCAGCTGGAAGCAAGAGAGGGAGCGGAGGGTTGCCGACTGCTTTTTAAAATGAAAGAGACCACGCCCCAGTGGGCTGGTATCTTAAAGGCTTTTGGCTGAAGGAGTGGAAAGAGTTCCCGCAGCATGTCTCTGTTAACTTATCATGAGACGGAAATGCCCCCTTTAGGCCACCCATTTGTAAACAAACTCCCTGGTACACATGTCTGCCTCAACAACGTGAGTGACTTTAAATCCAATTTAGTTGGTGAAGTGAAGTATGTGCAGCCTTTCCTTGACAAAAATGCCCTCATGTACCATGTAAAAGATGCCTGTAAGGGCATTACCTTTGTGAAGACTGGTTCTGTTATGAGTAGGAACATAACAGCAGTATTTGGCAGAAAATGCTGGTATTATGATATGTTCTAATTTGCTAAATGAAAAACAAAAAAAAAACCTCATACAACAGACAGAGATAGGAGCTCTGATAAAGAATGCATTATTTCTTCTGTGGTCTTTGTTATCACTACATTTATAAATACCTAATGCATTTATTTTTGGGTTTTTTTTTGTTGATGATCTGAGACAGATAAGGATTTAAAATTGAACTAATTGCTTTGGATTAAACAATGGTTGAGCCTAAGGTTAAGTGTGCATTTTCTTCTGTGCCACAGAACATACAGAAACTACTAGTAGTTAAAACCCAGTGGCGTCATTGAAGTTCTTGATATTTTTAGTAACATATTTTAATTTCTGTTTTAATTATACTGACCCAAAAGTTCATGATGTATTTTCAAATGGGGCATTTTGGAATAATTTCTATTTCAGAAGACTAGATAAACTTGTTTGGAGAGTGTCAAGAAAGAATACCTAAAAATAATGATATAAATCATGTCATTATGTACAAAACTGACATTGGGAGCCTTCTTTTCCAAGAGAAAAACTGGTAAGAAGAAAAAGAGGTCACAAACAGTGAACACTGGGAATCCTGAGTGAGAGAAAATATAGGAAGTATTTTACAAGGTGAAGTTGCGAGATTAACAATAATCTAAAGAATTATATCGTAGATGACATGAATAGGTCTTCATGAAAAGCACAGGGTGATTGAAAAAAATAAATGATAAGCCATCATAAATAAATTTGAAGGACATAAAATTTCTGAAAACACCATTCACGTTTCCTTCTGGGTTTGCAAAGTTCTGCAGTTTTGAATAGTCTTCTGTCTAGATTGATAGCATAGCCTCATCTATAAAATGCTGATCTATGACAGAAACAGCTAATCTTTAAATAATGAATTTCAGTGACCCGTGAATCCAATTTCAAAGGTACTATAGCTTTGCAACACAGTACAGAGTTATGATCTAGAATAAAATATTGAGTGTTGTAATGAGGCGAGAGCAGGCTGCGTCCCACTGCCCAGCTAGCTTAACCCAGAAAATAACCACACAGAAATTGTATTAATTAAATTACTGTCTGGCCCATTATATCTAGCCTCTTCTTGGCCAACTCTCTGATCTAACCCATTTCTACCAATCTGTGTTCACCACGAGGGTGTGACTTACTGGGAAAGATCTTAATCAGTGTCAGTCTCAGACAGGAGTTTCATGTCATCTGTCACACTGCCCTTCTTCCCAGCATTCTGTTCTGTCTACTCTGCCTACCTGATTTCTGCCCTATCAAAAGACCAAGGCAGTTTCTTTATTCAACCAATGAAAGCAACACAAATACAGAAGGACCTCCTACACCAATTGAGTACAATAATGCCTTTAAAACATTCTTAGGAATTAGGTTGATTATACATGATCATTCACTGAGTAAGTCTAAGAATGTAAATTATTTTGGAAGCGTAAATTAATCTTGAATTGTTTCAGAAAAGATAGAGTAGACGAGAGTGATGGAAAGTTTAAAATGTGCCAAACCTTATAGATAGCTGTTTATGTTCTACAGATAATAGATAATGGAAGCCTCAAGTGCACTCTGCTGCTTCATCATTCAAAACTGATTTGTAACATTTCTGGACCCTGTTCTTCAAGCATACAGTAAAACCCTCTCTAGTACTCAAGAGTTGTCCTTGTCACCCTTATCTTCCCAATCAGAAAGAAACCGCAGGGAACATAGTACTCCATCATTGAAATATTTGAATTCATTTCTGGAGGGACAAAAATATTTTATCAATTTAAAAGGACAAAGAGGCATATTCTTCCTTTTTTATAGCACATGCATGTAATTTGTATTGCCTTATGAATATCTTTCACATCCGCATAGATCCTTATGGCTAATAAGGTTGCATGCTTGCTTTTCATGAATTCAGTGATAAATTTACAGCCAAGACCAGTCTTGTTTTCTCATTATTCATTACTTTCCCTGAGTTAAGACAGAATTTACAGTGTGTTCTGCTTTACAGTGAATTATGGTACATTTGTCAACATTAACATATAGTCTTCACTTTTAGATCTCAGCGTCAAAATGTTTCAAGGGTTCTCTTGAATCCATGCTTCTATTTTCTATTGTTATTCTTTTGTCCCAAAAGATGAAGGCTACTGCTAATGTAGCATTGATACAGGATGAGAAATAATGGATCATACCTAACTTCATCAGAAAAATATTAGTGACAATTACTCACACAGTTGAATCCAAGCTAATATTTCCCACCCAATATCTTTGGCCTGCCTAGCCTCCTTGCCTTAGAACATTTGTAAGGATAACAACTCATGACTCAGTATCCACAAGTAAGTGTTCCATAGCTTGATTTTATGGAGTTTGTTCTGATTTTGATGTGATTTACTAAAAAATGAGGATGGAAAGGGAAATGAGTTACATCTCATATGTGTGTCTAATGTACGAGCATGCTTATGACTGCTGCTTCATGACTTCTCCCACTTTCCTAGATAACTTCTCTTGTCCACTAAATGTAGCTACAGCAACCAAGCAGCATTTGATTTCCTTCAATTATCCATGAGTAGCTAGTGTTTATTCAGGATCGTCTCCTGATTTTTGCCATGTACTATACACATGCCTTTGCAAAACAGACTGCTTTCAACTAGGTTCCTTGCTTTACTTAACATAAAGAGACCTTTGCTGGGTAGAAAGGTACTAACTTTTCTTTTTATTTTGCCCCCATATGTCTGTGAGCAATATGATGCAAATCCATGAGTTGTTTGTGTGAAGTTACATTCAAACTTCTTTTTACAAGGTTCTTATCAGTTTTTTAAGTCCTCTCTATGAACATAGACTACAGGATTTGAGATTTACTAAGCCCCATCCCTGACATGTTTGCATCACTTGTTTGTTATGCTATTGCTTCAGTCAAATTGTAACATAACAAATATCATTCTAAGAAGTTTTCCCTAACATTTTTCATTCATACAGGTATTTAGCTATGTTTTGCCCATCACAGTCACTTGCTCTAACTTTTAGTCATTAACTATGGTACCAATGTATTTACATTTGGTAAATAGTTTGTATTACTATCCCATGGATATTTTGAAAAAAAAATCAAGTATGTAAATCTTGTGTATTTTCAAATTGCCATCATTTACTGCTCACTCATTAGAGACTCTACCTTATCAGGACAAAATGATATAATGGTTCTACATTATACTCACCGTGTAAATACATGATGTGTGTCTAGGTATTTAAAGAAGCCTTTTGTTATGCTTCCATCTGCAATTCTAATCATTGCAGCACTAGCCCCCAAACAACCCACAGTGGCTGTTTCATGGTAAGAGAAAGGTGGACATGAATATGAGGGACACATTCAGTTCATCTTCAGAGAGCAACTCTTTGGAAGTCTCTCCAGAGTGATATGGTATCTTTGAAAATATGGATAAGCATCTCCGTGTTAATGTATTTAAAATTAGCTTTTCTAAAATAATGTGTAACATATGTGTTCATGTACCATTGATAAGGAGTATTAAATGAATAATTCCTCTAACTGGAAGGACACATAAAATAATTTAATATACTACTTTACAGCAAAACAGTGTTTTCAGTGTTTTGCAACATGAAGGACCATGACTTTGATAGTCCATCTCTCCTAGGATATAAAAGGAGTCATTTTTGTAGTGGTAAAGCAAATTATTGTCAGAAATTTGTGTATTAACTTTAAAAATACTATAGAAGAGGTGCTGCTCATGATTTTTTTCTTTTTAACTTTAGACATTACTATTTCCAACATAAAAAAGTGACTGAAGACAGAGTGCTATTTCTTTAATGACCAAGGAGGGGAAGAAAGAACAAAGGGATAACAAAATAACTGACTAAATATTAAAAATATAGAATGAGTAAAGAATGAGACACTTGAGAAAAATTCAACAGAGTATAATGTTAAGAAAAAATAAAATTTCAATATATTATGCATGTATAAAAGCATATACTTTATGACTACAACACAAAACAGTCAAGAGGAGTGCAATATCGAGAGAACACAATTCTCATGGCTCTAATGTATTCCATACTTGCTGTTTCTGAGGTTTTAATTGATATGCACACAAAATGCCAAGTTTTACAAAAGCCTGCTATAACTACTTTCATTGAATTTATATTTGTAAATTATTGTAGGAACAATGTTATTTTAAATGAGACTGTAAAAATTGAAGCAAAGTATCTTAAAATCTTGAAAGCTTTACAATGAATTCATAAATAATTTCAAGCATGTTTCTTAGTAATATGTAATAATAATTTTAATAAGCATAAAAGCACATATATATCAATATATGTATATTATTTTTTTGCTTGTATATCCACAAATTACTTTGAGTCTATATATATATGTATATTTATCTTCACATTATTTTATTTTTATCCTCTAATTACTTTGTTTGAAGATCTATCATCTATCTATCGGTCATCGATATAAACATTTGCAAATTACTCCTAACTATATAAGCTAAAGTAAGATAACAATGTGAAGGCAACTATGAAGTTTTACTACATAGTCATATTCTGGTACTTTTCTATTTTATTTGTGTATTAAGAATAGAACCCTGAGCTTCCTGCTTAAACAAAATCCTAGAACATGCTTCTCTAAAAATAGCTGTTCCCCTAAGTTAACACCAGATGGCAATACGAACTTTTCCATTTCCTTAAAAGGACCCAAATAGGATGAAATTGAAAAAAACTTTTATTGAGTAAATTTCTCTTATTTCTGTTTTGAAGGTGATCCAATATGACTAGTTACTGTACAACAGAGGACTATTCCAGTTTAGCATGCTTACTATTTTACTTCATTTTTAAAATTCCATTTTCATTGAAAGCAGAAGTTATTTCAGAACAATAAATCTCCATTATTGTTTCCCTTCCCCAAGTGCTTCTCTATCTTCCTTGTTTCTCCAATAACCCTAATCCACACTCTTCTTTCTCTGTCTCATTAGATTAAAAAAATCTAAAAATAATAATAACAAAGTGAATTATATAAGATAAAAACAAACAAACCATTGGTTAAATATGAATGTTTTAAGTAGTTCCCAAAAGTTTGTGTTTCATATGTTGCTGCAAATTAAATAATTTTCACATGTTCCTCACAAATATCCATATTGATTATGCATAAATACAGCAACATAGCAATATCTTTAATAATTTCTTATCTTGACTGGCACTACTTACTGATTTTTGAGATTCTTTGATCAACTTTACCAATCAATTCCTGCAAATTGACAAATGTTATGTGAAATAGCTCATTTTAATGACTAACTGTAGTTTTCATGTTGTTTATTCAATGAAAGATATATAAATGGAATTCATTAAATACAGTGATATTTAAATACAAGTTATTTGGTTTACACTTATATTAGCAAAATCCCTACAAATTATGGTATTTATTATTAAAAGAATGAGATTTCTATAAAATGTGCATTGTTCTAGCCTGATTCTCCTAACATTACAGCTTCTCTTAATTATTTTTAAAAGAAATAATTCTCAACACTCTGATATACAAATGTTTTTATTGTTAGGGATGTCAATGTTAAAATTTGTAAGGCTTTATGCTCTGTAAGACCCAAATAACATACATTTCCACTAATCTGTAACCAACTTTACTTTCATGTGTATTCAAAAAATATATGAATCCAGGTTTTTCAAAAAGCTATCAGCATATGTTTTTTTAAAGACAGATATTTATAGTATTTTCTATAACATCATGTGTGTATCTCTAATGCACATATGCATGTATATGTTAATGGGTTTGCAGATACCCATGTGAGTAAGCAAACAAGCACAACTGTGCAGATGTATATTGAGGCCAGAAGACAAACAAATTTGAGCATCCTTTACAGATACTCCTCCACCTAGAAATACAAAGGTCATCGTTGAGACACAATGTATCTATTGTCTTTATTGTTGAGGTCTATAATTGACCTGTAGCCCCACAGTTTACAGGCTAGTCTTGGTTGGCCAGGGAATTATAATCGTTTACCTCTTCCAGTGGCATTTTAACTGTGAATCAACATTCTTCCTTCTCCTTTTCTTTTTTAATGTGTTTTCTTTTTAATGTGTTACAAGTGGAGTTATCTACCCAGCATCAAACAGTACTATCACTGATAGAGAAAACTTGTATGTATTTATAAAGCCTGTCTCTGTCTCATATACACAGTTTGTACAAAGTATATAATAGAATTTGCATATCTGTCTTCTTAAATATTTTCCTTTATTATGTGAAAACATTCAAAATATGTATCTTAGTTCTTTTAAAAATCTCATAATAGTTCATTTTTATCTATAATCATTCTGCTATTGAAAATCAGCCCTTCCTCAACTCTGTCTGTTTTATCTTCCCCCAGGCCTCTGAAACTACCATTCCAAAGACTTGATATACACTGTTAAAGAAAATCATTGTATTATGTTGTGTAGAATAATAACATTATGCCTTGAAGAAATAGAATACAATAAATCTATTCTGAGCCATTATTTAAAGTTAAATAGAATGTGTTTCCAATATCAAATCTGCAATTATACTTTAACAAAGTAAGTGATATGTAGTATATACATATTCATATTTATCTGAAATAAAAAATACCTGTGAATTTTATTTATGTGCCTTAAAAAGAGTCATGAGCATCTCTCAGCCCTGTAAGCATCTGTGAAACATAAGGAGACAGGATAAAATGGGTTTCCTTGCATTTGACATTCTGTAATTTGGGTTTTGTAATGAGAGTCTTTTTACATAAAGGAGAAAATCGTATGCTTATATGGCTGTTTTGGTAGAATTGACTAAAGGTTACATGAGAAATAAGTTAATGGACTGAAGTTTATAGCTGTGTGTATAACTGTCAAATCTTTCTGTAAATTACCTTTCTTTTCTGCTAGCTGGAATGCAAAAATCCAATAAACTGTTAATAAAAATGGAAAGGTCATATGTAAATATCAAAGATCTTGAAAATGAACCAGAAATGATGATAGTTTGCAGAAAAATATCATTTCATATTCTGTTTCGTGGTATTCTGTATGTAATTTGGGTTGCAAAGTGTGTTTCCAAGAAAAAGATACACAGGAAAAGTTTCTAGTTAAAGATTAGTTCTTCATGTGAAAAGAGAAGTATGAGTGCTAATTGGATGTTAGTTTCTGTGACTTCAGAAGAATTGCAAACAATTAAACACTTGATATTTTCTCTGATTAATCAGAGTTTTAATACGGACTTATGGAATTATTCCAGAAACACTGAAACAGTATAAGGTGCATAGGATGCATAGGTGTGTGTGTGTGTGTGTGTGTGTGTGTGTGTGTGTGTGTGTGTGTGTGTGTAAGAGAGAGAGAGACAGACAGACAGAGAGAGTGAGAGAGACAGAGAGAGAGCGAGAGAGACAGAGAGAGAGGGGAGCATGCTAGAGAGTTAAGAGGTTCATTGCTTAGGGCCTAGGAGGCTCATCTTCTGTCTGCAACCAGACACCACACAAGCCAGCATCCTTGAGTGTGTTACTAAGCCTGCAAAGAATTACGGACACAGATAACTGGAGAATCAGAAACTGCTCCTTTCTGCCCTACTCCATTTTCCAAAGACAGAATGGTCTTTTAAGAGCCAATTTGAAAGTTGGAGTCTCATAAAGGGAATGCACTGAGGTCTGGGTAGAAGCTGAGTTTGAACACACACTGCTTTTGATGAAGCCATGCATGGTGCCTCTTGATCTTCTATATCTGTATTTTGAGGGCTGTCCTGGTGCAGAAAAGAATGGATCACACAAGGGCAAAGCACAAGTTTGGTTCCCTGAATAGATTCTTAAAGAACAATTTCCTCTTTTCTTGCCATATGCTATTTTAGTAGTTTCTATCCGATGCTATTGAACATGATCAACATAGGAGAGAAATGTTACCAAGAGTATTAAATAGTAATGATGATTTTCAGAGCTGTTAGTTTAAGAAATTATTAATCGTAAGAGTTAAGCAGAAACTATGTTTTTCCCCATTAAATATTTACAATTGTTCACTAAGAGAAGTGAATGAATGAAAGTACTTAGGTCAAGGTTTCCTTTTTTATGATCTAAATTCATCTTTAACAGTATTGACTGATATTAGTTCACTGAACACATTTAGGAATTGAACTATAATTAAAATTAAATTTGCATTGTTCTTATTTAAAAAAAAGAGGACACTGCTTCCATTAACTAATAGCTGAAAAACATGCTTAGATAGCAAGCAGACAAAAGTGGGTTGGATATAAGAAGGCACACAAGTGGAAATTTGAATATGTGAAAAATTTCCATGTAGAATACATTATATACTTCATTTAAATAGCTTTGGCTTAAGGTCAAATAGAAACTAAAAGGCCTTCCAATTTAAAGCTTTCTGATTCCTTGTGATTACTTTTCAATTAGACAATGAAAAACAATTCAATGGTTACTTAGTGTAATTGGTTTGCTTTCACTTTTTGACCTCTAGGCCTTCACTTACATATTCTATGCCATATGCTGTATAATTCTCTACCTCTTTAGAATGCACAGTTCCTGTGATTTTACTATACAAGGCCATTTGTTTATTTCAGTTCCTGATAAGTATTCCCTGAAAAGTATTCTTTTCTCCCTTTCCTCCCTTAGAAGAAGAGGATTTACAGCATGTCTTCTACATTCTAGGATAATAGAAAACTTTTAATTTCTTAATAGTCAGTAAATTGCATCAAAGAAATATTTATCTGCACATTTACAATTATCAATCTTCTTTAAAAATGAAAATCATAGATTGAGGAATTGTTAATTAACAGGATAATATGTTGTCATTACATAAAAGCATAATTAAATTTTTAAATGATATAGATTTAGAATTGTAGCTACGTTTCTATATCATTGTTAAGTTTCTATGTGTGTGGAGTTCCTTTGTAGGAAGTTGACATTGTATTTCCAAATATATGGTGATACATTGTGATATATTACCAATTTTATACTACATTCTAAGCAGCTAGGTATCTGAAAAAGTATAGGCTTAAAAGAAAAATCAGTGTTTTATGAATTGTAGTCTTAGCATAAGAGATTTAATAATGAGAGCTTGGCATGTAGGTCAGTGTTAGAGCAATAGCCTAGTGTACATAACATCCTGAGTTTGATTTACAGTTGTTTGAAAATATACATAAATAAATAAATAGATTTATTGATGGAAACATTATCTTTGTGTACAAAAAAATAAAAATACTTGTGAAGCTCATTTTTTCTATAAAACAAGATTTAGAATGGTAAACATTCCATTACATTGAAAAACATAATTTTTAAAAATCTCACATTAAAACTACTTTGAAGCTTACCTCATTTCCATTAACCCCTTTTATTAATTCACCATAAGTACACACATTAAAAAGAGAAAAAGTGGAAGAAGATAATCCATTTCTCAAATGCTTTAACTCAAGATACAATAGTTATTTCATGTCTCTTATTAATAGATGCCAAGTTGTTAGTACAAAGACTTTAGGAGGAGAATCCACTCAACTTTCATGAGTGTCTTATCTTCTGTACAGAAAATTCAATTGATGAGTTAAAATCTGTATTTGCTTTACTTTGCTTTTGGTACATAGTATTCTTTAACTACACCATGCTATGGGACAATGACTTTGTACCCTGTAAAGATTTGTCAGTTGTACTGCTTTAATAAAGCACTTATTGGCCAGTAGCTAGGTGGAGCTAGGAAGTATAGGTGGAGCAAACGGGCAGGAAGTATTGGCAGGGAAATGAGAACAGGAAAATTCTGGGAAGAGGAAAGAATCAATCTACATTCATAATCCAGATGATTTGTGCAAGATGAGAATGGCTCGCTGAAGAAAGGTACAAAGCCATGTGGCCGACACAGAAAGAATTATGGGTTAATGTAGGATCTAAGAGTTAACAAGAAGCCTGAGCTAATAGGCCAACCAGTTCATGATGAATGTAGACCTCTGTGTGTTTCTTTGGGACTGAATAGCCATGGGACCAGGTGGGAAAGAAACCTCAGTCAACAACACCACTAGCTTCAGAACATTTCAAATCATGACTTTTACTTCGTGGGTTACTGTGTTTGCTATTATCCTCTATATCTGTCTCACAGTATGTGCAAGTATCTTTGAAAGTCTCACATTTTATCTATAATTAGACACTTCAATGAACCTATTCCATGGCACTAAACTCTGATCACCTGACTTTGTAGCAAGTGCCTTTTTCACTGTAATCTTCTGACCTGATTCTCTATATGTTAGAATCAAACTAAATCTATACTGGATTCTCAGCAAGAATTTTACAAATAACATCAACTTGAGCAATGAGTTTTACTCTCTCTAGAATTATGAACTATATTTCAACACCGGCCCTAATAGTATTATTAGAAGCTTGAAAAATTAACAAACAGTATTATTTCATTATCATTACATTAAAGCTTGATATTTTATATTATATTGATAATGAAGATTAACAACAATGTATTAAGCTATTCTAAGAGTTTCACATCATTTAAAATAAAATATCAAGCTTCATTTAAAATCCCCTTTGAATAAGAACAAAGTAATGAAATGAATATTTCAGGACAATTCTATCAAAAGGAGAAACTTGATCCTGCAAATTGTGAGATATCATGTCCAGTCTTTTACTGAACCCTCAGATTAAAGATGTGTTTCTAGCACCCAAGTTTCAAATGGATTGTCTTTCTATAGTTATTCTACTAATGCATATTTTGTATTTCTTCCTGGAAGAAAACATCTGGTTTACATGAAATATGATGATAGTGCTGTATGATTTGGGGTAAAGATAGCATTTTACTTTTTATTCATACTTAAGAGTATCTCAGGCTGGGCATTTCAACTCAATCTCCAATCATTTAACAGTTGTTCCTTAGGACATATTAGCACTTTTAGTCTTTGATTATTGGGATATTGTAAGATTGTTCAGTAATTCAGAAATTGTGCATGCCTAGTAGCTAAGAAATAAATTAACTATGTGTGGTGAGCCAGTTTTAATATTCTTTTCCCTATTAGATTTCTTTCCAACCCCTAGAAGACATGGATACTTACCTGTCTACTTAAAAGCTGGGCTATTTAATGAAATTGATGCAATCATTGAAACTTCAACAAAGGATGATAGAAATATGTTGCTGAAAATTCCAGATTGAAGTTGTATATATCAGGATAATTTGAAATAATTTGCTAACAATGCCAAAGAAATTAATAATGAGCAATGTTGTTTTTAATTTTCTTTTTCAAATAATAGCACTTGTATAAGAAATTTATTTTATCCTTTTGATTAAGAACTGTTAAAATGTAGGACATATGTACCATCACTCATCCAGGTGTCCTCCGCCCAGAGGGTAACAGACCCATCCGGTGCCTTTTACACAGAGATGGGAACTAGGGCACCTACCCATATGCACTCAGACTTGCTCTTCTTGTGACCAGCATTATCTGGCCACAAGTGCAGTGCTCAAGCCTTACACCCTGTGCCCAGAGACCTTCCGTTTTGCCACATACCTTTCCCAGTGCAATGGGACTGGAAGTCCCTTGGGGTGCAAAGACTATGTGAAACAAGGCTAGGTGCTCTTTAAGGCAGAAAGCCATATCTGGGGTGAGGATCCACACTCCAAAGCGGCCAATGCTTGAGAAATTATAACCTTGTCCCTCCTGGTTTGGGCTCGCAGGTGGCAGACCAACCAAAGGCAGAGTACGCATCCCCTAAGGCAGCAAGCCAACTTCCACCATATAAGGGAAGTCAAGCTGCTTATTGGTGGTAAAAAATCTAGGAAAGACCCATGCATTATGCCGGGCAGGCATTGGTTTTGGGAATGCTGACAGGATCCCCCATCCCTGCTCCATCATCCCCTGCCTCCACAGCGTCAGGGGCAGCAGCAGTGTCATCCTCCAGAGGATCAGGCTCTTCCCCAGCACTCGCAGCGGCATCTCTGTTGACGGGTCTCGTCAGCCAGGTTGGGACCCAATGAGGCGCTTCTTGACCCTGCGGAAAAACACAAACAGCTCCCCTGGATCTCGTTACAACCAGATCTGGTACCATTTGTTATTTATCACGTCTTTCCACATCACATCATTCCTTTCCATAGCAGGAGCATTTATAGCATGTCTATCAGCCGCCGTTTTTTCTGAATCATCCAATATTAAAAAATTAAGTGTAAAGAGTGCAAGGGAGACTCTCTCCCTGGGGGAGGCAGCCTCTGCTATTTCCCCTTTTTGTTTTTGAAGGATCTCTTTAAGGCTTTTATTAGCCCTTTCCACAATGCCTTGACCTTGTGGATTATAAGGTAGTCCCAATGTGTGTGCCACTTGCAATTGTGAGCAAAAACCACAAAAGCCATGGGACGTGTAGGCTGGACCATTGTCCGTTTTTAGTCTGAGGGGTTTTCCCCATGCGGCCCGAGCCTCCAGGCAGTGAATCTTTACATGTGATACCTTCTCTCCCGCCAGCGGAGTGGCATGGATGACACCAGAGCAAGTGTCCACTGACACATATAAATATTTTAGCTTTCCAAACTCATTCCCGGGTTTCGGCACCAGTTCTTGCTGACTCCTGTCCAGTGAAAAAAAACAGCCACACTCAGGATTATTCTCGGATCATGCTTTATTGGAGAGCCCTTGGTTGAGGAAAGGAGCAGGAGGCAAGAGAGAGCGAGGTCTAAAATGGTGGCTGTTTATATAGGGAGATGTGACACGACTCACGCCTTGATTGGCTGCTATGTGCCCACTGGCACCAGAGTCCTCGGGATTGGCTAGCAACACTTAGGTTATTGAGCATGCGGGAAGTGCCTGGACGCTCAGTCCGGAAGCATTGCCAAATATGGAATTGTTTACCTCCAAACTGCGAGGATACAAGCGTCATCTTGTAATGGCATTTGTGCCTATGGCTCCCTGCAAAGAACACTATTTTTATATTTCAAATTAAAGGCAAAATAATGTATCATCCCCCTATCTTTCTTATTTTAAAATGTAGAATCAAGTGACAAATTGAGGAAAAGATGAAATTGGCCCAACCACCACTATATGTTGTGGCTGTGTCTTGGCTAAATTATTATTTTAATCACACTTCTGAGGCCCAGAAATTGGTATGGTAGGATAAAGAAATGGGAATAGAAAATGTGATGTCTTTATATGCCCTCTCCATATATTATTGGATGAGTCTATTAAAATATTAGTTTGGAATTTTGGAAACAAAGTCTCTCAATTCTAAAAATTATCTCAGATTTTTGTTTCTTTGTGTTTCTTGTTTTGCTTTGTTTTGTTTTGTTTTGTTTTTGTTTAGCAAGATAGGGTTTCTCTTTCTACAGTCTGACTGTTATGGAACTTGCTTTGTAGACCAGACTGAACTTCATCTTACTGAGAGCCGCTTGCCTCTGTCTACCAAGTGGGGGCATTAAAGGCATGCATGACCACTGTTGGATTTCAGAATTTTTTTTCTTATTTGAATCACACCACCATAGTATGGAAATTCATGGTAATAAGAATAATATTAATATTTCTTCAAATGTCTACTCTGCCATACTCCAATACTAGACTTGTTAACTATTGACTTACTTGAATCATTTTCTTGAAGTTAAACTGCAAACTAGGATTTTAGCTGTATACCCCAAAAGTGAAGGTACATCAAGTTTATCCTCTTTTCTTGTTCAGGATATCAGGCTAGTGGAAAATTAAACATTTACTGTTATTACTGCATGCCTGGAAATGAATCCTGAAATTGGAAAATTTTGTAGATATTTTTACTATCTGAGCAAAAGTAAAGGAACCTGTGTCTGTGATTCAGTTAACCAAATTAGATGAATAAGACATTCATTTATTTTCTTTCTGATCACCGAGCTTATCATTTAATCATTAATATTAATTAATATTTTAATATCTAAATGCCACCTAGGATTTGGTTACATGTTTTATCTACTTAAAAGTTTGAACTGTGAAGAAACTACATGTGAGAAAAGGAGGGGCCACAACAAACTACACAGGATTAACAGAGTAAAATCTCATTTCATATAACATAATGCAGCTTTCAAAAACTGCATAGTTGCCTAGTATTAGGAAATCTGGCTTCTGCAGAAAGAGAGCCTTCAGATGCTGGTGAGTATTGATAAAGAATGTAATACCCTGCATATGTCACTCTTAGATTCTATTCATCTGTATTTCATAATCTTATATCTCAAATGAGCTTGACCAACTACTACAATTTTAGTTATACCACCACACTTTTATATCAAGAAATATAATTATTTCCTGTCTCATTTTAGTGAACAATAAATAAAACTAAAGCAGATTGTCTTGGTTAAATATTGTACAGTAGCATTGCTAGGAGACCATGAAACCAAAACAGCAGGGTTAAATCTAAGGACAAAAGATCTTCATCTCAGCTTAAACTACATGCTAGTGCATTAATCATCCTTCAATGTGACGCTCAATTGTTGATATTGAATGTCACACAGGTAAAGGATGCCCACCAATGTGATTTTTCTTTACAAAAAAAGCATCTTTACAAGTGTCTTCTTGAATATTTCAGAAGATTGGATGTCAGATAGTAGAATGAGTGATGCTAGGAAGCCTTGTCAACGTTGGCAAGCTCTTGCTATCTGATGAGTGCCTGGGTGAAAGGTAGAAGGCACAAAAGGACACCTTTTTTACTTGAAATTTTAACTTTCGGGCCATCTCTTTCCTGTTGCCCCTTGACAAGCATGCTCTTGAATGGACTGAAAATCATCAGCTCATAATCATGGGATCAAATAGTTAATAAACTCTCTATGCAAACTAGTCCAATCACCATAAGAGAGGCTCCTCCAGCAGCTGATGGTAGCAGATACAGAGACCAAAAACAAAACATTGTGCAAAGCTCAGGGAACCCAGCAGAAGAGTGGTAGAAAGGATTGTAGGACACAAATGGGTTGAGGACACCAGGAGAACAGGGGTCACAGAATCAACTAAGCAGAGCTTATAGGAGCTCACAGAGAATGAAATGGCAATCCCAGAGCCTATATGGGTCTGAGCTAGGTCCTCTACTGAATGTTTTGTTTGTTTAACTTGGTGTTCTTGTGGAAATTGTGACAGTAGACTTGGGGTGCCTGTGATCTTTTAACTGCTCTTGGATCCCTTGCATCTTACTGGATGCCTCATCAAGCCTTGATATCAGGGTTTGTGCCTAGTCTTATTGCATCTTGTTATGCTGTGTTCAGTTGATATCCCAAGGAGGCCTGCTCTTTTCTGAAAGGAAACAGAGGAATAGTGGATCTGGAAAAAAGAAGAGGAGTGGGTAAAAACTGGAAGGTGGTGATGGGAGCTAAGGCTGGCGTCAGGATGTATTATATGAGGAAGAATAAATAAAAAGAAAAAAATAATTTTAATAAATAGCATTTATCAAACTTATTTTAAAAAGTAAACTCAACATACCATATTCATTCTATTTCTCTGGGAAACATGAAATGCTATGAATTCTCACAGAGTTTTTAGAGGAGTAGAATCATCAGGATACTTTTCATAAATTTTACTGGAGTTTTATAATAGACCTTATAATCTTGTCATATTTAAAAATCTAATAACCATTTTCTATAGAAAAGACATATTCATGGTGTAAACTATGCATGAAAATAAGAAAAATATTTACATGAGGTATTTATAAAATGCAGCATACAAGAAAAAAGGAACTAATTATACCTTAAATAATTTAACATAAATCTGTAATCCTGTGGAATTAAATGAGCATGATTGCTTACTATTAATGTGATGATAGTTTAGGCTCTTTGGAAGCTAGTCCTAATCTTTCTGTGCCATTAGGAGCTGTCATTTCTCAGTAATATCCTAGTCATAGTCTATATGCTGATATCATTCTTGCTTCTGAAGAAGATACATAGATATGTATTAGCTTTAATTTTGATATGCAATACTTTAAAATTTGTTGATTTCTCTCAGAAGGCCTAGTTTGTCATTGTATCTTCAATACACAGCATATATGAGTCCTTCCATGTACCTCCGACTACTTCCTTTCTGATTTAGAGTTTGGAACAATGCCTGAAAAGAGAGAGTTGGCTAATATATGAAGGTAAAATTCTTGGCAAGAACATCCACAGTATCTAGTATGTCATAGCCACACATAAATCGAGTTTTTAAATTAGTTTTGAGTGTTTTGCTTCTTACTATTTTCTGTGGGTGTGTGGCAAATCAAAGCAGGGGAACAGCTAAGACTGTGTATTTTCAAAGAAGATCCCACCCTGTTCTAGAAGAGAAATTATCAACCTCCAGGCCATGACATTTGGGAGCTCAAAAACCCTTTCATAGGACATGGCTAAGACCATGAGAAAACACGGGTATTTGAAGTGTGATTCATAACATTAGCAAAATGACACTTATGAAATGACAATTCTTTTCAAAATAGTTATAACTAAACATACCGAATATTATTGTTCTTTACTATTTTTCTAATTAGAAATAATTACCTTATAAATCATTTAAATGTATTGATTTCTTGTCACAATACAATAGAACATGAGTTACTTTAAAGTATTATTTCTTTTCTTTTTATGTCTTCTATTTCCATATTTTTCATAAATAACAAATATTTTGCAAGCAGTATTTTACAAAAGAAAGAAAAATGCCATAAAGTTTAATGAAATAGAGAAGATAATGACAGATAGAAGATAGAAGGAAATAGCACATATTTGCATTGAGGTTAGTATTGTTGGTACAGAAAATAAATATATTATGGTCATTTGAAAGGAAATGGCCCCATCGGGAGCTGGCGATATTTGAAGGTGTGGCTTTGTTGGATAAGTATACCTTGTTGGAAGAAGTGTGTCACTGTGGGGTGGGCTTTGAGGTCCTTTTCTCTCAGGCTTTGCTCAGTGTGACATTTAGACTACTTCCTGTTTTCTGTGGATAAAGATATAGGACTCTCAGCTCCTTCTCCAGCATCACCTGTGGCCCTAAGCTACCGTACAGCACCATGAAGATAATGGACTAAACCTCTGAAAATGAAAGCCCCTCTAACTAATATTATTCCTGCATAAGAGTTTTTGTGGTCATGATTACTCTTCACAGTTATAGAAACCCTAACTGAGACATATATTAGGATATACAACTTAGTATTGCTGACAAAAATGACGGGCATATTGATTTCCTGTCTATATATGTATATTAAATTTTCAAATATTCCATCTTTCAAGAGAAAGTAAAAAGCAGTCATGTAAACACTTTGCTGATGCTCTTTCTCTCCTCTTAGGTTTCCTGGAAACAGGATCTGAAATAAACTTTGAAAGTGATGATTTACTAAACAGATATGCAGAGATGTAGATGGAAGAAACTGGTGAAGGAAGTGACAATAAGAGCTACGGAACTTTATATAGAGTCATGCCTATCACAACAGAAAACACCAGGACTTTGGTATTACTTTAAAGATTTCCAATCTAACGCTTAGAATTCCCCACCTAGAAGAGACCACAGATTGAAAATAGTAGGAGAAACACGTTTGTGTTGTGCATTATCTTGAGGATGACAATGCATAATTGGATTTATAATTCATACGCAATTTATATACAATTTAGTTAAAAGATACATATGCTAACTTTGAACATTTCAATACAATCTATTAAATTGTGCTGTCTTATTGTCTCTATGATGTTATAATTCCTGGAACAAAGTTGGTCTTCAGTGATATTAATCATCCAGCATTCATAATAAAATATTTTTCTTGAGTTGTCACAGGATTATGATATTAGAAATTCAGATTTTCAATATATGATAAAAACACGTTTTGAATCCACATCTTAAATTATACTGATATAGTTGATAGCTAACTTCTTTGGAAAGAAACATGTTTTTCCCCTGTAATTAATTGATTATGGCAATGACTATCTATCTACAATAATACAATCTTGATTTGATGAAAAGATTTTATTTTTGATGTAGAAAGCATTTTACTATTAAATAATTTTTATTCAAAGATGGGAGGTATTGAGACACCGTTTGTTTTTTCCTTGTTCATCACCATGGATTGAACACCATAATTTCTATTTTTCTTATTTTCTTCTCATATATTTTTACTCTCATTACATCATTGTGAAAAAATAATATATCCTAAATCTCATAAGAATCTGGATATATGGAAGGTCACTTAAGTGCATTAAGGAACTAGAAATAGGAATTGAAGATGTTCTTTTTAAATATGTTGTTTGCACACCTTAAGAAGAAAATATGAAGTGTCTTTGAGAAGCATAGTAAAGGAACTCTTTTTGTAGATGCCTAACATGCAATATGAAGTGTGAAACTATAAAGCTGTTTTTTTTTTAATTGGAGTTAGGAATACTACTAGTCCGATATACTTTCTCTTGTGTGTTAAATCCCTCAGTCTTACTTGAGTCCTTATTTCTTTATGCCTAAAAAAAGAAACAGCAATCTATTTTAATGCAGGGAAACTTAAAACCCTCTCAATGTCTCAATCGGGAAAAATTCAGCACAAATAATCAGTTACATGGGTGACTGAAGACTAAAGGAACAAAATGTATGAGGAAGTTAGGCACAGATTAGAAACAGCGGGAAGCTGTATCACTTGCATTGGAGAGATGCATGAAGGTAGTGATATAATAGAGCCCTGGAGCCACTCTATAGCACAGGAGAAAACCAGCAGGAACTGGGTCCACAGAGCAAGAGCTTTCTGGAGCAATAAGAATTAGGGAAGAAACAGACAATGTCAAGGATTAAATGTAAAGCAAGGCAGAAAAAAATAGTCTCACTGTATCCCAACACTTAGCCACGCTACTACCAGTTCCTCCCATTAGCCAGTGACCAAGAAGACTGGGGATGTTTTGCTACTGTGTCAGGTAAGCCAAAACATGTATTTAGAGAAAAATGAGCAATTCCTGAGGTGACAGGAATTCAAATACAAAGCATCCAAGAATCTGACTAAGTGATATGATGACCATAGTTATACACAGAGTTCTGTTATTACAGAATATACTTGGGACAATGATCTCAGTAGGAGGTATTGCCCATTTATTCATAAATAAACATCAATACAGTAAATAATCTGACTGAATCTTGTTTCATTTCTTAGTGTACATATTAAAAAGAACATCATTCATTTTACTTTATTTTGATAAACATAGTTAATATAATAGCATCCACAGATTTTTGAAAGGAATGAGAATATAATGATTAAACAATCTTTCCAGTATAAAATCAGTGTTGTATTCCAATTTTAGTTTGAACTTACCTTTTTCTACTATATAAAATGATATCAAGCAATTTAAGTAATAGCATTCAAAATAAGTGACTATTTCCATTATTATGCTCAAAAAGAAACTAGATGCATTTTATTTATATTAAAATAATTTCCCCTTTCTACTAGGAATGTCATATAATAGCATCAATATGTCCAAAGAATTCAGATTATTTAGACAGTAATCCTTTCCATGAGTGTTGAAGAAGAATCCTCTTTTTATACATAACAGGATATATCTATTTAAAAACTGAATAAAATGTTTCCAGTAAAAAAAAAGTTATAGCTATTCTACTAATCATTTAATATTGCTTGTATTAGTAGATATTTTCTTTCCTGAGCCTGAAAATCTCTTTTTCAAAATAGGTTTTCTATCTCTGAAGAAATAATTAGACAGTAACTGACAACATATAGAGTCAATACCTTTTAGGCTTCAAATAACTTAGTGCAGGTAAAGTAAGGCAGATTGAAGAGAATGGCTGGCAGGAATATGGTTTATGTAGGAGATTTACTCTGTGTAATGTGTTAGCAGGAAGAGAAACTATGACTTGTTCAGAAACCAGCCTAAAGGACATGAAGTTGGCAAGAGAGTGAATACCAATGATAATGCTACAAAATGAAAAGCTAAAGTTTTCATAGGAAGAATATGTCATTAAAAACCAATATTTGAGTTAAGGGTGTTGACTTCCATTGATTTCTGAAAGACAAAATGTCTCCAACTTTTAATTTTAAGATTTCAATTCTTAGTACTAAGCAACTATTAATAGGAGGTTTGTTTCAGATTAAGGGCAAAATGGGTCATTTAAATGTAGTGTCTCATTTCCAGAAATGAGCCATAGTTTTTAGGTAACTAGAAATGAAAGGATATTAGATAGAATTCAAATAATTTAAGTAATTTAAAAATCAAAAGTAAGAATTCAATTAACCCATTGGTTGTAGTTTTTGTTGTTTTTTTTTTCTTAACCCACCACCCAGCTCCCAAACAAACACATCAGGAATTATTCTTACTTATAAATGGCCAACCTTAGCTTGAGTTATTTTAGCTAATTTTTCTATCTTAAATAATCTTAGTTTTCTTTGACTATATTTTGCCTCTGGGCTTTATACCTTTCTTTATTCTATATATCTTTCTTCCCTTCTTATCCATTCTGGCCATGTGGCTGGTTGGCTGGCCCCTGGTGTCCTCCTCTACTTTTCCTTTACTCGCTTCTCTCCCTTTTGTCTTTCCTTCTTCCCTTTCCTAGATTTGTCCTCTTACTTATTCTTTCTACTTAGCGGCCAACCTATTCCTCTATCAAGTCTAGCAACTGGCTGTTCAGACCTTTACTAGAGGAATCAAGTGTTTTAGACTGGCAAATTAATACAACTTGGCAGAGTTAAACAAATGTAATGTAAAAGAATGAAATACATCTTTGCATCGTTAAATAAATATTCCACAGCATAAAATAATGTAACACATCTTAAACTAATATTCCACCATAGTTTATTCTGTAGTACAATGAAATAAAGGAAGAGCTAAATATGATCCTTTATATTATGACCATTTAATACCTATAATAAGTTTTAGGATTTCATTATGTTTACTGTAGAAAATGCTATTTTGTAAGATTTATCATTAGGTGACACTATAGCCATCTACCCAATTTTATCTCCAATATACTTTTATCTTTAATAGGTAGAATGTTAGTGTTGGTATCCATTTGACTCCTCTTAACACTGCAAAGCTGTGCACTTGGTCCATGTGATTCACTTTTTCTCTGTCCTCTGATGGGAACATTGTGGCATCTGTTATCACAAAAAGCATAGGGAATTCAGTATGGCATGATAATATGGGAGAAAAAGCTTAGAATTTTAAATTTTTATTATAGTGTAATACTATAATCTATGTTTTATCATTAGCTATTTTCTACTAGTTTCTAATTAATGAACATTTCAAATTGAAACTTTAAAATAGTCACATATAATTAGGAAAAATCAAACAGTATAATGTGCATTCTAGTTTTATTGTTATGGACTGGATCCATGTGTGACATGTACCATGTTAGTGTTCATTATTGCCTTCTTGCTCCCATCTTATGGGTTTGCCAATCCATTTATTCCTTTAATTTCAAGACTTACTGCTTCACACTTGTTACAATCTAGTCCATACTGCAATACTTCCTTTTGTATTCTCATGATCAGCTGATGTGCTTCTCACACTTTAGTGAGATAACTAAAAGTCATTTCATATAGTTGTGCATCATGTCTACAATCTACTTCCTTAAATAGTGACCAACATCTAACCAATTATGTGACATGAGTATTAACAGAACATGATTGTGATGACCCTTCTTCTTTACCTTCCTTCAACAACTTTCTTTCTTTCCTTCATTTGTTTATGCTTCTTATCTTCTCCTTTCCCTTCTTTTATCCCATTCTTTATCTTGTACTCCATTGTAAGAGCCAGAAACTCTCTGATATTCTAGAAATTGCAGGGGTGGTATACCTATGAAATCTCAACAATATCATCATCTAAACAAAACCTGCATCTGATAACATCCATTGATAAGCACATGTAGGTATTTTATATGGTCCCACTCTTAGATAAGGTTCAATGATAGAACAGCTATCAATGGTGTCTGAGACAAGGACACCAAGCTGTCCTAATAGCTGTTCATTCCAAGTATGTGGAGAATGGGAGAAAATAGTGTAAGTACAGAGCTTATGTAGGAAATGACCCAAATAAATTAAAAAGAAATTTTTCAAAAATTAAATGTCATATTCATTGAAGACAGGCTATGCATCTTTAACAGTTTTCTAAATAATCTAGGCTCTCATTGGGTTACACTAAAATTATTTTTAAAGCTGAGAGTAATTGAAGATTTGTCTCTCTGTATCTGCAAAACATGCTTTGTAGAAACCACAAATATTGTGATACATAGTAAGACTTAGGCTGACACCTTAGCCATCAACTTAATTACCAGTTTCTCAACTAGTGTTATAAGTATCCCAATTGAATGTTCCTAATATCCACATACATACATATATGCACATGCAGACAAACTGTATTAGGCTCTACATAGACTAACTCAGGTAACTAGAGACAATATGAAAAATTTTAATGCTACTTTAAGCTGACTATTGACAATACATTTTCTGCTTAGATTCAATAATTCATAATGTACCAGTCATGCATTTCTAATACGTTATTTTAATCTGTTCTGAGATTAAAATTTTGGTAAAATGAGTTTACAGGATTACCAACATATATCCCTTCCAAGTTCATGAAAGTATGCATAAATAAGTAATAGTATTTCCTTATAATTTTTATTCTATGTATTATATATATAATCCATATATGTGTATATTCTAACCATGTGTATATTTATATATTTACATATATTTAACATGAAATGTTTTGCTTCACAATATAAATCAAATTTTCACGCTTTAAAACTTGTTTAAAAGTTGGCATTTTTATTACTAGTAACATTATGGACAACTCATCTCACAATTAGAAATCATATATGAGTGTGTCTGCTGTCAACCATATGATGGGCAGGGACATTTTGTTCTCTTTTTGAAAGCTGAATGTAATGAACTGAAAATCATTTTGTTAACTTCACAGTATTATAAAATAAAAATTCATTCTTTCATTAATTATAGCATAGTCAACTTACATCTTTAAATTGCAAAGAAATAAAATCTTTTACATGACTATCCAAGATATGAACACTATGATGTGGAGAGTCTTAGAATATATTAATTTTTCTATACTGGTGACTTTCAGGTCACATTGTCTTGACCTATTAATATTTAAGTTTGGTAATTCATCATGAAGAGATAATAAAAAATGTGCACTATTTTAAATTACCATTTTAAATGAAACTAATGTATTCAGAACACAAATTTGTTTTTTCACTGGTTTGGGCAGTTTCTCCATGGTAATGACCAGGAAGGCTGATATTCCTTAATTCCAAATAATAAATTCCCTGTAGGAAAGCTACACAGTTTGTCCAGTGCAACAGATTCTTGGCAGTTAGAGGCTTTGCATGATAAATGTTG
Source organism: Ondatra zibethicus (assembly GCA_004026605.1). Classification (NCBI taxonomy): domain Eukaryota; kingdom Metazoa; phylum Chordata; class Mammalia; order Rodentia; family Cricetidae; genus Ondatra; species Ondatra zibethicus. The sequence continues at coordinate 190,092 of PVIU01001295.1, read as the reverse complement.
CAAATAAAGTTATTGAGTTGTGCACAAAATAACTTTCCTCAAATCTTGCTTCAAATGTATTTAGAATGTAGTAAAATAATAGTAAACCTATATGAAAGTACCTCCTAAAACATAAATAATTCAAATAGTTGAAAATATTATTATATTATAAAATGTATATTTGTCTCATGCTCAAGTCAATGAAAGATACAAAAATTAATTTCACTTGATTGTTATCTTTACAAAGGTTATTTATATTTTAGGTCTTAACATATAATTTACTACCCTTCAATTTAATAAAGCAAATATTCCAGTAGACTCTATAGTTTCCCAGATCCCATCAGTTAAGGGATAATACAAATAGGGGAGGGAGATATGGCTAAGCAATTAAAAGCACTTACTTTTCCTGAAGAGACCTGAGTATGCTTCTCAGACCCTACATGGGGTGGGCCACAACTGCATGCAATTCCAGTATCAGAGAATAAAGTATCCTCTTCTGACCTCTGTGGGAAGATACATACATCAACAAATACACACACACACACACACACTCACAAACACACATACTCGCACACACATATAAAATATATATATTTATATGTGCTATGTATATATTTATATTATATAAATTTATATGTATATATAAATAAATATTCTTTGTTTTTTTTGTATTTTTTTAATTTCTTTTTTATATTCTTTTATTTTTCATTCAAAAATTTACACTTCCTCCCCTTCTCCCAGTCCCCTCGCGCTCCTGCACTACTCCTCCTCCATCCCCCTGCTTCCTTAAGAGGGGGCAGGGTATCCTGCCCTGTGAGAAGTCCAAGGCCCTCCCACCTCCATCCAGGCCTATGAAGGTGTGCATCCAAGCAAACTAGGGTCCCAAAAAGTCACTACATGCAGTAGAAACAAATCTTAGTGACATTATCATTGGCTTCTCAGTCAGCCCCCATTGTCAGCCACATTCAGAGAGTACAGTTTGATCACATGCTTGTTCAGTCCCAGTACAGCTGGCTTTGGAGAGCTCCCATTAGATCAGGCACACTGTCTCAGTGGGTGGACCAACCCCTCATGGTCCTGACTTCCTTGTTCATCTTCTCCCTCTTTCTGCTCTTCAACTGGGACCCTGGGGGCTCAGTCCAGTGCTCCAATTTGGGTCTCTGTCTCTATTTCCATCCATTGACTAACGAAGGTTCTATAGTGATATTCGAGATATTCAATAGTGTGATTATGGGACAATGCCAGTTCAGGCACCCTTTCCTCTACTGCTCAAGGACCTAGATGGGGACATCCCCGTGGATACCTTAGAGCCCCTCTAGAGCCAAGGCTTTTGCCAACCCTAAAATGGCTCCCTTAATTAAGATAACTTCTTCCCTGCTCCCATATCCGCCCTCCGTCCATCTCAACCATCCCACTCCCCCAAGCTCTCCCCTATCCTTCCCTTCTTCCTTCTCTCTCCCCCTCTCCCATTCCCCATCCCATCCCCACCCCCACACCCATACTCTCAAATTTCGCCTGGCGATCTTGTCTGCTTCCAATTTCCACGAGGATCTATATAGGTTTTTCTTTGGGTTCACTTTATTACTTAGGTTCTCTAGGATCACAAACTATATGCTCAAAGTTCTTTGTTTATGGCTAGAGTCCACTAATGAGTGAGTACATACCATATTCATCTTTTTGGGTTTGGGTTATCTCACTTAGGATAGTGTATTCTATTTCCATCCAATTGCATACAAAATTCAAGATGTCATTGTTTTTTACCCCTGAGTAGTACTCTAATGTGTATATGTTTAACACTTTCTTCATCCATTCTTTCATTGAGGGGCATCTAGGTTGTTTCCAGGTTCTGGCTATTACAAATAATGCTGCCAGGAACATAGTTGAATAAATGCTTTTATAGTATGATTGGGCATCCCTTCGGTATATTCCCAAGAGTGGCATTGCTGAATCTTGAGGTAGCTTGACTCCCAATTTCCTGAGAAACCACCACACTGATTTCCAAAGTGTTTGCACAAGTTTGCATTCCCAACAGCAATGGATTAGTGTTCCCCTTACTCCACATCCTCTCCGGCATAGGCTATTATTGGTGTTTTTGATTTTAACCATTCTCAAAGTTGTTTTGATTTCCATATCCCTGATCGATAAGGAAGTTGAACATGACCTTAAGTGTTGTTTGGCCATTTAAACTTCTTCTGTTGAGAATTCTCTGTTCAATTCAGTACATTTTTTTGATTGGGATAATTAGAATTTTAATGTCTAGTTTCTTGAATTCTTTGTATATTTTAGAGATCAGACCTTTGTCTGATATGCGGTTGGTGAAGATCTTCTCCCAATCAGTAGGATGCCTTTTTGTCTTAATGACAGTGTCCTTTGCTTTACAGAAGCTTCTCAGTTTCAGGAGGTCCCATTTATTCATTGTTGCTCTCATTGTCTGTGCTACTGGGGTTATACATAGAAAGGGGTCTCCTGTGCCTGTGTTTCAGTCTACTTCCCACTTTCTCTTCTATCAGGTTCAGTTTAGTTGGGTTTATATTGAGGCCTTTAATCCATTTGGACTTGATTTTTGTGCATGGTGATAGATATGGATCAATTTTCATTCTTCTACAGGTTGACATCCAATTATGCCAGCAGGATTTGTTAACGAGGCTTTCTTTCTTCCATTGTATAATTTTAGATCTTTTGTCAAATATCAGGTGTTCATAAGTTTGTGGATTAATATCCAGGTCGTCGATTCAATTCCGTTGGTCAACAACTCTGTTTTTATGCCAGTACCAAGCTGTTTTCATTTCCGTAGTTCTGTAATAGAGTTTGGAGTCAGGGATGGTAATGACTCTGGAAGTTCCTTTATTGTATAGGATTGTTTCCTCTATCCTGGGTTTTTTGTTTTTCCATATAAAGTTGACTATTGTTCTCTCAAGGTCTGTGAAGAATTTTGTTGGGATTTTGATGGGGATTGATTTGAATCTATAGATTGCCTTTGGTAGAACTGCCATTTTTACTATGTTGATCCTACCATTCCAAGACCATGGGAGATCCTTCCATTTTCTGGTGTCCTCTTCCATTTCTTTCTTCAAAGCCTTAAAGTTCTTGTCAAATAGACCTTTCACTTCCTTGGTTAGTGTTACCACAGGATACTTTATGCTATTTGTGACTATCATGAAAGGTGATGTTCCTCTGATTTACCTCTCTGCTTCTTTATCCTTTGTGTATAGGAGGGCTACTGATATTTTTGAGTTGATCTTGTGTCCTGCCACATTACTGAAGGTATTTATCAGCTGTAGGAGTTCTCTGGTAGAGTTTTTGGGGTCACTTATATGCACTATCATATCATCTGCAAATAACAAAAGTTTGATTTCCTCCTTTCCAATTCGAATCCACTTGATCTCCTTATGCTGTTTTATTACTATTGCTAGAACTTCAAGCACTATATTGAAGAGATATGGAAAGAGTGGACAGCCTCGTCTTGTTCCTGATTTTAGTGGAATGGCTTTGACCTTCTCTCCATTTAATTTGCTGTTAACTGTTGGCTTGCTGTATATTGCTTTTATTACATTTAGGTATAATCATTGTATCCATAATATCTCCAAGACCTTTATCATAAAGGGGTGTTGAATTTTGTCAAATGCTTTTTCAGCATCTAATGAAATGATCATATGTTTTTTTTTCTTTCAGTTTATTTATGTGATGGATTACATTGATAGATTTTCGTATGTTGAACCAGCCCTGCATCTCTGGGATGAAGCCTACTTGATCATAATGGATAATTTTTTGATGTGTGCTTGGATGCAGTTTGCCAGTATTTTATTGAGAACTTTTGCATCGATGTTTTGAATGATATTGGTCTGTAATTATCTTTCTTGGTTGAGTCTTTGTGAGGTTTTGGTATCAGGGTAACTGTAGCTTCATAAAAAGAGTTTAGCAATGAGTCTTCTGTTTCTATTATGTGAAACACATTAAGGAGTATAGGTATTAGCTCTTCTTGGAAATTCTGGTAAAATTCTGCATTAAAACCATCTGGTCCTGGGCTTTTTTTAGTGGGGAGGTTTTTGATGACAGCTTCTATTTCCTCGTTACTTGTAAGTCTATTTAAATTGTTCACCTGGTCTTGATTGAATTTTGGTATATGGTATTAATCTAAAATAATGTACATTTATTTTGCATTTTCCAACCTTGTGGCATACAGGCTTTTGCAGTAAGATCTAATGATTCTCCGAATTTCCTCAGTGTCTGTTGTTATGTCTCACTTTTCATTTCTGATCTTCTTAATTTGCATGTTCTCTCTCTGCCTTTTGATTAGTTTGGATAGGGGTTTGTCAATCTTGTTGATTTTCTCAAAGAACCAGCTCTTTGTTTCATTGGTTCTTTGGATTGTTTTCTGTGTTTCTATTTTGTTGATTTCAACCCTCAGTTTGATTATTTCCATTCTTCTACATTCTTCTACCTGGCTGAGTCTGCTTCTTTTTTTTTTTTCTATGGCTTTCAGGTGTGCTATTAAGTCTCTAATGTGAGCTTTCTCCATTTTCTTTATGTGGGCACTTAGTACTATGAACTTTACTCTTAGCACTGTTTTCATAGTGTCCTATAGGTTTGTGTATGTTCTGTCTTTATTTTCATTGAATTCAAGGAATGATGACGAATTATCAAGTCGGCACAAATCAATAACCAAGCTAGCTCAATAGAAACAGGTATTTTTAATGAAAGGAAAAAGGGGAGCTCACTCTACCAAAGTCGCGATCCAATCCCTCTGGTGGACACCGCATGGAGAGAGAGTGTACCTGAGTTCTCCCGATTTTCTACCTGGGGTCCCAGTAGCCACACCCTAACTTTTTGTGATTGGCTAGTGGCTCTTCCCCCATCAAAGGAAGACTTAAATTTCCTTGTTTATTTCTTCCTTGATCCAGCAGTGGTTCAGTAGTTGACTCTTCAGTTACCATGAGTTTATAGGCTTTCTGGGGGTAGAATTGTTGTTGAATTGTAACTTTATTCCATGGTGATCCAATAAGACACAGGTGGTTGCTAAAATTTTTTTGAATCTCTGGAAGTTTGCTTTGTTACTGAGTATGTGATCAATTTTTGAGAAGGTTCCATGAGATGCTGAGAAGAAGGTATATTCTTTCCTATTTGGGTGAAATGTTCTATAGATGTCTGTTAATTCCATTTGATTCATTTCCTCCATTAGTTCTCTTATTTCTCTGTTAAGTTTCTGTCTGGTTGACCTGTCCATTGGTGAGAGAGTAGTGTTGAAATCTCCTACAATTAGTGTGTAAGGTTTGATGTGTGCTTTGAGTTCTAGTAGTGTTTCTTTTACATATGTGGGTGCTTTATGTTACGGGCATAGATATTCATGATTGAGACTTCATCCTAAAGAATTGTTTCTTTTATGAGTATAAAGTGTCCATCTCCATCTGTTTTGATTGATTTTAGTTGAAGTCAAATTTGTTAGATATTAGTATAGCCACATCCACTTGTTTCTTAGGGATGTTTTATTGAAAAACCGTTTCCCAACCCTTTACTCTGAGGAAATGTCTGTCTTTGTAGTTGAGGTGTGTTTCTTGTAAACAGCATAATGTTGGATCCTCTTTTTGTATCCATTCTCATATGAGGTATAGATAGATAATTTTCAACCTCTTCAAGGAGCTGTAGAAAATAGCCTTTAATATAATTTAGAGTTTTGTAGTTTCGTGACAATGAGACACAATCACTCCTGGCAACACCAATTTATTCCCAAGAGAATGTTGAGCACCAAAGACATTCCACCTGGAGCCTTTCTTCTTGGCAGAACTGGCCTTTGGGCCAAGAAATGCCCATACCTCAACCACTGACAGAGATACAGAGTATCTGTAAATGGGTAAAACAGAACTGTCATATCCTGCCAAGACAGGGTAAGAGAGTTTTGAAAAGTTTCTTGCCTTTGAAAATGGTATGTTGGTTACTTTAGGCCTTAGCCAAAGCTGGTCACTTCAACATTGCAAATGAGACTTTGAGTGATTGCCCAGGTAGTCAGTTGTCTCTGACATTTGTTGCACATTTTGGAAGTTTCTCGATTACACTTCCTGTCCACTCAAGTAATATTGTTTCCCTTCTCAGATCTTTGATGGAGTTGAAGATTAAATAATTATAGTTACCTTCCTCACAATTTAGCCAAGCTTAATTTCAATGCAATAGTTAGACTCCTTAAAATAGAATGTTTAGTAAAACTTTTGTTATGCATTCCTTGCTTAATACTGTTTATTGTTTGTAATTTTGTATTTGGTGTCTATTCCTATTGTATATAGCTGTGTTGTGTTTGGATTGATCTTGTTTAGACAAAAGAGAGAGATGATGGGGAAAAAGCCATTAACCAATCACATCAAGTTGGGGTGTGGCCACTTGGATCCCAGGTAGAAAATCGAAAGAACACAGGTATGCTCTCTCTCCATGCAGTGTCCACCGGATGGGTAGGACTTCGGACCTCTGGACCAAGCACCCTTGTAGTGTGAGTTTCCCTCCTTTTCAGTCATTAAAAATTGAGCTGGCTTGATTATTTATTTGTGCCAACCCAATTCATCAACAAGCCAGTAGCTGGGGAGATGCCCCACTGAATGGCCAGAAACATTTAGGGAATTGGAGGGGGCCTGTACTCCATTCCTGGGGCATCCAGCCAGCTGGGTGGGCAATCACTTACCACTCTGGATGGATCTCCTCAGTAGAGTGAAATGAACATCTTTAGTTTGGGCATGCTCATCTTTTTCTGTCATTGTTGGCATTCTGAATTCTTTCAGCCCTTTCTTAAAATGTGCCCATGATTCAGTGATATTGCATAACAGGAGTTTGGAGCTCCATCTAATTCACATGTAATCATTGTCATAAGAACATTGGAATTCTAATCTACTCTTCATTTTATATTCCAATTCTAGATATTAAAACATTGCATGGCAGTATTATAAAGCTGAAACACCTGATCAACTTATATAGGATAGGGGCTTATTTTGGCTCTTAGTTCTAAGTTCTGGGAAGTCTGCTGGTGCTAGGAAGTTCTTCTGTTACTCCAACACATGATAGGAAGTGTAAGCAAAAACATACTTGGAGAGATGAAATAACACTTCTTATTTAAGAGCTAGTATCTACAAGGAAGTTATAAAACTGTCTTCAGAGTTGCTGAAGCTTCCATTTCTTTTAGTCAAAATATAATAGAATAGATCTTTGTCTTCAGAGATCAGGGCTAGGGTATTAATCATCATGTAAAAATATCTCACTTAAGGTGCTTTCTATCAATTTTGTTTTTGTTTGTTTTGTTGATTTTTTGGTTTTTTAACTTGAGATGTCTTCTTTATTTTTTTCTTTTTCTTTATTATTCTCTCATACAATACACCCCAGCTGACTCTACTCCCTCCACTTCTCCCACCCAACTACCTCTTCTGTCTTTCAGATTTACCGTTCCTTCATTTCCCTTAAGAAAAGAACAGGCATCCCAGCGATAACAATTGAATATGGCATAACAAGATGAAATAAAACTAGACATAAACACACTTATTAAGGCTAGACAAGTCAACCCAACAGGAGGAAAAGAGACCCACAAGTAGGCAAAAGAATCAGAGACACACGTTTTCTTACTATTTGGAGTATAACAAAACACCAAGGTAAACAACTTTAGTATATACATGCAGAGGTTGAGAAAGCCTCTTTGATGATAATGGGGCTAGTCAAAAATCTGTGAATACAGCAAGATATTATTAGAAATCATTTCATTATTTTTGGTTTTTTTTTTTTGCCTTCTTATTGATTATTGTTGAACTCTACATTTTTCTCTGCTCCCTTCTCTGCATCTCCCCTCCCCTTTAGCTCTCTCCCAAGGTCCCCATGCCCAATTTACTCAGGAGATCTTGTCTTTTTCTACTACCCGCATAGATCACATCTATGTATGTCTTTCTTAGGGTCCTAATTGTTGGTCTTTCTTAGGTTCTCTGGGTTTGTGATTTGTGGGTTGGTTTTGTTTGCTTTGTGTTTAAAAACCACTTATGAATGAGTACATGTGATAATTGTTTTTCTGGGTCTGGGTTACCTCACTCAAAACGATGTTTTCTAGCTCCCTCCATTTGCCTGAAAAATTTAAGATGTCTTTTTTTTTATGCTGTGTATTACTCCATTGTGTAAATGTACCACATTTTCCTTATCCATTCTTCAACTGAAGGGCATTTATGTTGTTTTCAGGTTCTGGCTATAACAAACAATGCTGCTATGAACATAGCTGAGGACAGGTGCTTTTGGCATAATTGAGCATCCTTTGGATATATACCTAAAAGTGGTATTACTGAATCTTAAAGGTTGTTTCCTAATTTTCTGAGAAATCACCACACTGACATCTAAAGGGGCTGTACCAACTTGCATTCCCACCAGCAATGCAGAAGTGTTCCCTTTGTTTTGTTTTTGCGAGTCAAATTTGACTTTACCCTCAGTTTCTGAGCCATCCAGCTCCAGTTCCCAGCCATCCAGGCAGTGTCAAGCATGGACTCCTTCTTGCTGCTTTGACTTCAAGTTAGACCAATCATGTTTGGCCATTCCCACAATCTCCGAGCCACTATTATCCCAGTGCATTTTGATGACCAGACAGGTGTTTTGTGGCTGGGTTGATGTTTCATTTCCACCACTGGTAGCCTCACCTGGTTACAGAAGTTATCTGGTTCAACTCTATATTTTTCATTACTAGGAGTCCTTGTAGTATGAGGTGCAGGCTGTGTTCCGGGTGCTCGGCTCCCAGCAGCCCCCGAAATAATCACACAGAAATTGTATTAATTAAATTGCTGCCTGGCCCATTAGTTCTAACCTCTTATTGGCTAACTCTTACATATGTGTTTAACCCATCTCCATTAATGTGTATCGCCACTTGACTGTGGCTTACCAGCATGAGTCTAACCAATGTCCATCTCAGGCAGGAGAAACATGGCATCTGCCACATTGCCTTCTTCCCAGCATTCCATTCTGTCTACTCTGCCTACCTGATTTCTGCCCTATCAAAAGGCCAAGGCAGTTTCTTTATTCACCAATGAAAGCAACACAAATACAGAAGAACCTCCTACACCAAGTCCTCAGTAAGATCATCCCAGTGGGTTCCAGGAAGTTTCCATTGTACTAGGTTTTACATATTCCACTGTCTCTCCCAGTATTCTCTCTCCCTCCCACCCCACTGAGTTTCATTCCTTTCTCATTGTCTCAACCAACCAATTCCTTATGCATCACTGCAGGCCAGCAGTATCTCTGTACTTGAAGGTATGGACCCAGAAGTCAGCTTTGCACTAATTTGCTGTGCTTGGCTCTACTCCGTGTATCTATACTCTACAATTCAGACTAAAGAAGAAACCATTCGAGCACATGATCTTTAGAATGATGCACAACACAGTGACTCAAAGTTTTTGTATAGATTTCACAAGACTTTTTCTATTTACAGTCTACAGGTTAAATTGTATAGACAGATCATAGTACATAGAATTGAAGAAATAAGTTAACTCTCCAGGAAACAATGATGTCCAGAGAAGTGCTTACCTCAGAGATGGTTTATTTAAATTTATGACTGTTGACTTTTAAAAATCTCCTATTTGATCTTGACAATCACTTTTCTCAATGTCAGTCAGCTAAAATTAGTTTTACTTTACTATTAACAAATGTAAACAATTTGAATGATTTTCTTCCTAAGCTTACAAACATATTTATTATTTATACTAATTAAATACAGTTTGTCAACTTGTAAATAGTCAATAATTAATTCACAATTAACAATTATTACAAGTATAATTTTATATTCATTTGACACAACAGCAATGTAAATTATCCTATTACTATTTGAACTTGAGGTACATGGGATTTAAGACTTAAGAAAGTCAATAATGTTTTTCAGGCGACATAGTCAATGGCACAATCAGACTAGAATTTAGATCTTAAATGAAATTACCAAATAATTTCTTTGGGGGAGACAGAGCCCAAACTGAACATCTCTTGTCACCAAATGAAATTTCCATCACCAGGATTTGGTTCATATAAAGCTGTTAGTTAAAGGGTTCCAATGGGAAGTTCCAAACAAGCCATGTCATTGTCAAGATTATAGGCTATTCTCCACAAGCTGGTGATAAGTCCCCATTACTAAAGACAATGCTTTCCTGTCAGGGGTTATTAGTTGAAGAAGTGTTGCATTTGTTTAAGCAGTAGAACACTTGTTTAATGATGCTAACATGTGTTGCAATTTTTTATGTTGTATTTGTTTAACTCTATGAAGCTGTGTTACATCACCTGTCTAAAATATTAGTTGGTCTAATAAAGGGCTGAATAGCAAATAGCTAGGCAGGAGAAAGAATAGATGAGGAAAGTGGGCAGGGAGAATGAATAGGAGGATAAATCTTGGAAGAGAAGATCGAGAAGCTGAAGAAGAAGGAGGAAATCAGGAGCTAGTCACCCAGCTATACCGCAACCCACAAAGTATGAAGTGAAGAAAGGTATATAGAATGGAGAAAGATAAAAGCCCAGAATCAAAAAGATATATGAGTTAATTTAAGCTAACGAAATCTGGCTAGAAACAAGCCAAGGTAAAACCAGGCATTCATAAGAAAAAGTAAGTCTTGGTGTGATTTTTTTGGGAGCTGAGTAGTAGGCCCCTTAAAGAGCAAAAGTAAAAAACTAACAACAATAACAAAATACCCCTACACTTATTCAACTCATTGAATATGGAGATGTTAACCTGGTGCCTACATTGAGCCTTCACCCAAGAATGCCAGCACGATAGAATCATTGGCACTTTTTACTGGGTATAAGGACAAATGCTAAAATATTTTTAGAGGTTATGGTGGTTTAGTAAATTGCAGGTTGTAGATTCTTCTCCAATAACGAGTTATTTCACTGGTACTGAGAAGTTAGTTAGGTCTTTGGCAGATAGACACTGTTTGGTTAGAGGCTTCACTCCATCTCCTGGAATCCATTTTGAAATGTTGGGTAGAAAGTTCCATTTCAAGCCCCATCTCCTGGGAGTTGCCTCAGTCCAAACTCCACCTCTGAGAAAGCCCACCAAACGATGACCCCCTCCACAAGGGGTAAACTGCTCCCCCAGAAAATGAACACATGGTCTTTCCAGTTCTCCTTTTCCCTCGCCATGGTTTCCCTGTCTTCCTCGGGTCGGCGGAAGGCGGGGGGGGGAGTGCTAAAGGGCCACTGGGGAGCTCTGGCATCCATTAAACCTGGCCTTTTTCTAATTTGGCTTGATTTGGATTATTGCCTCGGTGGAGAGGTTTGTCAGGTTGGAAAAACTTTACACTCACAAGCACAGAAAACAAAAACAATCAAAAGATCCTTGTACCTAATGTTTAGAAAATATCATAGAACATGTGACAATAAGATGTAAAAGCCAAAGTACGATAAATATTTAATTTTTCTAGGACATAAAAAAAAGAATCAACAGTACAGGAAGGGAAAGTGCTTATTTTTATTCAGTAAATTAGGGTCAAATCTTGACAAATATAACTGGATGCAAAATGTCATTAGGAGTCAATTTATTGCTTTATGTCTTTAGCAAAATAGCAGTACTTAGATTTCCCTTCAATCCCTAGCTTATATAGTTCCAGGTTTTCAGCCATGCTAGCAGTATTGGTGATGGTTTCAATATCATGGAGTGAACCTTAAGTCATATCAGGTCTTCATTGGTTGCTCCCACAAGTTTTGTGCCACTATTTGAAAAGTGTATCTTGCATTCATGTCACATATGAGAGTTTGTAGCTGGATTGGTGTTTATAAATGTAAAATAATAGGAAAATAGTTTTGTTAGGAAAAGAAACTAGAATGGTAAGATTAAACTCATGTATATGTGTGTGTATTTATAATTTATTTTGTGAATTTCCTCCTTCCCTTTTCTCCATTCTAAACCTTCTATATCCACTTTCTTCTATATCCTTTTTCCTAATTTTTAACTAATTTGTTTTTTTTTTAAATTATCTTTTCTCATTTTACATCCCAATCCCAGTTCCCACTCCCTCCCCTGCTCACTGCTCATGCTCCCTCCACCTCCCACCTCCCAACAACAGCCCACCCCCACCCCTATCCACTCCTCACAGAAGTAAAAGTTTCCTATGGGAAGTCAACAAAGTCTAGCACATTGCTTTGAGACAGTCCCATTATAACTAGGCTGAGCAATGTATTGCTCCAAAGGGGATGGGTCCCAAAAAGCCAGTACAAGCAGCAGAGAAAATTCCCGGCCTCACTGCCAGTGGCCCAACAGTACGCCCCAGCCAATCTCAGAAGGGATAATTTGGTCCTATGCTGGGTTTTCCACTGTTAGCCTGAGTTGGTGAACTCCCATCAGCTCAGGTAAGCTGTTTCAGTGGGAATCCCCATTGTGGTCTTGATCCCTTTGCTCATATTATCGCTTCTCTCTCTCTTCAACTGGATTTCAGGAGCTCAGCACAGTGTTCCACAGTAAATCTCTGCATCTGCTTCCTTCAGTTTCTGGGTGAAGGTTCTCTGATGAAATTCAAGATGGTCATCAATCTGACTATACAAAAAGGCCAGTTCAGGAAGCCTCTCCATGTTTGGTTTGGGTCTTAGCTGGAGTTATCCTTGTGTACTACTGGAAATTTCTCTAGTGCCAGGTTTCTTGCTAGTCCCATAATGGCTCTGTCGATTAAGATATCTCTTTCTTTACTCTCCCTCTGTGTACTCCCCCCATCTCTACCATCCTGTTCCCTCATGCTCACCTCCCCCATCCTCTTCCCTTCTTTCTCCTCCCATGCACCCAATTTTCTCAGAAGATCTTGTATATACCTCCCCCAGGGGAATCCTTGTATGTTTATCTTAGGGTTCTCCTTCTTACCTAGCTTCTTGTGGTCATGGACTATAGGCTGATCACCTTTGCTTTACGACTAATATTGACTTATGAGTAAGAACATACCATGTTTGTCTTTCTGGGTCTGAGTTACTTCACTCTCGATGATTTTGTCTAGTTTCACTCATTAGTATGCAAATTTCAGGATGTCATTGCTTTTTACAACTGAGTAGTAATCCATTGGGTAAGCATACTAGATTTTCTTTATGTATTCTTCAGTCAAGGGTCATCTAGTTGTTTCCAGGTTCTGGCTATTGTGAATAATGCTGCTATGAACATAGTTGGGCAAATGTCCTTATAGTATGATTGAACAACCTTTGGGTGTATATGCTTAAGAGTGCTATTTTTGGGTCTTGAGCAAGGTTGATTCCTGAATTTCTGAGAAACTTCCATATTGATTTCCACAGTGGCTGTATAGTTTGCATTCTTACTAACAACTATATGTCTTTCCCTTACTCTGCAAGCTCTCCAGCATAAAGCTATCATTGGTGTTTTTGATGTTAGTCATTCTGACTGGTGTAAGATGGTATCTCAGAATCATTTTATAATTGTTTTTATTGAATTTTTTTCTTTTTCTCTGCTCCCTGTCTTTCCTCTCCCCTCTCTACTCTGTCCCATAATTCCCATGCTCCCAATTTTCTTAGGAGATCTTGTGTTTTTCTATTTACCATGTATATTAGATCCTTGTATGTCTCTCTTAGCATTCTCTTTGTTGTTTAGGTTCTCTGAGTTTGTGAATTGTAGGCTAGTTTTTCTTTGCTGTGTGTCAAAAAGCCACATATGAGTTAGTACATATATTTGTCTTTCTGGGTCCGGATTACTTCACTTAATATGATGTTTTCTAGATCCATCTATTTGCCCACAAATTTCAAGTTATCATTATTTTTTTCACTGTGTAGTACTCCATTGTGTAAATGTACCACATTTACATGGGAATTATGGGATAGAGTAGAGAGGGGAGAGGAAAGACAGGGGGCAGAGAAAAAGAAAAAAATTCAATAAAAACAATTATAAAATGATTCTGAGATACCATCTTACACCAGTCAGAATGACTAACATCAAAAACACCAATGATAGCTTTATGCTGGATACATTTATCAGTAGAGGGACATATAGGTTGTTTCTGTGTTCTCGCTATGACAGATAATTCTGCTATGAACATGGTTGAGCACATGTCCTTGTGGTATGATTGAGCATCCTTTGGTACTGCTGGGTCTTGAGGTAAGTTGTTTCCTAATTTTCTGAGAAATATTCATGCTGATATCCAAATCAGCTGTACCAGTTTGCACTCCCACCAGCAGTTGAGGAGTATTCCCTTTACCCCACAACCTCTCCAGCATAAGTTGTCATCAGTGTTTTTGATCTTGGCCATTCTTACAGGTATAAGATGGAATCTCAGAGGTGTTTTGGTTTGCATTTCTCTGATGGCTAAGGACATTGAGCACTTACTTAAGTGTCTTTCAGCCATTTTAGATTCATCTATTGGGAGTTCTCTGTTTAGGTCTGTACCCCGTTTTTTGAACTGGATTATTTATTCTTTCAATGACTAGTTTCTTGAGTTATTTGCTTATTTTGGAGATCAACCCTCTGTCCAATGTGTGGTTGGTAAAGATATTTTCCCATTCTATAGGCTGCCATTTTGTCTTGTTGACCATGTCATTTGCTTTATAGCACCCTCTCAGTTTCAGGAGGTTTCATTTATTATTGTTATTTCAGTATCTGTGCTAATGGGGTTATATTTAGGAAGTGATCTCCTGTGCCAATGTGTTCAAGTGTACTTTCCACTTTCTCTTCTATGAGGTTCAATATGGTTGGTTTATGTTGAGGTCTTTAATCCATTCCCATGATCTTGGGTAGGTAGAATTATCATAGTAAAAATGGGAATCTTACCGAAACCAAACTACAAATTCAATGCAATGCCAAACATAATGCCAGCAAAATTCTTCACAGTCCGTGAAAGAACAATAATCAACTTTATATGGAAAACCAAAAAACCCAGGATAGCTAAAACAATCCTGTACAATTAAGGAACTTCTGGAGGCATCACAATCCCTGACTTCAAACTCTACTTTAGAGCTACAGTACTAAATATAGCCTGGTATTGACATAAAAACAGAAAGGAGGCACTGTGTGAACTTCTTCAGCCAGTAACCTTTATGATACCAGCCCACTTGTGTGTTACCTCTCATACTATTAATGCTCTCTCTCTAGCTTCTAGATTTGGTTCCTGTTCCTCATTCATGCAGTGGACTGTGGTGTGTGAGTCTACCCCCAAATAAATAACCCTTTATATTCTGATCTAGTAGGGGAAGAGGACCAATTTGAGACCTGGATATTAATGCACACATGCACGAATACCTGAATTTTGACAAAGGAGCAAAAAATATAAAATGGAAAAAAGAAAGCATATTCAACAATTGGTGCTGGACGGCAACATGTAGAAGAATGAATATAGATCCATATATATTGCCATGCAAAAACTCAGAATCATTTTTATTTGCATTTCCCTGATCGCTAAGGATGTTGAACATTTCCTTAAGTGTCTTCTGGCCATTTGGGATTCTTCTGTTGAGAATTTTTGTTTTGATCTGTACCCAATTTTTTAATTGGATTTTGATGTCTACTTTCTCGAATTCTTATATATTTTGTAGTTCAGTCTTCTCTCTGATGTGTGGTTGATGAATGTCTTTTCCCATTCAGTAGGCTACATTTTTGACTCATTGACTGTGTCCTTTGCTTTACAGAAGCTCCTGAGTGTCAGAAGTTCCCATCTACTTATTGTTGCTCTTAGTGTCTGTGCTACTGGTGTTATATTTAGGAAGCAGTCTCCCGTGCCCATGCATTCAAAGCTACTTCCCACTTTCTCTTCAGTATGGTTGGATTTATATTAAAGTCTTTGATGCATTTGATGCACTGAGTTTTGTACATGAGGATAGATATGAACCTATTTGCATTCTTCTGCACACTGACATCCAGTGGTGCCAGCACCATATGTTGAAGATGCTTTCTTTTTTTCCATTGTATAATTTTAGCTTCTTTGTCAAAAATCAGGTATTCATACATGTGCAGATTAATATCTGTATCTTCAATTCAATTCTCCTGGTCCGCCGTTCAGTTTTTATGCCAATACAAAGCTGTTTTCATTACTGTATTTCTATAATAGAGCTTGATGTCAGAGAGAGTGATGCCTTCAAAATCTCCCTTATTATAAAGGATTGTTTTGGCTATCCTGGAATTTTTTCCCATAAGAAGTAACATATTGTTCTTTTATGGTCTGTGAAGAATTGTGTTGGGCTTTTGATGCAGCTTGCATTGAATCTATAGATTGCTTTTGGCAGGATTCCCATTTTTATTGTGTTGAGCCTGCCTACTGAAGAACATGGGAGATCTTTTACTTTTCTGATATCTACTTCAATTTCTATCTTCAGAGAAAGTTTTATTAGTTTTATTAGGTAAAGAAAGTACACAGTTAAATTTAAATACATATATTTATACACAATTTATTTTGTGAATTTAAGTAAATTACTTCCTTTCTTTTACTCTCATCTTTACTTTTAATTAATTAATTAATTTAGGTATTTTGAAAAGAAAACAATCTTTTTTCATTTTACATGCCAATCCCAGTTCCCCCTACCTTCCCTCCTCCCCTTCCCTTCACCTAAACCCCCACCCACTTCCCATCCACTTTTCAGAAAGGCATTGCTTTGGGGAAGTTCCAAGCCCCTCCCTAAGTTATCTAGGCCAAGCAACATATCCATCCAAAGAGAATGGGTTCCAAAAAATCCAGTACAAGGAGTAGGGATAAATCCTGATGCAACGGCCAGTGGCCCTGCAGTCTGCCCTCAGTGGAACTCTGAAACACAGCCTGCTACTACACAGAGAGGTCCTTGTCTTCCTTCTATAAACATTTTATACCCACTTCCTTGTTCTTGTAATATTTTTACAAAATGTTTTTGTGAGATTTAGATGAAATAAAATGTGTTAATAAAAGAAACTTCCATAAAAATACAAATATGCATCAATTTTAAGTCACTTTAGTGTTTTTCCATATGTTTTCTTATAGGCTAAAGGAAATATATTTTTAAATGGGCAACTACAAATGCAGATTATACTGAAATATAACTTGTGGAAGTAAAACATAATATTTGTAAGATTTTAACACACGATTTAAAGTACAATAAACAAATATTAGGCTGAAGCAAGTAAACCTACTTAAAATAGTCTCATTCTCCCACATGGAGCTTATTTTTATTATTTACTTGTATAGCTTTACATATTAAATTGAATTTCCAAAAATTCTGCTTTATATAACCAGATACATAACTGATGATGTTGTAATTTTATCTTCCAAAGAATATAGAGTTAATCTTTTTTTAAATAAAATAATATACAAAATGGCCTTCAACTAAAATTATTCATTTTATGTCAGTTTTTTATTCTTTTTTTATTTTTCCATTCAAAAATTTATACTTCCTCCCCTCCTCCCTCACACTCCATCCTTAAGAGAGGGCAGGGTACCCTGCCCTGTGGGAAGTCCAAGGCCCTCCCCCGTCCATTCGGGCTTACAAATAGACTAGGGTCCCAAAAAGCCAATACATGCAATAGAAACAGGTCCCAGTGCCATTAACTATGGATTCTCAGTCCACGCCCATTGGCAGCCACATTCAGAGAGTCAGGTTTGATCACATGCTCCTTCAGTCCCTGTCTAGCTGAATTTGGTGAGCTTCCATTAGATCAGGCACACTGTCTCAGTGGGTGGACCAGCCCCTCACGGTCCTGACTTCCTAGCTCATCTTCTCCCTCCTTCTGCTCTTCAACTGGACCTTGGGATCTCAGTCCAGTGTTATGATGTGGATGTGGGTCTCTGTCTCTATCTTCATCCATAGCTGGATGAAGATTTTATGGTGATATTTGAAATAATCATCAATGTGATAGTGGGGCAAGGCCAGTTCAGGCACCCTCTCCCCAGCTGCCCAAGGACTTAGCTGGGGACATCCCCGTGGACATGTGGAAGCCCATCTAGAGCCAATTCTCTTGCCAACCCTAAAATGGCTCCCTTAATGTAGATATCTTATTCCCTGCTCCTATATCTGCCCTTCCAACATCTCCACCCTCCCACTCCCCCAAGCTCTCCCCAATCATTTCCTTCTCCCTTATCCTTCCCCCTCTCCTCTTTCCCCACCCTCACCCCACCCCTACCCCCACCACTGAGCTCGCAACTTTTACCCGAGGATCTTGTTTGCTTCCAATTTCCAGGAGGATCTATATATGTTTTTCTTTGAGGTCACCTTGCTATTTGGCTTCTCTAGGCTTCTGAACTATAGGCTTAATGTCCTTTGTTTATGGCTAGAGTACACTAATGAGTGAGTACATATCATATTCATCTTTTTGGGTCTGGATTATCTCACCAAGGATAGCATTTTCTATTTACATCATTTGCATGCAAAATTCAAGGTGTCATTGTTTATTACCGCTGAGTACTACTAGATTGTGTATATATTCCTCACTTTCTTTATCCATTGAGGGCCATCTAGGTTGTTTCCAGGTTCTGGCTATTACAAATAATGCTGCTAGGAACATAGTTGAATAAATGCTTTTGTAGTATGATTCGACGTCTTTTGGGTATATTCCCAAGAGTGGTATTGCTGGATTCTGAGGTAGGTTGACTCCCAATTTACTGAGAAATCGCCACACTGATTTCCAAAGTGGTTGCACAAGTTTAAATTCCCACCACCAATGGATGAGTTTCCCCCTTATTCCACATCCTCTCCAGCATAGGCTATCATTGATGTTTTTTATTTTAGCCATTCTGACAGGTGTAAGATGGTATGTAAAAGTTGCTTTGATTTGCATTTCCCTGATCGCTGAGGAAGTTGAACATGACCTTAAGTGTTGTTTGGCCATTTGAACTTCTGTTGAGAATTCTCTGTTCAGGTCAGTACCCCATTTTTTGATTTTGGGTTAATTAGAATTTTAATGTCTAGTTTCTTGAGTTCTTTATATATTTTCGAGATCAGACATTTGTCTGATGTGGGGTTGGTGAAGATCTTCTGCCATTCAATAGGATGCCTTTTTTGTCTTAATGACAGCGTCCTTTGCTTTAGAGAAGCTTCTCAGTTTCAGGAGGTCCTAATTTATTCACTGATGCTCTTGTTGTCTGTGCTACTGGGGTTATACGTAGGAAGTAAGTGATCTCCTGTGCCCATGAGTTGCAGTCTACTTCCCACTTTCTTTCTATCAGGTTCAGAGCGGTCAGGTTTATATTGAGGCCTTTAATACATTTGGATAGATAGGGATCTATTTTCATTCTTCTACAGGTTGACATCCAGTTATGCCAGCACCATTTGTTAATGATGCTTTCTTTCTTCCATTGTATAATTATAGCTCCTTTCTCAAATATCAGGTGTTCATAAGTTTGTGGATTAATATCCAGTTCTTCAGTTTGATTTCATTGGTCAACGCCTCTGTTTTAATGCCAATACCAAGCTGTTTTGTTACTGTAGCTCTGTAATAGAGTTTGGAGTCAGGGATGGTAATGCCTCCGGAAGTTCCTTTATTGTATAAGATTGTTTTGGCTATCCTGGGTTTTTGTTTTTCATATAAAGTTGATTATAGTCCTCTCAATGTCTGTGAAAAATTGTGCTGAGATTTTGATAGGGATTGATTTGAATCTATAGATTGCCTTTGGTAGAACTGCCATTTTTACTATGTTGATCCTACCATTCCAAGACCATGGGAGATCCTTCCATTTTCTGGTATCCTCGTCAATTTCTTTCCTCAAAGCCTTAAAGTTCTTGTCAAATGGATCTTTCACTTCCTTGGTTAGTGTTACCCCAATATACTTTATGCTATTTGTGGCTATTGTGGAAGGTTAAGTTTCTCTGATTTCCCTCTCTGCTTCTCTATCCTTTGTGTATAGGAGGGCTATTGATTTTTTTTTTAGTTGATTTTGTATCCTGCCACATCACTGAAGGTATTTATCAGCTCTAGGAGTTCTTTGGTAGAGTTTTTGGGATCACTATTGTACACTATCATATCATCTGCAAATAACAAAAGTTTGACTTCTTCCTTTCCAATTCAAATCCCCTTGATCTCCGTATGTTGTCTTATTGCTATTGCTAGAACTTCAAGCACTATGTTGAAGAAATATGGAGAGAGTGGACAGCCTTGTCTTGTTTCTGATTTTAGTGGAATGGCTTTGAGCTTCTCTCCATTTAATTTGCTGTTAGCTGTCGGCTTGCTGTATATTGCTTTTATTATATTTAGATATGATCCTTGTATCCCTAATCCCTCCAAGACGTTTATCATAAAGGGGTGTTGAATTTTTTCAAATGCTTTTTCAGCATCTAATGAAATGTTCATACAGTTTTTTTCTTTCAGTTTATTTATATGATGGATTACATTAATAGACTTTCATATGTTGAACCAGCCCTGCATCTCTGGGATGAGGCCTACTTGATCATAATCGATAATTTTTTTGGTGTGTTCTTGGATTTAGTTTGCCAGTATTTTATTGAGAATTTTTGCATCGATGTTCTTCGTGAGATTGGTCTGTAATTCTCTTTCTTGGATGAGTCTTTGTGTGGTTTTGGTATCAGGGTAACTGTAGCTTCATAAAAAGAGTTTGACAAAGACTCTTCTGTTTCTATTATGTGAAACACATTAAGGAGTATAGGTATCAGCTCTTCTTGGAAGTTCTGGTAAAATTCTGCATTAAAACTATCTGTTCCTGGGCTTTTTTTTTTGATTGGGAGGTTTTTGATGACAGCTTCTAATTCCTCACGACTTATAGGTCTATGTAAATTGTCCACCTGGCCTTGATTTAATTTTTGTATATGGTATTTATGTAAAAAATGTACATTTATTTTACATTTTCCAGCATTCTGGCATATAGGCTTTTGTAGTAAGACCTAATGATTCTCTGTATTTCCTCAGTGTCTGTTGTTATGTCCCCTTTTCAACTCTGATCTTGTTAATTTGCGTGTTCTCTCTCTGCCTTTTGATTAGTATGGATAGGACTTTGTCAATCTTGTTAATTTTCTCAAAGAACCAGCTCTTTGTTTCATTGATTCTTTCGATTGTTTTCTGTGTTTCTGTTTTGTTGATTTCAACCCTCAGTTTGATTATTTCCATTCTTCTACTCCTCCTGAGTGAGTCTGCTTCTTTTTTTCTATAGCTTTCAGCTGTGCTCATAAGTCTCTGATGTGAGCATTCTTCATTTTTTTAATGTGGGCACTTAGTGTTATGAACTTTCCTCTTAGCACTGCATTCATAGTGTCCCATAGGTTTGGGTATGTTGTATCTTTATTTTCATTGAATTCAAGGAAGACTTTAATTTCTTTCTTTATTTCTTTCCTAACCCAGGGTTGGTTTAGTAGTTGACTCTTCAGTTTCCATGAATTTGTAGGCTTTCTGGGAGTAGAATTGTTATTGAATTCTAACTTTATTCCATGGTGATCCATTAAGACACAGGTGGTTACTAAAATTTTTTTGTATCTGTGGAAGTTTGCTTTGTTACCGAGTATGTGATCAATTTTTGAGAAGATTCCATGAGATGCTGAGAAGAAGGTATATTCTTTCTTGTTTGGGTGGAATGTTCAATAGATTTCTGTTAAGTCCATTTGATTCATTTCCTCCGTTAGTTCTCTTATTTCTCTGTTAGGTTTCTGTCTGGTTGATCTGTCCATTGGTGAGAGAGGAGTGTTGAAATCTCCTAATATTAGTGTGTGAGGTTTGATATGTGCTTTGAGTTCTAGTAATGTTTCTTTTACATATGTGGGTGATTTTATATTAGGGGCATAGATATTCATGTTTGAGACTTTGTCTTGATGAATTGTTCCTGTTATAAGTATAAAGTATCCATCTCCATCTCTTCTGATTGATTTTAGTTTGAAGTCAAGTTTGTTAGATATTAGGACAGCCACACCCGCTTGTTTCTTAGGTCCGTTTTATTGAAAAACCGTTTCCCAACCCTTTACTCTGAGGAAATGTCTGTCTTTGTGGTTAAGGTGTGTGTCTTGTAAACACAAGAATGTTGTATCCTATTTTTGTATCCATTCTCTTAACCTGTGCCTTTTTATAGGTGAATTGAGTCCATCGACATTAAGAGATATCATTGACCAGTGGTTGTTAACTCCGGTTATTTATTTATTTAATTATTTATTTATTTATGGTGGTAGTGTTTGTGTGTTTTCCTTCTTTTAGTCGTGCTGGTGGAGGGTTGTTAGATGTCTGAATTATTTTGGGTGTTGCTGGCTTCCTTTGGTTGTGGTTTTCCTTCTAGTGTTTTCTGTAATGCTGGGTTTGTGGCAACGTATTGTTTAAATTTGTTTTTATCCTGGAATATCTTGTTTTCTCCATTGATGGTGGAAGAAAGCTTTGCTGCATATAGTAGTATGTGCTTGCATCCATGGTCTCTTAGTATCTGTAGCACACCTATACAAGACCCTCTGGCTTTCATGGTTTCCATAGAGAAGTCAGGTGTAATTCTGATAGGTTTACCTTTATTTGTTACTTGACCTTTATCCCTTGCAGCTCTTAATATTCTTTCTTTATTCTGTATGTTCTGTGTTTTCATTATAAAATGGCAAGGGGATTTTTTTTTTTTTTTGGATCCAGTCTATTCGGTGCTGTGTATGCTTCTTGTATCTTTATAGGAATATCCTTTAGGTTGGGGAAGTTTTCTTCTATAATTTTGTTGAATATATTTTCTGGGCCTTTGAGCTGTAATTCTTCTCCTTCTTCTACCACTACTATTCTTAGATCTGGTCTTTTCATGGTGTCCTGATTTCCTAATGTTTTGTGTTAAGAATTTGTGTGATTTGTTGTTTTCTTTGATCAATGCATTTATTTCCTCTATAGTATCTTCAGCATCTGAGATTCTTTCTTCTATCTCTTGTAGTCTGTTGGTTATAATTGTCTCTGTAGTTCCTGTTTGTTTACCCAGATTTTCCATATCCTGCCTTCCCTTGGTTTGTGTTTACTTCATTGCCTCAATTTCAGTTTTCAAGTCTTGAACTGTTTCCATTACCTGTTTGAATGCTTTTTCTTGGTTTTCTTGGGTATCTTTGAGGGATTTATTCATTTCTTCTAACTTTTTGTTAGTCTTCTCATCCATTTCATTAAGGAAGTTTTTCACATTCTGTTTAAGGGTCTCTAACACTTTCATAATGTATGTTTCAAGTCTATTCTACTTCTTCTGGATTAGGGTGTTCAAGTCTTCCTATGCATATTTGCTGGATTCTGGTGTTATTGTGTTGCTTTTCAGGTTGTTGGGGGAATTCTTGCATTGGAGTCTGCTCATCTCTTCTTTCAAATGTGGCCAGGAGAGGCTTGTCATCTTGGTCCAATCTTTTCTGTGGCTGACTGTTTACTTGAGGTTTTTTCTTGGTCTGCCCTCTCATTGGTCCCCTCAGCACTGGAGTTGGCTCTCAGATACCCTCCACCCTGAAGTGGCTGTATGGTGGATCTTAGGACCTCACTGACTGAAAGGAGTGCTTGGGCGCAAGCTGGAATGGGATAAATAGAGGAAACCAGTGGCCGGGGAGAAGCCCTGCTAAATGCCAGAAAGTTTAGGAGATTGACAGTCCCTGTACTCCATTCCTGGGGCGTCTGGCAGGCTGGGCAGGCACACACAGCCAGGCGTGCACACATTTACCCCTCCAGATGGATCTCCTGGTACAGGAACAGGGCCACTTGCTGGCCAGGGACCTCACAGATAAAAGGGAGGGCTTGCTAGGTGCATGCTCAGAGGAACAAATAAACCTCTGCAGTAGTTGCACTCACCTTTGACTCCCCAGACCCTCAGCCCTGAAGCAGGCTGAGTTGGGCGATCCTATGACCCCACAGATGAAAAGTGGTTCTTGGGGGTAAGTTGGAATGGGATAAGTAGAGGAAGCCAGCAGCGGGGAAGAAGCCCTGCTGAATGGCCAGAATGTTTAGGGGATTGAGTGTGCCTGTACTCCATTCCTGGGGCGTCTGGCAGGCTGGGCAGGCACACAATAACCCCTCCATGGGTCTCCTCGTACAGGAGCAGGGCCACTTGCTGGCCAGGGACCTCAAAGACAAAAGGGAGGGCTTGCTAGATGCAGGGCCTCCGGATGGATCTCCTGGTACTATGTCAGGTTTTTAAATAATATATTTTCATTTTATGCACAACAAGAAAGCTACAGAATTTTGTATTTCCTTTTGACATGAGAGATGCATGATATTTTAGAGATCATTGTCAATAGTAAAAATTCACCAGAGGCTTAAACTTAGAGCTTTTGTAAGTTATATCATTGGTTTATTAGTGTCATCTCAATTTAAAAATATAAATTGTTAGGCCTTCCATGACACAAATCCACATCTCCTATAGACTTGTCTTAATATGTTAGATAGTTAGACTATGTCTTAGAAAACATTCTTATTTCCTCTGGATAAAAACTAAGTATACTAGAAATTGTCTAGAATATTAGGTTCCAACAACTGAGGCATTTACTTTTGTATATTTTAAACTGCAACTACTTACACAATTATAACAAATGTCACAATTACCTTATTTCAAAGGTTTTGGTACTGCATGTAAAAAGGGTGCTGATACGTAAAAACAGACAATATACTACAACTTTTAGTACCTCTCTTGGTAAAATGTTAACATGAGAAATTATTTCTTTGTATCCTTCATTTCTTAGTAAAGCCCCGATTGACATAAGAGGCATTATTACATAGAAGCTAATGGGATATAAATCACCTCTTCTCTTTGTGGTATGTAGCAAACATCAGGATAGTCACTAAGAAAATTTTCTTCCCTTCTCAACTGCATCAAAATATATTGCCAAATGATTGAAAGACAGATCATAACACCAATTTATTCATTCAATAATAGTCTAGCAAAATATTGAGTCGTAATTAACAGACAGAGCTTTCTGGGAATATTGCTCAGTGGAAGAACATGATACATACATAAATGAGGTCTGTATATGAAGGATTTCCT
Organism: Ondatra zibethicus; assembly: GCA_004026605.1. Taxonomy (NCBI): domain Eukaryota; kingdom Metazoa; phylum Chordata; class Mammalia; order Rodentia; family Cricetidae; genus Ondatra; species Ondatra zibethicus. The sequence goes on along the minus strand of PVIU01001295.1, from coordinate 165,304 downwards.
TTGAAATAAAAGCAAAATGGAAGGAAGCAAGGAAGTCTTGAAGAAAAGAAAGAATAAAAGGAAAGATAAAAGGTACAGAGGGTTTGATATAGATGCCAAAATTATTTTCTTTATACCTTTGTTACTATATCTGCAATTATCCCCCTTCCTTTATTTTGTAGTCCTGTTATCCTGTGCTACTCAGGTGATCAACACATGCAAAATCTATTACAAAATATAAACAGACATCTGATTCAGCTTGCCTGTGCACCTGAATATATATGCTTATACATAGTCTACTTTCCCTATGTTTCTGTATACTAAACATGAATACAGAGCATGCATGTATTACTTGTCTCCTTGTTAGTATACATAGGTGCAGGGGTATGCAAGTCAGTGTCCATGTTACAGTATGTTTATTTGCATTTTGTCAGTTTTAAGTGAAAAAAAAACTTCCCATCAGAGATAATATTGAAATTCACTCTTTATTGATATGTCTGTTTGATGCATGTTGGCCGAACACTTGGAGATAAAAAGGCAAAGTTCATCTGTTTTATTTTCTCTGCATAATGTGGTTTCTCTTTGTGCCTAGTAAGCTGCAAAGGTGAATATGCCAGAAAAATCTAATCCTGAAATGCTTAGCTCTCCATATGGTAAAGCCGAGTGTAATTGATTTTCTCCATTTGTAATTCCCTATCCACTATTTTTACATAAGAAATTGAAAATGTCCTTCTCACTGCAACAATAACAAGAACATTTTAATTAAAAATTTAAAAACCCTGGCAACTTCAATATATTCTTTGTCTGCATTTTTGTTCTTTAATGGCGCTTTCTCATTTCATGCATAATTACAAAGGAATGAGTGTTCCCAAGGAACAGTCAGTCCCTCTCCATGATACTTTTCTTTAAAATTTTTGCCTCCATGAACTTGAATTCTGAGCTGTTACATTCTAAACTCAGTATTTCCTTCTAAATTATTCGCTTCTTGAAGAGTTTAATAATAGTATCTCTTACTTCTTATGCAGATATAGTGAATGGAGTTAAGGTACCAATCCAATACTAAGTGTATTTACTAAATTATATAAATTAATAAAGGCAAACCCTACATTTTACATTCTTACATGCAAACTCAGGAATATTTCCACTGTATTTGGTATTAACCACTCTCAGTTAGACTTTTGTCTAAACGATAATTTGTGGGGTTCATAGTCAGAAAAATTAAGAGATAACTTCAGTTATTCTTAAAACAACTGATGTGGTATTCCCCTCTGTATGCTGGGAATATCATCGGTTAATAAAAGAACTGCTTTGGGCCTATAGCATACCTACAGGGGAACAGAGCTAGGCAAAGAAAACTAAACTGAATGCTGGGAGGAAGATTATTTAGGGGATAAGTGGTGGACCAACCAAGCAGTCCCCTTCAACAAATTTGCTCCCACGTGGCCAACTAAAATCCACTTAAAACCTGAGAAAGCTTAAAAAGGAATTCTAGACACAAAAATACAGAGTTTAACACAGCTTCTTGATGTTTGCTCGTGACATGCCACAGCTCGTTTAAGAGAGATTTTCCTGATTCAGCAGTAGCAGAAAAAAAGCCACAACATTTTGAAATGAAGGCTTTCTGGGCCATGTTGCCACTGTGACTTCTGGTTCTTTAAGAATACTGAGCATTTAAATGTGGTTTTAAGAACAGAGTGCTACAAACTGCTTAATGGTTTGACATAGAGTTGCTGCAAACTTGGAACTGGAGCAATGTACATGGCTTGCAGAGGCAGAGAACAAACTTCCACCATGTTGGACTGTGCTGAGCAAACAGACAGTACTGTATATACCCTAATAATGCTGCAGTTTAAGCTTTTAAGAAGCGCTTAGCATTTTAAGAAGCCATCCTGGTCAGTAAAGAATTACAGATATGCAATAAAGACAATCCAGTTGGAAAAGACCTCAAAATGGGTCACAGTGTTGGATAAATGTACCTAGGCTTAGGAGAGAGAAGACAAAGAGTATAGCAAGTTATAAAAAGTAAATAATTTTCAAAAAGTAAAACAAAGCCTGTAAAGAGACAGAGGATAGACAATCATTGATTAAAAGGAGTGAAAAAATAAGCCATGTAAAGATGGACTATGCACAGAGAGTCTGTATTATGTATACTATTGTGTTTTCTTTGAATTTTTTGACTGCAGAGAGATATTTGATTCTGGGGACTGCAAGGCTAAGCCAACATATACTTTAAAGCTATCTTGATTTCAAAATATGGATGTAAGGATATGTTGCTTTGGAAAAGATGTTCTTCATTTGTTTCCCCAGAGGATGAGAACCTCTGGATTGCTTTCAGACTAATGTGGTTTGATGGACCAATAACTCCTGAAGGGTTGCCTTGAACATTCCTCAAAAAATTACTTCCCCCAATAGACAGCAGGAAGCAGTTTGTAGAGAAATACTCCCATACTCACAAATATTATTTATAAATATTTATTTATATTTAAATAGGGATATGCTATAGAGATTTACATTGGTATGAATCTTGGTCTATTGATACAAATTTAAGGTCAGTTTTGTTATACTGTATATACAGTTTATATATACTGTGTGTATATATAAGCAACACAATAACACCAGAATCCAGCGAACATGCAATAGGAAGACTTGAACACCCTAATCCAGAAAAAGTAGAAGAAATAGACTTTAAACATAACATTATGAAAGTGTTAGAGACCATTAAACAGGATGTGAAAAACTTCCTTAAAGAAATAGATGAGAAGACTAATATATATATATATATATATATATCATAAATATATATATATATTTCTGCTAGTGATTAAAGTATTGTGTTTGTGTAACTCATTTAAAAATGTAATGTATAATTAAGAAATATAGGTTAATAGAGTCATCTATAATAGTCAAGTTTGTCATCATGTTAGTTTAGATTTTTTTTAGATGTACAGAGATGTATTTCAAATAGATAGGGAGTCTTCAAATCTTTCAAAGACTACAGAATATGGCATTTAAAATGTTTTAAGAGCTTAAAACTTTTTATGAGAATGAGACACATATACTCCTAACAGCACCAAGTCACTTTAAGAGGATTATGGGCATCAAAGAGGCTCCTTATAGAATTTGCCAACCATTTGGGCAAGTAACTACTCTTGCCCGGACTGCTTTATGGTAAGATGCATAAACTGGACATGCAGAACCCACAGAGAAATGACTGTTGAACTTGCTTAAAAGTGAGAAAGGGCCTTTGGGGTTCCTGCTTTATGGAAGAATCTGCTAGGCATTCTGCAGGACACAAAAGAAAGTGACTGGCAAACTGTTAATATAGGCAAAACAGTCTTGGAAATTTCCTGCTTCATGGAAAGGTATGCTGGATACTATGGGCCTGTAGGCTGAAGACAGATGCTGCAATGGTACAGAAGAACTTTGGGTGACTGTCCAGTCAGCAAGATATCTCTGTCATTTCTAGGGTTTTGAATGTTTCTTACAATGGACTTCCTATTTACTTAGGTAAGATTATATCCTTCTGGAGTCTTTGATGGAGTTGAAGAACTTATAGTTTTCCTTAGTTATAATAAAAGATAAAGTAGATTATTTATAAGTACAATATTTATATGTAACTGTCATTCTTGCTTGATACCTGTTTTGTTATATGTAATTTTAATATGTTAAAGTTAAGACCTTCCCTTTATTTAACAGAAATAGATGAGAAGACTAACATATATATATATATATATATATCATAAATATATATATATATATTTCTGCTAGTGATTAAAGTATTGTGTTTGTGTAACTCATTTAAAAATGTAATGTATAATTAAGAAATATAAGTTAATAGAGTCATCTATAATAGTCAAGTTTGTCATCATGTTAGTTTAGATTTTTTTTAGATGTACAGAGATGTATTTCAAATAGATAGGGAGTCTTCAAATCTTTCAAAGACTACAGAATATGGCATTTAATGTGGGATTAATGATGTGGGATTTCCCTCTGTATCCTGAGAATATCATTGGTTAATAACGAAATTGCTTAGGGCCTATAGCATAGGGATAGAGCTAGGTGGGAAAAACTAAACTGAATGCTGGGAGGAAGAAGGTAGAGAGAAAGAGAAGCCACATAGCTTTCTGGAAACAGACACTGGAACTTTAGTTGGTAAGCCAAAGCCACATGGCAATACACAGATTAATAGAAATGGGTTAAATTAACATGTAAGAGCTAGCCAATAAGAAGCTAGAGCTAATAGGCCAAGCAGTGATTTAATTAATATAGTTTCTGTGTGATTATTTTGGGGCTGAGCAGCTGGAATGACCAAGTGGCCACATCCTCCTCCAACAACAACAACAACAAAAAAAACTGTCTTGACCTGTGCAAAATTCCACTTTTTTGTTCCTGATTCAAATGTTGTGATTGTCATTCAGACAAGAAGAAATATGAAAAGTTTTGGTGTTTCAAAAAGGTAGTCCAATGAGCCGGGTGGTGGTGGCACACACCTTTAATCCCAGCACTCGGGAGGCAGAGACAGGCGGATCTCTGTGAGTTCGAGGCAAGCCTGGTCTACAAGAGCTAGTTCCAGGACAGGCTCCAAAGCCACAGAGAAACCCTGTCTCAAAAAACCAAACCAAACCAAACAAACAAACAAACGATAGCCCAATAATGTATCCCACTCAAAATAAGAGAGAGTAAAGAAAAGGAGAAGAGAAAAAGAGTATAAAAGGGAAAAGGAGAACTGGATAAGGGAGAAGAAGAGCAAGAGGTAGAAGATAGAGTATAGGAAAAACAAATGACAAAAGAGACGGGAAGAAATTGAGGTGGGTGTAGGGAGAGGAATAGTGGAAGTAAAGGCTGAGGACAAGAAGATAATGAGACAAGGATTAAGGATAATGGAATAGAAAAGGAATAAGAGGTGAGAGTATAGTAGAATGTGGTGAGTGGGACTGGAAGGGAAAGGGAGTAGTGAAAAGGAGGACAGAGGGAAAGACTAGAATGAACTATACATTATGTCCCATATCAGAATGTTTTATAGTTACCATGTGGTTAGTAGTTAAGTTACTGCCATCCTTTCAGTCAAATTCATTAAGCAGTATATACTGATAATTAGTAACAGAATTTAGATTTTAATAGTCACAATGCCATATAATAATTAGTTCAGAAAATACATTGATGAGTCTATAAATTGAAAAATATCTCTGCTAAGAACACTTATGAACTTGCTGAAAATGTTAATTAAATTTTTATTTTTTGGCTCTTCTTAAAGTTGGACTGCAAGTGAGCTCTTCAAAGACCATGAGGTGATATGGATCTTCCAACGCCAGTTTTGAACTTTATGGTTTTCTGAGCTGTGTATTTTTCTTCTGGAAATACCTAGTCTGTGATTGTCTGTCACAGGAGTATAAATTGAAGAAGACAATAGCAAAGGGTTTTTTGTTTGTTTGCTTGCTTGCATTTTACAAGGAGGTAAGACATGGTTAGATGTTATACATTGCCAAGTGTGTTTTAGAATGGGAAGAACATAGTTATAGACCTAAAAAAAAAAAAAGAATCACAGGAGAAGAAATGGGGGCATGGCCAGACAGAGGTCCTCAAGTCGTGGACATTCCATTCCACAGGGTTTCAGTGAACATTACAGAGGCTGCAGACAATCTCCAGTGAGTAGTAAAGTTGAAAATTCCTGAGGATGTTCTACATCATTACAAGAATATGTATAGCCATAAGATACATGGCAGATACTATGCCTGTTGATGGAAAGCAATAGTATAAAAGTCTTGTTTATCCTCAAAAGTTAAAAGTATGAAAAACTATTTTTTACTGCATTTTTTTTTCAAAATATAGCACTCCTTGGATTGGTATAAATCTATTGTTAATTTGCAAAATCAAAGAGTTTTGAGATTGATCAATGCTAGGTTTTGCTTTTCTGGATGATTTTATATTAAAAGTGCTTGATCTATCACATGGACACAAACTCCGAGTCAACTGATTCATGTATTCCCTTTAAAAAACCTAACATCTGCTCCCATTGTTGTGAGTCTCACAAATTGACTAAGCTACACAATTGTCATATGCAGGTAGAGGGCTTAAGTTAGCCCATGCAGAAACTTTGGTTGCTGGTTCCTATGACCCAGGTTAGTTATTTCTGTGGGTTTTCTTGTGATGTCCTTAACCCCTCTGGCTTCCTCACACTGTCTCTTGAAAACCTATTCCTTACACTGGATTGCCTTTCCCAGACTAAATATAAGGGAAGTATTTAGTTTTGCCACAACTTGATATACCCATGGGAGGCCTGTCACTTTCTGAACAGAAAGAGAGGAAGTGTGGATTGTTGATACAGGGAGCAGGCATAGGGGTTATGGGGGAAGATAATGAGAGAAGAGGAGGGAGAGGAAACAATCACCAGACATGTAAAGGAAATAATTTAAACATGTACATATATGTATACATAATGGAAGGAAGGAAGGAATGGAAGGAAGGAAAGAAGGAAGTGAAGGAAGGAGGGAGGGAGGGAGAGAGGGAGAAAGAAAGAAAGACAAAGAGAAAGAAATGAAGACAGAAAGAAAGCAAGCAAACCCTATAAAGCAAGGATTGTTTTAAGAAGTAAATCTACATCTAAATTCCAACTTTTTAAAAGATACATAAAACATGGAAGTAATAATCTACAGAGGAAATTAGAATTTTTAAAGGATTCTATTCAATATGTAAAGACTTATCTGGTAAAGTGTTACACTGAAAGTTCTGTGAATATAGTCTAGCTCTCCAGCCAAATAAAAGTCACTAAATTGATACATCATGTGATTTGACACGATAAAGTGATAACATAATTAAATGTGGTCCAGGTCAACAAAAATATTTAATAATAGTATTGATCTGGATTTCAGAATATTTTACTGTTTTCAGATTTTACACATCTACTTATACTTAATGTACTCTCTTGGAATGTTCCATTCTTTTAGAGACAGCATTTAACTGTATTTCGTCGATGCTATATGTACATATAGTCTAATTACATGTCAGAATTTGCATCTTCTGATGTTTGATAGTAACCCTTCACTGAAGTCAGGTGAGAGTTTTCCACATGTGGAAACACTTTGACTCTTGTAAAGGTTGAGATTTTGGAGTATTTCTAGTTTTAAATTTTAAGTTTAGTTATAATAAAAACATGCATCATATTTTGAAAAGTAATCATATAGAAAGCAAACACATATATGCACATATACACATATGTGCACAAGCACACACACACACATACACACATACATGCACAAGAGGGTCATAACTGAGCATTTGTCTCTCTTACAGAATATCATTCCATATTCTACAGTTTGCACAACCCTGATTAGGTGGATTAAGGACTCTGAGGAATGGCACTCACCTATATCTGAAGCCTCGAATTGAGGACCTAGAGTCCAACTGCATCTGGAAGAGAAGAGTATAGACATAAGATCCTCACAACTGCATTTTGCTCCCACTGGCCAGGCTACTTGGGAAGTTATTGGGGCTAAATCCTATGATATTCTCTCTTCTCTCTCTATGAATAAATGTTGTGCTATTGGAGCATGTTTGCAACCATATAACCTATTTTCAATGGTTTGAAGGTTCTTGCACTGGACTTTTGATTGATATTACTATTATGACATTTAAACTTGTACTCACAATGTGACCACTTACTGAATGTGAAACAATACATATGTATTAACTTTCAATAGCTTATGGTATATTGAACCTGACAGTAGCTACAAAGTTCTTGGCAGATTCCAATGTATAGTAAAAGTTGAAAAGAATACTAAGAATTTCTATTTATAGGCAGCAAAACAATTCTAATCAGATTATGAAAACATTTAGAAATTAATGTTTTATATTAGAATGTTGGAAAGGCATGTTGAGATGTGACTAAATTGAAATTCCACCTACAGTGACAGCAAATATGCAATCCTTACAAAATGTTTTATTCTCAGTTCCTCTATGTTTAAAGGGGGTTTTAATTGCAGTTGACCTCAACTTTTTATTATAAGAATAAAAAATAATGAAGAAATATTTTGATTTTGACCTTATTTAAAATAAATCACTAAACACATTGTCTTTAAGAGACAAGCCACCCCCACATCCTCCCCCATCCGCTGAGGCTGAGGCAGGCTGATCTTCAGCTTCCAGCCTGAGCTCTCTCTCTTTTCCGTCTTCCTCTCAGAGAGGCAGCTTCTTACTCTCTCCCCACTTCTCCCCTTCCCCCATCTCCCTATCTCTGTCTCTCTCCCCTCTCTCTCTCTCTCTCTCTCTCTCTCTCTCTCTCTCTCTCTCTCTCTCTCTCTCTTTCTCAGCTCTTCTCCTCTTCCCCCTTCCCCTTCCACAACCCCCCCAAATAAATATCCAACCTTACTCTGCATGGCGTGCCAATCCATGTCTCTTGCCCACCTGCCACATGTCTCCCTGCCTCGGACCAGCCACCACTCGGGGACCAGCAGCTGTCTTGGGGACTGGAAGCCTTCTCTACCTGGGACTGGCTGCTCTCAGGGCCTGCTGCCTGCTGCCACATGGCCTGCTACCACCACTTGGGGACCTACAGCATTTCTGCTGCCTACTGCCACTGGGAATCCTGCAGCATTTTTAATTTTTCCATTACATTTGGTGCCGTGAGACTCAGGAGGCTCTCCCACCCCAGGCCCCTCTTTTCCCTAGGGTCGGGATCCGGAACCGGGGATTTTCTCCAAAACAACCACGTGTTCCATATGCCTGAGCGCCATTTCTCCGAACAACACCAGCTTCAATTGGTGAGTTTCCCCCATTCTACTATGGTTGCCTCCTTTAGCTAAATTTGTGTTTGTACTGACCAGGGGTCAGTCCGCCCACACTAGCACTGCACAATCTGTGCGGTGCATTCGACTGGGGACCCAGGGTCCCTCAGATTCTTCTTTCTCTTTTTTTCCATTTCTTTTCTTTTCTTTTCTTTTTTTCCACTCGCCGTAAAAGGCCGCTTGGAGCAGCCTCTGGCCTCTCTGGATTTTGAGTCACCATGACTGAATCCAGTCAGGCTATAGCACCCGGGGTCAGGGGACGCCCTCCCATGGGTCCTGCAGTGTTCGTGCTGATTTACACCCTGCCTATAGGGGGAGACGTCCCGTTAGAGGCCTAGTGGTGTTTTGCGGGTTTACACAATTTCAGCTGTGGGTAGCAAGCCATCCAGGTCTGTCCCCCTTGAGGAGGAAGACTTTTAGAGGCCCCCAAACCCTAGGCCTTAGCTCTTACCCTCACTCCGCCGATGTCTCGCCAGCTCTACTTTAATGGGTACTTTCTGACTACTGTCTGTGGGAGTGTTCTAACTACTGTCAGCGCACAGGCAAATGAACCCTGCCAGGATCCATGAGGCGGCTTTTTCAATCCCAGCCTTTTGCTCCCCACCATGGCTTGTGGCATGGTGCGGCTTTTTCAGATCGAGCCTTTTGCTCCCTGCCACAGCTTGTTGCATGGTGGCTCAGCAACATGGCAGATCAGACCTCTAGGTCTCTCTTATTACTAAGCTTAAAATCCCTGCAGCTCAAAAATTGTGGCTTTTCCATCTCTTATTGAGCTTAAAACCCCTACAGCTCAAAAATTGTGGCTTTTTTTTCATACAACATGTGACTGCTGCCATTTGACTGAGGTCATGTGACCTCACCAACATGTTAACTGAAGTCAGGTGACTTCACCACCATCTTAACTGAGTGGCTTTTTTCATGCAGCATGTGGCTGCTGCCATTTTGACTGAGGTCATGTGACCTCACCACCATCTTAACTGTGGTCAAGTGACCTCAGTGCCATCTTAACGGAGTGGCTTCTCTATATGACATGTGACTCCCATTTTGACTGGGGTCAGGTGACTTCGCCGCCATATTGGCTGAGAGCCAGGTCAGGTGACCAAGTTCCGCCATCTTTACTGAGGTGTTCCCTGCCTGGTTCCCTAGTGTTAATCCTGTTGCATGGGTGACCTTACTGCCATCTTGGCTGAGAGCTAGGACAGATGACCAAGTTCTCCCATCTCTACTGAAGTATACCCTGCCTTGTCCCCCGGTTTACTTATTTTTTTTTCACTAAATTCCTCTTGTTGACTCTGTTGCATGTGTTTTGCGCAGTGGCATGCCTTTGGCAGGGCCTACCAAGAGCATCCACTTTGCCCAATTCCTGTTCACTCTCTGTGTGTGTGTGATCATACATGTAACTTAAATGCACCTATGCTTAATGTTATAATTGTACATTGCATCTCATTTCAGACTACAAAAACAATAAGTCTCATGTTTTAAATAGCTATGTACTTTTTTAATTCTCTTACAAAAATATATTAAGCTATTCTCTACTATTGTCAGTTTTGCCATTAACCTTCTATCGCAAACAGTTTTTTCTTCTTTCTGTCATTTTACGAGTGTAAATCTTACCTGTTAAGTTGAGCCAATGTGGTCAAGCTCAGACCCAGCTCTCCAGGCAGATTCTAAACTGTAGTTATACCTAATAAACAGCCCTCAACTGCTCAGAGATCTAGAGAATATGGCATTTAAATATTTAATTATTAAAAAAAACTTTTCATAACAAAAAGAGACAGGTTGGCTTCTGGCAGCGAAACTCTACTTCCTCCAAAGAAGACGAAAGACAGATGGACACAGAACAACATCCATCCACAATTCACAGTAACTGCCAAGTGCTAAACGTTGGGCAAAACTGCCTGTCACCTAAACTAAAGATTTCCTGATATGGACAGAATGGTGGGAATCGACAGCCTAGCTGCTCAGGTCAAGGTAGGCCTGTCTTCCTACAGATTTCTTAGCCCACAGGATCTTCTGGAGCCTGGCAGGCCCTGCGCTAAACAGCAAAAGGCAAATGCTACCTTCAGCGACCATGGAGAATCCTAAAGAAGAGTAGCTCTAGATGCCAACCAAGTAAGTTCTCTGTCATTTTTTAATCAGTAACTCAAGTAAAATTTTATCCTTCTCAAAGATCTCTGATATAGTTTGATAGCTAAAAGGTTTTCTCAGTTTCTCAGAACAACTTTACCAAACAAGTTGCAGATCAAATTTCTCTCTCATGATGCCTTCCATAGTCTTAAAAATACTTTTCATCATGCAAAAGTATCTGTCACAGTCATTCTGACATAAACATGTTACTGTTTATACAATGTATATGTCTAAAACTTCTGTTTTCACAAGCCCAAAGAATTCTTGTGAGTTCCAGGGAGCCAAATTGAAGGATCCACCTTAAACAGGTCAGATACATCCCCCTCAATGCCCTAGTCCTAATTTTTTTTTCTTAATTTAATTTTGTTCTTTGTTCTGCCAATACCTTAACCAGGTGTAAGAGACATCAGACATTTCCATGCCACAAACACCAGACAGGAGCAAAGAGACCAGCTATGCCAGGATGTGACCAGCACCCAGCCATCTCAGGTTCCTCCCCAAAGACGACACCCACAAATAAGCAGGAAGCAGTCTTGAGAATCTGCCGCCCCAATTCCTTTGACCTGTGGTGCCTAACCGCCCACTTTTTTATTATAAAAAAGAGATGGGAATGCAATGATTGTTCTGTCTCTTTAAGAGACAAGCCATGCACCCTCCCTCCCCCATCCGCTGAGGCAGGCTGATCTTCAGCTTCCGGCCTGAGCTCTCTCTCTTTTCTGCCTTCCTCTCGGAGAGGCAGCTGGCAGCTTCTGCTTCTCTCTCCACCCTTCCCCTTCTCCCGCTTCTCTCTCCTCTCTCTTTCTCTCTCTCTCTCTCTCTCTCTCTCCTTCTCCCCTTCACCCCTCTCCCTCCATAACCCCCTGAATAAATATCCAACTTTATTCTGCATGGCATGCCTATCCGCGTCTCTGTCTCTTGCCAGCCCGCCATGTGTCTCCCTGCCTGGGACCATCCACTGCTCAGGGACTGGCAGCTGTCTCTGTCTGGGACTGGCTGCTGTCAGGGCCCACTGCCTGCCACCACATGGCCCGCTACCACTGCTTGGGGACCTACAGTATTTCTGCTGCCTACCGCTGCCAGGGATCCTGCAGCATTTTTAATTTTTCCATTACATACATTTTATGTATTTTCTGACCTCAGTTCTAGTTCCTTGAGGCTTTGTATTTCCCTTGTGCTTTCAAATATATATATATATTTGCTTTACTAAGTACTACTCTGTGTCTTATGGAATGCAAGAGCCACTGAACTATTTTTAAAATTTTGAAGAGAGGATTCATAACCAATTTAGTGTTAGAACACTGAGGTAGCATATAAATATTCCTTTTGGCAAGTGAAGCAAGCATACATAATAATAAAGAGTATATGGATGATATTAAAATCTTAAATAATACAATATTATGATGGTATATTAGAATTTGATAGCACAGTTTCAGGATCATTTGAAAGAATCGTGATAGTTTTAAAATGTGAAGATAAAACTTTAGGACTAACTGTACAAGAAAAAAATGAAGCAGGAATGAGAGAAAAACGTAAAAACATTAGGAAAACCTAAAAGTTTTTGACTTGGCTTGACAAAAGCCTTTTCAAAGCTTAATAATGGTTTATGTAAGCTTAACAATAGAAGTGAAGTTGCATGTGCAGATGCAATGTATATAGATTTTATGTTAAAAACAGTAAATGCCAATGTACAGAAATAATTATTGTTATAACCATTAAATACAATATTTTATTTAAGACTCTACTGTACATGTACAAGTGCAATAACATCTTCAATCACTTACATCAACCTTGATATAATTTATCTGCCTGGCTAAGGCTAATCACCCAGAGACAGTCATATAAAAGGATGACAGACTCATTCTGCTTTTCTTCCCATTGTAGTAATGAGTTCATAATATCTAATTTAATTTAGTTTTTATCACAGCTAAAGTTAATCTTTAGATGTTAATTGGAGGTGAATTTCACTGACTTTCAGTATCTTGCAATCATTTTTCCATCCTCTCTCTTTTCCCTGAAGTCATCTTTGCTTTAAAATCAAATTGTGTAATTTTAGCTCATTTTGACCTTCTGTATTGAATCCATATTCTAGCTCTTTAATCAATTTTGTTTCTTTCAGCTTTATATTCTAAAATATAGTTACAGTAGAAATCAATTAACATTTGTTAAGCAATTCTTTCTAATTTTGACAACTAATTAATGATCAAATAGACAGAAGAAGACATGTCTCACATCAAATTATATAAAAGTATGTCATGCAAACATTGAAACCTGGCACAATTAGGCTCCTTTCTCATTAGTTTCTTACAGGATAGAGAGAGCCTGCTATATATGTTCTTATCAAATCTGACTGGCTGTCAGGGAGACACTTTCTCAAACTGTGAATGGTAGTGAATATTTTGATGTGATAGAAGCCAAACAATTATTTTGAAGTTTTATTGACCATGTAATCATCTCACAAGAAATCTTTTAAAAAAGAGGAAATTAAAAATCTACTCATTCACAAGTTGAAAACTATGCATACAGACTGAATCAAATCAGTACAAATCTTAACTTGTAATATGTTCATACAGCAGCATTAATGCTTTCCATTCAAAAAGGAAGGATATCGATTTTATACATAAGTTGCCCTGTGTAAGACTGATGTTACCAATGTATGTTTCAGACTTTGGCTTGTTTAAGTTATATCCAAGAAAATAATTTACATCTTCATATAATTTATTATATTTACACACAGTTAAGTATTGTCTCATATCCATAGATAAATCTATATGTAGTCATTTCCTTTGAATTATAAATATGTATAACTATATCAATATTGATGATAGGTATGTAACCTTTATATCCATATCTATTTGCTTATAAATTATTAACTTAAACTAGTTTTAGCCTGTGAAAAACCATCACTATGTTCTATTATAACAAACTACAATCTAATTTATGGGCATAAACTAATTGAAAACTAAGTTATGAGTAAAATCTTATAAAACAGTTAAATTTCAGTCAATCACAGCAGCAGAGCTTCAGTCAAGCATAGGTGGTAAAGTTTTCCAAATGTGTTTAAAGCTTGCCACTGTAAATAACTTCTTTACATGTGCAATTTTCTCTTTTCTGTCCATAAATACTATTTTGAAATTGTTTGCAGCTGTTCTTTTTCTGTGGCCTACTAGATTCTGATATTATTCTTATTTCAGGGTATGTGATGTGGGGGCATTTTAATATCTTAAAATTAAATCAAAACTTATCCATATTCATATTTCTATATTGATTCTCAGTTTCTTAAGTTTTCTATTGGGTTTTCTAGACCAGTGTATATATGAAAACACCTTTTCTTTTGTCCTTGGAAGAAATACTGTCTTTGATTTCATATCTGCCTAGTTAAAATACTGATATGTGTAAAAGCATGAGTAATTAATTTGTTTGTTGGGCTACCAGAATTCACCCCACTGAATATGGCAAATTCAAATCTGAATATAAGAAACATTTGTATATTTGGGGTTCTGTTCAAAACATTAGAGACTAAGTTGGTAGGGAAGGTGCTTGGCAGCCTGTGTTGACATGTCTAACATTTATTATTGTATAGGTTTAGAGACTGTACCTCTATGTTCATTTTTGGTTTTGGCCTTAAGAAAGACAATCACCCATTTCCCCATGGAGAACATGAAAAAGGAAATTTATTGTGAGGACACGGAGCATTCATTATTGAATACAACAGCAATTATTGAAGCAAAGAAAAGCCTCATATAATGAAATGGTTGCTTCATCTTCCTATATTCATGAGTTATCATCTGTCTTTGTGCACCCACTACCCAGTAAAATGATACTAACTTGAATGTATCTGAAGTTTTATTTAACATGATTATATACATTAATTAAATACAGTTTTAATATAGTCAAGACTCACTTGAGATTTTAATATTTTTTTTAGTTCAAGTAGAACAAATCTCCTGTTTCTGTTCTTCTTTGTGGTTATAAAAGTAGTGGGTAATCTTCATTCTTCTTCCAAAGCATTGATACTTCTGTGTATTGCTATTTCTTCATTGATTTTTCTATACAGTAAAACCATCACAGCCCACATATATGTCCACATATGGTAAAGCATTATACAGTCCTGTTTATCTCAATTGGCAAGAATTCAACATAAATGAACCATAAGATATATTTTGACTGTGAGTAAAGTGTAGTAGGCTTTTAGTTTCTCAAGCTGATATTGATTAGTGAAGTTCTCCTACTCCTAATAACCCCAGGGAATTCATCATATTTCCCCTCTGAAAATAAACTAGAATCAAAATAGACCTTGTTTAGTGGATAGGATAAAACTGAACATCTGTGCATGCCTGGAAACAGACTGATGTTCATTATCCTGCAAGTTAGAAAGGACCCAGAGGTGTGAACAGCATGGTTCAATTATATAACTCTCTGACTTAATTTGTAGATCTGCATTGCTATACTTCGCCTTCCTTTATCTGAATAAAATTCAGATACATTATTTCATATGTGAGATCACTATTTAACCATTTGACTTATGTATACTTATTAAAATGCTTGTTTGATAACAATTTAGTATAGAAATTTTGTGGGTTTTTATTCAACTTTATTATTCAACTAGTTATTTATTGTCTTTAGATAATTTTATTCTTACATTATTTTCAATTTAATTTGTTCTTATATTTCTTAAATTTAGAAGTGATATATACATAATAATTGTGGTTCCTCCTCTACTTAAACTATGATTCTTTTATTTAATCACTTTAGCAACCACATCTAAGGACATTATATAGAGATTGTAATCTCTTTTCTATCATTATTACTGCAAATCTTATCACCATAATCTGCTAAGGAAAATAAAATATGTAGATATTTACTAAACTTCCACATATAACACAATTTCTTGGAAGTAAATTTCTAAATATCTTTAATAAAAGTATTGATATGAACATAGTAGTATTTAAGTTGCTTGATTGTATTCCTGGATTCATTTTGGACTGTACATAGGAAGATTAATAGTTGGTACACATTATTGTCAGACACAATAAGTCAGTAATTGAGATAAGTTTTAAGTCAAAATAGTTGTTCTTTGACAATTGTATTTATATGAAGTTTTTATTAACTCATTTCAGTTACATGAGAAATAATGGGTTGTACATTATTTGCCATTCAAAAGCAACAATTTTATTGTTGTTTATGATTATACAACTTTGAAGAACTTTAGATGGACAATCTAACATTGCTTGTGAATGAGTGACTTTTGTGTCTCAGTTAATCACCAAGTTATCCTTCTTCTTTATTTCTGAATGTCTATATTGAGCTTTCAGGATCTACTGTTGTAGGTTTGCTGGACTCTATCGAGGTTATATTGTCCTAAATTTTGTTGGTTGTGTTTTTACTCTGATAAAAATCAAACAAACAAACAAAAAATCCTACAATTCATGACCCCAGAGAACCTAGACAACAAGAAGACCCTAAGAGAGACATGCATGTATCTAATTTACATGGGAAGTAGATAAAGACAATCTCTCCTGAGTAAATTGGGAACATCGGGATTATGGGAGAGAGTAGAAGGGGAGGGGGAGGAAGGGAGGACAGCAGAGAAAAAAAATAAATAGTACAATAAAAATATTTTAAAAGGCTATTATGAATGTTCGAACACCTTAAAGAGACTGTCTAAGCCTATTAATGAAATTTGTAAAAACACAAATAGTAGAATGTAATAATGAATAGAGGTTAAGATATGGAAGTGCAAATAGAATCTCACTAGAGAGACTCACATTGAGCTAAAACTAGAAATGAAACTCTAGAAAGTCAATCGTGAACCTCAGAGGCAAGCCTCACCAACAGAACACAAGAGAAGAAAGAGAATCTCAGGCATTTAAGAAAAGGTTGAAGAAATAGTAACACATGTCAATAAAATGTTAAATATAAAAAATTCCAGGAAAAAAATGACCACGAATGGAGAAATTATGAAAAGGCAAAATAAATAAATAATAAGAATTCATGAAGGAGAAGAAAGCTAAGTCAAAGGCACAAGAAATATTTTCAACAAAATTATATAAATTTCCCTAACCTAAAAAAGGAGATGTCCATTAAGTTACAAGAAGCATAGAGAATGGCAAATAGAATGGGACAGAAAAAAATCACCATGACATAAATTAATCAAAACTCTAAATGCACAGATGAAAAACAAATATTAAAAATTGAAAGGATAGAAGGCCAACTAAAACATAAAGGTGACCTTATTAAAATAACATCTACCTCCTCCGTGGAAATTCGAAAAGCAAGAAGGGCTTGTTTTGATAATTTACAAACTCAAAAGCTGCAAATACCAGTACAGATTACTATAGCCAGCAAAACTCTTAATCAAAATGGAAGAATAAGGATATTCGGTGTAAACCAAAAGTTAAGTAGTTTCTAAAAATGGAAGAATAAGGATGTTTGGTGTAAACCAAAAGTTAAGTAGTTTCTATCTACAAACTAATCTCTAGAACATGCATTTGAAGAGACCTTTCAAAGGGAAAAGGTTTAATGCACCCAAGAGAACACCAGGAAGAAATAATCGCAGACCAGAAAATCAAAAGAGAGAAGAAAACCCAAACTACTACAACAAAATAATGGAAACCAAAAAGCATTCGTATGGATAACTCTCAACATCAGTGGTCTCAATTCCCCAATAAATGGCACAGATTACAAGATTAGATAAGAAAATAAGAACTATCCAACTTTTATATACAAAAAGACATCCTGTTTTTTATTTTACTTATTTATTAAAAAACAATCTTTTCTCATTTTACATACAAATCCCAGTTCCCACTTCCTCCCATTACCCCTCCATGCACTCCTCAGAGAGGTAAGGCTTCCCATGGATAGTCAACAAAGTCTAGAACATTGCTCTGAGGCAGGACCAAGTTCCTCCCCACTATATATAAGCTGAGCAAAGTATCCCTCCAAAAAGTCAGAACAAGCAGTAGCAATAAACCTTGGTCTCACTACCAGTGGTCCCACAGTCTGCCCCAACCATACAACTCACCCCACAGTCAAAGGTCCTAGTTTAGTACTTGTTTGGCAGGCCAGAGTTGTTGGGCTCCCATTAGCTCAGTGGGTATCCCCATCATGGTCCTTGCTTCTTTAGTTAGTCTTTGAATGAACTTCGAGAGTTCATTCCAATGGGCTCTGCTGTGGATCTCTGCCTCTGTTTCCATCAGTTGTAAGATGAAGTTCTATGGTGACTTTTAACATAGTCATTACTCTGATTATGGGCAGAGTCAATTCAGGCACCCTCTCCACTATTGCTTAGGGGCTTAGCTGGGATCATCCTTGTGGATTCCTGGAAATTTCTCTAGTGCCAGATTTCTTGCTAGTCAAATAATGACTCCCTCAATCAAGATATCTCTTTCCTTGTTCTTAGCCTCTGTCCTTCCCCCATCTCAACTGTCCTGTTCCCTCTAGTTTTCCTCCACCTTCCTCGTCTTAGCTCCACCTCACCTTCTGTCCTCCCTTCTCTTCCCACCCCCATACTCCCAATTTGTTCAGGAGATTGTGGCTATTTCCCCTTCCCAGGGGGATAGGTATATGTTTCTCTTAGGGTTCTTCTTGTTACTTTAGTTTCTCTGGGGTCATGTGCTACAGGTTCATTATCCTGTGTTTTACAGCTAGTATCAATTTATGAGTGAGTATATACTTTGCTAATCTTTCTGGGTTTGGGTTGCCTCATTTAGGATTTTTTTTTTCTAATTCCATCCATTTGCATGCAAGTATCAAGACGTCATTGTTTTTTTTTACTACTGAGTAGTACTCCATTGTGTAAATGTACCACATATTCCTTATCCATTCTTTGGTTGAGGGGCATCTAGGTCACATCAGACAGAGGACTGAAAAAAAAAAACCTCAAGGAATTAGACAAAATAAATAATCTACTTAAAAATGGGGTACAGATCTAAACAGGGAATTCTCAACAGAAGAATCTCAAATGAAAGAAAGACACTTAAGGAAATGTTCAACATCCTTAACCATCAGGGAAATGCAAATCAAAAGGACTCACAGATACCATCTTACAAGTGGAGTAAGGGGAACACTCTTCCATTACTTGTGGAATCCAAACTTGTACAACCGCTTTGTAGATCAGTATGGTGGCTTCTCAGAAAATTGAAACTGAACCTATCTCAGCACCCAGAAATACCACTCTTGGGCATATACCCAAAGATGCTCAATCATACTACAAGGACATTTATTCAACTATGTTCATAACAGCATTCTTTGTAATAGCCAGAAATTGAAAAGAAAAAAGACATCTCAACATCAAGAAAAGGCATTACCTCAGGATAAAAACATGGGGAAAAAACATCTTTTCTATTTTAATATCTGACAAAATAAACTTTAAATATAATCTAATCAGAAGGACTAGGGAAAGACAGTACATACATAATGAAGAAGCAAGCCACAACGTATATATTGCAATGATATCATCTATGCACAATATATGAGTACTCATGCTCATAAAAACACTATCACAGCTATAAGAAGTAGACAGCAAGAAATAGTAGACTGAAGTCAATAACACTGAAACAATAACAACAGAAAGAAGCAAAATACCGAAGGAAAAAAAGAGAAAGAAAATTTACTTTCTCTCAGCAAGATTGATAAGCACTTAGCAAAATTCACTAAAATATTGAGATAGAAGATGAAAATTATCAAAATTAGAGATGAACAGGGGCAAATAAAAACATACCCTTGAAATTAAGAGATAGATCAGAACATATTTAAAAACCTGTAGTCTACTAAATTGGAAATGATAAAAGAAATACATATTCTTGATAAATACCTCTTACTAAAATTTTATACATTTATTTCTCTTAAAATACCTTTTGGAGTTAATATAGCCACATATATAAAGTATCTAATCTTGTCCTAATACCACACTAAAGAAAACCTTATGTGGATGAAGACAATATTTGAAATGGAGACTCTCGGAGAATAAGAAAACAAATCCATTTTTAGTGAGCACTAAATGTATGACATTTATCTGAGCAAATAGAGATCAAGCCTTTTCTTGAGGGGCAGTCAGACAAATGAGAGATTAAAGAATATAACGGTGGAAGGCTCATTCCTATCATGGGCATCGAAAAGACAGCAGGGATGACTCCCTGCTGTGCTGCTGCTACAGCTTTAGCTCAATATGAATGAATGAAAACATTGACTTCATCAGTAGGAAATGAGAATAGGAGTTCCCAAGGAAAGAATCCTGGAAACAAACTATAAATGAAATAACAGTTGACCAAAAGTAATAACTAAAATGGGGCGGCCTCTGAAGGGACAAAAAAAATAATGTTTCAATGAATTGTGGATAAAAAGAAAACAAAGCTAAGTGCTACATTAGTGGAATACAGAGATGTAATTCCAGAGTGGACACTTGAGCCTTCATATTGAACATCTGCAATATCTTAAATCTTTACTAAGTATCATTTTGCAAGTGCAGAATTTGGCATTAGATCAATGACTCACATTCTCCAGTTTCCTTTTCAAAGAGTTTTTCAGTGAATTACCTGGGGCTCATGCAGCAGTATTATAAATTGTTAAAGATAAACCTGGGTGCCTGGGGTGATGTCTAACTGGGAAAAGATCTTGCCTGTACAAGCATTAATACCTGAGTCAAGTCTTCAGCAAACATTTAAAAAGCTGGGCATGACAATGTGGATGCAATCTCAGTTCTGGAGGCCTGTGCCTGCCACTTTAATCTGATAGCATTCCCTGGAAAAGAATATTAATAAATGGCCCAGAGACTATTCTTATGATATTATGTTGAAGAATGGAGTTGCTCTCCTTCCTTGTGCAAAATTTCTGCCCTAAATTTAATAGAATAGCTTTGGATCAACGGCATTAGCAGAGGAGATTTTGAGGCAGCTTATGACTGCCAACATATGACTAAAAGTGGTTACTCTTATGTAAATCAGCAATGAAATACAAGTAGCAAGCTAAGCAAGGAAAATACAAAATGTACTGTTTGAGAAGAAAAGAAGCACCAGGAAGTTTGATGAAGATAATTCCAATTCTCAAGGAGAGAACCTAGAAGAGACTTTAAACAATGAGGTGAGTACTGAAGTTGACTGCTGTGAACCACTACTTGAGAAAATATAAAATTAATTCACTGTACTTATGTATATAAATACCACTTGCCTTCTTTGGTCAATAACTGTTAATTGGTATAGATCCATAACAATGTGCTTTAACATTAAAAGGAACAAAATATTTAACAAATGGGAATTTTTATCAGACCTGTTTAATCAACTTCAACTTTGCTAATCTCGTATAGTTTCTTCACTAATTATACTAGTTATATCTAACTTAATTCACAATGCATTGTTTCTGCACACAGTTATTAAGTAGAAAATTAAGTTTTCAAATAGAAGTGTAATTTTAAAATGATACAATTTTTCAAAATTTCACAAATGCTTATGAATCAGTTTATTATATAAGAAATTATTATGACTTATGCTAAAATATCTCTCCTGTATTGAAATTACATAGTTAAATAGTGTGTTGTAATAATTCTATGTAATGTCACTTGCACTGATACTGAAGAAATAATGAGACTTTTATTGCATTTACAGTGATTATTTTAGGTAGTATTATTTGATTTTTACAAAAGATTATAAATTAAGCATTTTAGTCACAGCTATGAAAAATTTAGAATTCAATATTAATTTTATTTATACTTGGATTTATGGCCAAGCTAAATATGATTGCATAAAATGAGTCTTAATGGCCTTCTGTTATACTTGTAGGTCTGTGCATTGCTCAGCCATTTTCAGAGAAGCTTCATGTGGAAAATGGTAATAAATACAGAGACCCACAGCCAAGCAATTTGCAAAGAGTGGGAGTCCTTGTGACTCACAGTTCTAAAAGGATGTCTTCATCAAATATCTCCCAACAAGACTCAGGGATCTCTGCAGGTGATGGGGTGAAAAGAGTTTAAAAGCAAGAAGGAAATGAAGACACCATGGAATCAGGCCTTCCAGACACAATAGCTTTTGTGTATATATGAATTCAGAGAAACTTTGACAATATGCATAGAACTTCAAAATGTCTTTTCCAGATGGGGTCCTTGAACTTAAAAGAGAAGTGGACACAGTCACGTCCCCAACATAAAAGCTATCTCCAATTGATGAGCACTTCAAATGAAAAATTAGTTTTTTCCAAGAGAGTCTCACAGTATAAACACACCACTCTTACTGATAGGCACTGTGTTCAGTGGTTGATGGCCAAAACAAACAAAAAAATTAATCCCATGGAATCTTTGGAGGTTCTTTGTGCCATATTTTTGAGTCTGGGCATTTTCTTCAACCTTGAATGTTTTATGTATATAATACACATGATCTTGTGTATTTATGGTATTTCTCTGTGTGTGCGGATATATGTATCTGTATGTGTTTCTTGATGTTTTTTTTTATTCTTTTTTCCTCTATGTTTTGTCCTTTTCTATTTGTTTTGTTTGTGTGTTTTTTCTTTATTCTTCTCTCATATATTACATTCTGACCACTGTTTTCCTCCCTCCTTTCCTCCCAGTCTCTCACCCCTATTCCCCCTCTCCCCCGATCCAATCTTCCTCCATTTGCTTTTAGAAAAGGGCAGATTTTCCAGGGATATCAACCAAACATGTCATATCATATTGCTTTAACACTAGACATAATCCCTCATATTAAGCTTGAAGGTAGCAATTCAATAGAAAACAGGTCTCAAAAGTAGGCAAAAGATTCATAAACAAGCCCTGCTCTCACTATTAGGAGTTCCGTAAGAAGATCAAGCTACACAACCATGACATAAGCAGAGAACCTAGGTTAGATCCATATAGGCTCTCTGATTGTTGTTCTATTCTCTGTGAGCCCCTGGGAACCCTGCTTAGTTGGTTCTATAGGTTGCTTTCTTGAGGTGTGCTCAACTCCTCTGTCTCCTCCAAATCTTCTTCACCACATTTTCCACAGGATTTCCCAAGTTTCAATTATTGTTTGGCTGTGACTCTCTGCATTGGTTTGTTCCCATCAGTTGCTGAATGAAACCTTTATGATGACAACTATTCTAGGCTCTGGGATACTGAATAAACAGCATCATTAGGAATCACTTCATTGATTTTCTTTTCCCAGACAATTTTGGTTCTATCCTAGGTTTCTGTGCTGTGCAGCCTCTCTCTGGTTCTGGTCAAGCATGCAGTCCCAGGTCTGGGTTCTCTCTTATGGTATGTATCTCAAGTTAGACCAGTCATTGGTTGGTTACTCCCACAATTTCTGTGCCACCTCTACTCCAGCACATCTTAAAGGAAGGACAAATTATAGGTTGAAATTTTTGTGGCTGGGTTGGTATCTCAAACCGTGCACTGAAAGCCTTGCCAGGTTACAGAAGGTGACCAGTTCATGCTCGATATCTCCCATCATTAGTTTTTACTGGGGTGACCTGTTAGATACCTGGGAGTTTTGATGGCGCTAAGTTTCTACCTCACCTCCTAAATGCCCAAATTCCAATTATCTCTCTTAGTACTATCTCCTTCAATTCCCCATCTTTCTATTCCCGTCAACCTTCAGCACACTTGAAAAATCTATTACATTTCCCCTTTCCAGTAAGATCCCTTTGTCTATCCCGCCCCCGGTCTTCCTTGTTACTTAGCGTGCCTAAGTCTATGGATTTTAGAAAGATTATTCTTTACTTTACATTTATAAGTGAGAATTTAGTATGTTTGTCTTTCTGGGTCTGGGTTATCTCAATTGGGTTGATTTTTTTCTACTTCCATCCATTCATGTTGTCATTGTTTTTAACATATGAGTAACACTCCATTTTCTTTATCTATTTTCTTTATCTCATTTTCTGTATCATATTTTCTTTATCCATTCTTCCATTGAAGGACATCTAGGTTGTTTCCAGTTATAGGTTATTATGAATAAAGCTGCTATGAATATGGTTGAGCAAGTGTCAATAATAGTCAGATGAAGCATACTTTGGGCATATGCCCAGGAGCAGTACAGCTGCATATTGAGGTAGATCCATTACCAGTTTTCTGAAAAACCATCATATAGATTTCCAAAGTGACTGTCCAAGTTTGAACTCCCACTAGGAATGGAGAATTATTCCCCTTGCTCCACATCACTTGTGTTTTTGATGTTAGCCATTCTGACAGATGAAAGATAAAATCTCAAATTCATTTTGATTTGCATTTCTCTGATGACTAAGAATGTTCAACATTTCTTTGTTTTTCAGACATTTGAGTTTCCTTTGTTGAGAATTCTGTTTAGATCTGTATTACATTTTTAAGTGTATTATTTGATTTGTTGATGTCTTGTTTCTTGAGTTATTTGTAAATATTTGGATAAGTAGGATCACCATTGTAAAATTGATGATTTTACCCCCCAAAAAATCTATAGATATAATACATTCCCTATCAAAATTCCAATGCAATTCTTTACAAACCTTGTCAAATGAGCACTCAACTTAATATGGGAAAAAAAAAAACATAAAACCCAGAATTAGTTAAAACACTCCTATACAATAAAAGAACTTCCAGAGGTATCCCTGTCCCTGGGAATTCAAGTTGTGTTATGGAGAAATAGTAATAAAAAACTGTGTGGTACTGGCATAAAAAATACATGTTGATCAATGGAATCAAATTGAAGACCCAGATATAGATCAACACACCTAGAGACACCTGATTTTGGATAAAAATGCCAGGAATTTTCAATAGGAAAAAGAATGCATCTTCAATGGATGGTGATGGTCTAAGTGGATATGGGTACATAGATAAATGCAAGTAGATCCATATCTATCACTCTGCACATATCTCAAGTACAAGTGGACAAAAGACCTCAACATAAATCCACTTACATTGAACCTGATAGAAAAGAAAATGAGTAATAGCCTCAAACTCATTGGCATAGGTGACAATTTCCTGAATTAATTAGTGGAACCTCATGAAACTGAAGAAAAAATTGTTGTATATTTTATTATTTCTCCTTACAATCACGTTTGCTTTCTAAGGAAAGACAGAAAGGTTGTGGATCCGTAAGGGAAGGGAAATTAGGATAAACTGGGAGGAACGGGAAAGGGTCAAACCATAATGAGAGTATACTCTACAAAAACAATCTATTTTTAGCAAAAGAGAAAAAGAAATTAAATGTATATATTTCAATAATTTGAATGTAAATTTTTATTGCTTCACTTCTTTGTCAATTAACATGATTCTTTTTTACACTTGTATCAATATAATGTTTATAAAATGGCTTTCTGTGTTTTTGACTTTGACTTAAGGGGAAAACAATTCATATTCATGCCTGTGATATAGCTCAGCCTGTTAAGTTCATCCTGGAACACATGTAAAAAAACATGTACAGTGGCAGTGATCCGTGCTTATAACCCCAATATTTATGGAAACGAAGGAATAAGGATCAGAGAACTGGATGTTTGTCAAGCTCTTTCCAAGTCAGTAAAAGTGAATTGATGAGGTTCTGGCTCAATGTGAGACCTCATCTCAAAAAATAAAGATGAAGAATAATCAAGGTAGACATCAACCTCTGCCATCCACACATATGACCACACATGTAGAATAACACCCTTTATGTATATACATAAGTGTATGATACATACAAAAAATAATTCTTTTTTGAAATTCTTGCTTTATTATTTTATGTGTACAAGTGTTTGCCTGCATGTATGTCTCCACACTATTTGTATACCTAGTGCTAACTGAAAACAGAAGATGGCGTTGATCCACTATAAACGGAATTATTAACAGTTGTAAGCCACCATGTGGGTACTGGGAATTGAATCCAGGCCCTCTGGAAGAGCAGCCAGTGTTTTTAAACTCTGAGCCATCTCTCTAGACGTAAATTAATTATTTCTAAAACACGTGGGTCAGAATTGTTTTTATTCAAAACAAAATTTAGGCATCGAATGGTGCATAGTTAAACCAGGAGTCATATTATTATAATGACAATCAGACCATAGGTGTTCTAAAGTTTTTTCTTTGTTTATAACTGTATTTGTTTTTTTATAAAATGTATACCTACCTTCCAACTTTAATAAATTTTCAAATGAGACTAAGTTTAATATAACTTTTAATAAATGATACATGCTATTGGTTACATAATGATAAAATATATCAGTTATGTTAACGTGGAAATAGGAAAGAATAAAGACATTAATAAATAAACATAACTGTTGTGGGATTCCCCTCTGTTTGCTGTGAATATCATTGGTTGAAAAAGGAACTGCTTCTGGTCTATAGAGCTATAGGGGAACAGAACTATCAGGGGGGAAACTAAACTGAATGCTGGAAGAAGGAAGGTAGATTAGAGAAGCCATGGAATTGCTGCCAGAGACACGATGAAACATTATCGGTAGGCCACGAACCTCTTGGGAAAAATATAAAAAATGGAGATGGGTTAATTCTAGATGTAGGAGCTAGCTAGTAATATTCTTAAGCTCAGTGTGCCTATGGACACTAAGTTCAGCAATCCCTCCACACTGATTTAAGTAAACCATTTTATCTCATATGGGAAAAACCATCCTGTGGGGATAAATACAATCTTTTCATTATTTCCAAATGTATCCTAACATTTTACTTGCCGAGAATATCTAGTCTTCTGATGTTAAAGATGGGTGTTTATGTTGGTAAACTTTTCAGACTTGTTTCCAAGACTTAGTTCCTTACCACTGGCATTCAGAAAAGTGAAGGGTGTTGTGTCTTCTTGCTGCTGCCTTTTGTGAGATTCCCATCTCCCCAGGGGGCATGGAGTGAGAAGATGTGGAGGCAATGACACAGACTCTGAGAGATTCCAATGAAAAGGTTCTTTATTGAAAAGGGTTCCTTAGGGGGTTTTTATGGGGTTAGGGAAATTAAGCTGCTGCAGGAATGTTTTTGGTTGGTACTTTTTAAACTGGCGGTCGCTGCTGGCGTGCTGTGAATGAGTAGAAGTGCCTGTCATTAGTTACCTTGCTTTTGGTCCACTGATAGTTTGTTTTGTGAATAAACGAATAAGCCAATTTTGCTTATTCATTGTGAGTTTTCATGCACTTGCTATGCTTGCACTATTGCTCTGCCTCAGAAGGGCTCAAACTTTCCAACATAAAATTCACTATTAAATGAAATTTGCAATTTGAAAGTCACCATCAGATTTGAAAGAAAAAAGGATCATCATCATAAAGCTATAGTTATTTGACAATACAAATGCAACAGAAATATCATTTTACTTAAACAATATGTTAAATATGTTCAAGTAACCTTGGGCAGAGATAGACAGTGAGGCTGCCTCAGTATGATCAGACTGATTCCAGGACAGACAAAAATTGAGAAATACATATGACAGCATGTGTACAAAATCTCGTAAATGCATTATTATACTTGTGACTGGGAAACTATTGGTTTTGAAGACAAGCATTCATCTAAATCTTATTGTCTTCATCCTGCTCTATTTCCTGAAGTTCTATTTTCTTTAGATTGCCTCTGCTTCTGTGGGGAAACTGAGGCTTAAATCATTTATGCTCTTTGTACATTTATCTCAAGCAAGAAAGTACGAGTCTGATATCTTTATCAGATATTTCACAACAAATTATAGGATTCTGTGACTGTATGTCTAATAATGAAAAGAGATTTATATCAAATTCTCATGAAACAGCAGTAGCATATTAAAATAAATGTAGCAAATATTGATGTTTCTCTAACACCCATTTCTAATGTCTGCCAGAATTTAGAATTTAGGCAAGGAATTGGTCACTCTAATGACAGAAATCGGTTATTCATTGATAGCTATTAAAAATAGAAAAGTACAGTAACCAAGTCACAGGTCCATGAGAGTATCTTTCAAGTTAAAAAAGATAAGCAATATTTAATATTTTCTATTAAAATACCATCTTTTCAGATTAGTGAGCAAAACAAAATATTAACAGAAAGCAGTCTTAGAATCACTCTCTTGTATTTCAGTTTCTTTTTACTTGGTTATGTTGGAAACTTAAAGAAACTATTTTTAGACATCTAAGGAGAATGACTTTGAAAAGCTCAGCTTGATTAAGAGCAGACAGCACACATTTGGAGAATAAAAGGAATCACTCACTACTTTTGTGAAATTCTTCAGGGACTTCACTCCAGGTAGACAAATGTGGAAAGGGAGTTAAAGGGGATTTTAAACTTAGATGTTCAGAAAGCTTTTGACAAAATTCTTTACAGTCTTGTAATATCAGTGGGAAAGATCAATGAAACTAATAGTAAATTGGCTCAGGGTTCTGAACAATGATTTATAGAAAGAAATAAAGATTCTAGAAATAGGACTTTGTGTTCCACATCAATGTTTGAAAAAAATCTATATTTTTCGTAAATAAGGAACAAATGTTTGATTTAAGATAAAATTATATTTTACTTGAAATATAATTTAACTATACATCTTTTGATAAAAATATTTATAATATTGAAAAAGTTTTAGGTTTTTCCTTTTTCTCTTGTCAGTGTAAAACACTGTTAAAACCCAACTTACATAACAAAAGGCTTAATTTGGCTTATGTCTTAAGGTCCAACATCAAGGGGAACCAGAGCAGGTAGTCAAGGCAGGAACCTTGAGACAGGAATTGAAACAGAGACAATGGAGGACAGCAAGCCTGCATGCCTATGGACTGAACCCAACAAAACAATCATTAATCATGAAAATGTTTCACAATATTAACACATTAAGATACATGTAAAATGATTGGAGAAATAGGGACAATGAGCCTCTAATTAGGGACGAGGAGGGAGATAAATACAAAAAAAGGAAGGGGATTCAAATAACAATAAAGATGTCTGAAATAGTCATAAAAAGTCTCACTATTAAGTATTTATCTAAAAATTATAATACATGCACACACAACATTTTTCTCATTTTCACTGACAAACATTACTCAAAAGCCAAAGATCTCCTAATACAACCCCCAAATTATAGCCAGTTATGGTGGTGCATGCCTTTAATTCTAGCATTTGGGAGGCAGAAGCAGGCAGATCTATATGAGTTCAAGGCCAGCCTGCTCTTCAAAGAAAGTTCCAGGAGAGCTAGGGCTACACAGAAAAACCCATCTCAAAAAAACAAAAACAAACTAGCAAACAAACAAACAAAAACCAAACTAGGCATACAAAGCTCTAGTTTGAGTAGTTGGTGGGTAAAGTTTGTCCAAGGGACTCCCAAAACATTCAGCTGATAGTTATCACTTTGATTGTCCACAAAGGTGAAAGTTAAGCCCCTATTGCTGAGAACACTGTGCAATTCAGACAAAAGGCTTAAAAGTCCCTGAGCTGACTGATTCCTTCCTACGACTAGAATTCTTGGTGCCATAAAATATCATCAAAGTCTCCAAAGGAGGGAATCAGCCAAGAGCCCCGCCCAGTTATAATGCCTGCAAATCACTACAGTTACCAGAATGTCACAGTAACATTAAGGAAGCAAGAGTAATGCACATAACTTTGCAATATTCAGCATTTTTGTTGTTGGAACTAAGTGTTCTTCATGTCTGGTGTAGGAAACCAACCCAACTAGCCAGCCCTGGTGAAATCATAGATCTTGAAGAAAAACCTATAATCACCATTTTACTAACCAAGCATAACCCCTAACTTCATTCTAAATATTGTCACAGAGCAGTAGAATATTTACTCCTCATTAAGGAAATTTCTCTTTGCAACAGACAGAAATCATAATGGATGCCAACAATAGAACAACCATAAACAATCAAAATGTCAGTTGTCGAGTTCAGTTCCAATGGATATAGCTACAGGACAATGTACAGTGAATATGGTGGAAAAGGAAGAAGAAAGACTGTAAAATAAAAAGACCAGG
This sequence comes from Ondatra zibethicus, assembly GCA_004026605.1. Classification (NCBI taxonomy): domain Eukaryota; kingdom Metazoa; phylum Chordata; class Mammalia; order Rodentia; family Cricetidae; genus Ondatra; species Ondatra zibethicus. The sequence goes on along the minus strand of PVIU01001295.1, from coordinate 135,597 downwards.
AAGTTTGCCATGAGAACATTTTACTTTATAATGTCAGAAGTTACATGCTTAAAGTCTTACTAATATGGCTGCTCAAATATGACTTGATCATCATCAATAGACAGATAAAGTGAATGAGAGACAGCCAAGAAGGCCTCAGCACTGTAAAAATCAGTGTAGGCATCCAAGGGATGCTGGGGTTTCCTCAGCAAAGATCATACCAATTAGTAATTCAATTGTAACTAGTCAGTTATATAAAAACTAGTGAATATATATACAAATCACATTATAAAGACTGAGTAGGTTATATTAATAATTCTGTGTCAATAATTAATATAAAAAGGGGGCATGAATTTGAAAGAAAGCAATGACTTGTACATGGGCAGGTTTAGGTGAAGGGGGAAATGATGTAATTATATTATAATCTTAAAAATAAAAGATAAAGTTCAAAAATAATAAAAGAAACAACAAACAAAAACAGGAAATGGTCTACAGATATTTCTATAATCAGACCAATCTGATAGAAGCAATTCCTCAATTGAGTGTTTCTTTTTCTATGTATGTCAAACTGACAACCAAGAACAGCCATTATAGGTATGTTCTTCAAATGTAGACTTTTATGTTACTTTTGGTTGCAAATTCTGGTTTAAAGTATCTTAATAATGTACTGATGAATACATTCTAAATAATCAGCTGTTACTAGGAATTGATTTTCAAACCACCGTCCTACGTGATATAAACTGAACTCTCATGACTGATTTTAAAATAACTGTTGGAAAATGAGTCAAGCTGTCTCATAAGTAAAGAAGGAAAGTAAAGGCAATTGACATATGGTGTCTATATAACAGGAACTGAGATAAAGAAACTCTGTTTTTCTAATTTAATAATTTACATCATTAACAGTAAAAATACATGTCCTATTCAGTGTTCATAATAAAAGTTTATTTGATGAGTATGTTATAAGACTTACTTAGTGCAACAAAATCATATAATAATACAAAGCATTATCTATAGTATATTTAATATAAAGTTATTGTCAAAGGGAAGCAGCTTTAATTCCAGCTTCATATGATTGAGTACAATTGATAGACTATTAGAGTTTATATGTAATTGATTGTTCTAGGTGCTATGTGCAGATGACTATCAGAAAGCCATCAACAGTAATGACAATTAGTATGCATCTTGTTATAACATGAGAACAATAATATGAGAACCTTCAAGATGAAGAAGTAAATTAGAAAATTCACAACATTACAGTCAGGTAGATGTAGTTAATTTATTTAAAGAAAGGAGTGGAAGTTCCTACAACTCTTACTTTTGGGAATTGAGCAGTACATAGAAGGTACCATAGAAATGAAATAGAATGGTGGATGAATTCAAGACGATTATGTCATGAAAAAGCACAAATAGTGAACATAACAGTGCTGAGAAAGTCAAGTTCAGAATGCTTAGGCAAAAGGGGTTTGTGGGTTTTGAAGAAAATAATCGAAAGTTATATAGTAATTAATGAGCTTACAGAGAGAATATGTATAGTGAATGGGGTTAGGATAATGGGTTGAATATGAAATAAGTTTTGAATGTCAGTATAAAATTGCTTTTGAAGGAAGAGCAGTACAAGAAAAAATGGCAGATATCAATTAGAAGGATATCAGTATTTGTGAAATAATTCATGCAAGATAGTTAATGACAAACAATAAATAAGCTAATTAGGATATTTAATTATTTTGTCAATGGTCAATTCAAGAGTGAGTTCTTGTTTCTGAAATGTCTTTTGGTGACAAGTCTCAGGGGTACAACTTTTTAAAAGAGAAATCTGCAGTTATATCGAGTTTTGAAGGTGTGGGGTATACTAGTGTGCTATTTGGAGCAGCCTATTCACATTTGCTTTCTGTGTAAGGCTCATTAGCATTTTTCAGACATTGCATAGTACATCTGGACCTTGGTCAATGTTATGGACTGGTGCAGGCGACTTGTCTGTATTCTGTCAATCATGATTTAAATAAATGCTGATTGGCCATTAGCCAGGATGTATAGGTAGGACAACCAGACAGGAAGTAGAGGCAGAGCAAGGAGAATAGGAGAATTCCGGGAAGCAGGAAGCTCTCTCGGGACTCCTGCCCAGACCACCAAAGAAGCAGGATGTGACCTGCCCTGCTGAAAGAGGTACTGAGCCATGTGGCTGACATAGATAAGAATAATGGGCTATATAAGTTACAAGAGCTTACAAGAAGCCTGAGCTAATAGGCCAATCAGTTTATAACCTAATATAGACCTCTCTGTGTGATTTCTTTGGGGTTAAATGGCTGTGAGAAACGGGCAGAACATAAACCCCAACAAGCAGGCCCTCATGTTACAATGGACTGTCACAATGTTATTACCAAGATATATTGGTGGTTGGGTGGTGAAGGTTAAGAACTGACCAAGCAGAAACATAATCATGTGAGGACTGGATGTGTTACCTTAGTCATTTCATCTTCAATGGCACCAATGACCAGGTGGTAAAATAATCCAGAATTTTGTGAGTAGATGAGGATAAGATATAATTGTGAAATTCTAAACCATGATTCTTTTCATCAGTCCTTAGACCTGAAGGGACAAAGAAAAACATATCTGCTATATCAACTACAAAATTATCAAAATCAAAGTGTTTGTGCAATTAATTGTTGTTTAGGATGTTAAGATTTTTAATTAGAACGACAATGCATGCAGGTGAGGAGCCTAGAGTACAGCATTTGCAAGTATTGTATGTGAATACATGCAAAGGCTCTGAGTGGCCTGATCAAGTGTGTAATCTGAGTAAAGAAGTTAATGAGGCAAACACAGTGGGAGTCTTTTACCTGAATCTCAGCAAGATATTTGATAAAATGTTATATATGATACAAGTAAGGAAAAATCAAGGACTTGGAATCCATGATATAACAAGTTAGAACAGAAGATAAGTAGATGCAAAGATATATAAAAGTGATCATAGGCTGCATTTGAAAGAAAGAACAGCAGGATTCCTTTGAACTCTTTGCTGTTTTGCATTCCACTTAATACCCATAAAGCAGTTGTCAGAGAGGAAGTAGTCAATGTGGACGCTAATTTGAGTCCTGCTAGCAACATCAATAACTGTGATTGACTAATTACTTTCAGACTGTGTTTCTGTAGACCAGCTCATTTTAAATTATAATATTATTCTCTTTATTTTAAATATCATTTTATAGCCATAAAGTAACTTGATAATAGGTATGCTCATTTGCTACAACTATGAAATAATGGAAAACTTGAGAAAACTAAAACAGGACACTTCATGTGGATGATTACTGCACCCAAAACAATTTTTCTTTTCTTGAAAACAAAGAGATCAAATTAGAATAGAGCTTTTTAAAAAGAAATAAGGTAAAGCCTAGTACAGTGAACATGATAATCATTGTTTTGTGAACTGAAACTGAAAATAATAGCATGAACGAAAAAGAGGCTGAGTATTTGAAAGGATGCTGGGATATTGAGGAAACTTCTGACAGAAAAAAAAAAAGTAAGAATGCTACAGCAGCCTGAAGGAAACTTATCTGGAAATGGGACTTGAAAAGTGTTAGTGGGAGATACAGAAAAGATAACGCATGTGAAAATTGATAGATGTTTAAAAGATCTAAAAAATTAGACTGATTGTTGCCAATAAGAAGGGGAACCATCAAATAGTTTTCTTTCAAAAATGTTGTATGACTTCAATTATGACTTTAAAGAACATTCTATGAGAATATTGTGTCAAAATATGTATGGAATGGGATAGAAATGGGGCAACACATTTACCATTAGCTTTATATTTAATCCTCTATCATTGCTTCTTATCAAAGCACCCACAACTGCTACCACAGCCACAGTGATCTTTACTCTCTTACTGAGACAAAGTCACTTTTCAGAGTGAAGTGAAAAGAGCAGGGTTCTTTCATCATGTTTGTATACTTTTTAATTTATTTCAGAAAAGACATAGGAATTCTGGAACAAAATATATACCATTTGCCCAAAGAGTATTCAGCTATGAATGCCTATGCACCCATGACATGAATATAATGTCATTTTCAGATGCTAAAGTGCCTGTAACACCAGTCAGTACTTGCAAAATTATGACACTGGAAGTTGTATATTGCATAGCTGGACTGGCATAACTGTCACTCCTTGGCAGTCTGCAATGAGAATGAATACACTCGGGAGAAGAACAAAAGTTCTGTACTTCACTAGATTCAGAAGTAAACTCATGAGTGAAAGAGGGAAAAGTGTTGGTATTCCTTTAGGTTTTTCTATTTTTCCTTGTTGCTGCTAAACTATAAATTTAAGCCATGTCTATATAGTTTATTTGGAACATCCTAATATCTTCAACAGGAAAATAGTAAGACACTCTATTTCCTGTCCATGTCTTTATTTGCCTTGAGTGCCTCTCTGTCACTCAGTTGTGATGGCCACAGCTATAGTTCCATTTCTTCTCTTCTGCAAACTTCATTGTTACTGCTCACTGCAGGACTTCTGTCTCTGCTCGACCTTTATTTGTGTGGCTATCTTATTTATTTATTTTAGGTATCAACTCAATGCCAGGCCTTGAAAGTATTACAATTGCTCTCACTTTGTGGCAAACTCATGCAAAGTTTCCTTTTGAAGTTGGTCATTATATTAAATCTACGGGACATTGCATTGCGCAATTTTGTTTATTTCCCTATATGCAAATGTTGCAAGTGCTAGTGTCAAATGATTTTACCATTTTGTACTAATTGATAAAACAAAGTACATGTGTATGAGAGAGGGGGAGAGAGAGAGAGAAAGAGAGAGAGAGAGGGAGAGAGAGATATTTCAGAGTGGTGCCACATGTCTTCTTCAATCATTCTACACTTTCTTATATAATTGATATAGGATTTCAAACTGTGTGTGAAGCTCCTAGATTTGTGTTTGGTGACTGATCAACAAGCTCCTGTCTACAGGTATGTGTTATTATAATGAATGCTTTTATATATTTGTGGAGATTGAATTCATATCCTCAGGCTTGTACATCAAGTGATTTATCAAGACCTAGTTAGCGCTTTAATACCCAGACTGCTTTTATTGTTTAAAAAAATTAACAAGATCTACGTACCTGATTTTTAAAATTATTTTTAATCACATTGTATTCATCAGCTTTAAAAATAAAAAACAAAAATCAAGAAAATAATACTTCAAAAACTCTCTCAAGGAAAACACCTAGAATGTAAAATGAAAGATACTAGTGAACAATGTTCACTTTGAAAATTTCTTTATGTATCACTAAAAATATAATCAGATATGCAAGTATTATATATTTATATATGTAAACATTGACAAATATAAGTGTTGAAATCTCCATATGAATCTACAGATATATCTTAATATAATACACATACATTAATACAGAGAGACTTTTGGAGACACTTGGTAGACATTAGTTTTGATAGTAGTGTGTATTATGCAGATACTGTTTGTGAGAGTTTGGATGTAAAGAAAAGGTATCAATACGTGGGAAAATCTGTATGATAGATAATTATCTAAGAACTGAAGAAGCAGCTATACTTGTCAAGGAGTTTGACAACAACCATTCAAGCTTCTTGTACTTTCTTAGACATTAGAATACTGATCAAGTTGGGGCTGAACTATCAGATATGATTAATAAGAGATAAATACCATTCTGGTGCAAATTTGTAAACTCATTAAGACAATAAAAAGATATTTTTTTCTCATATCAACACAAAGAAACTGATCATGAGGACAAGGTTATATATTAAATGGTTATATACTAAATTATATATTAAATGGTTATATATTAAATTGGTAGCCAATGCTGACAATATAAGCATAATCCATGGGATACTGGTTTTGAAGGCACAGGAGATGAAAGACTGAAGGAGTCATGAACAAAAACTGAAGACAAATAGTTTGTATGAGATATGGTTTACATGGAGGTCAATAAATTCCACTGGTGGAGCTGTAGCTTCACTTACAATATAGATCCTAAATTTTCTGGATAGTTCAAGATCATGAGTGAAACAGCTTCACAACAACTTGTAGTAGATATGTGGAGTGGAGTCATCCTATATCTAAGGATTAAGCTGTGTGTTCTATGGATACACAGCTAAAGAGGTGAGACTACTAAACCTCTCTGAAATCAGAAGACTCCATAATAAATGAGTTTCAGATGCCAGATATTGGACTACATAATTTTTATTTATGCTGATGGAGTCTAGCTTTACTTGTGTTTATTTCCATGCCCAATTTCTTATCTTTTAAATTAATATTTTTCATTTAATATTATTGATTAAGGAAAGTATATAAGGTGTTCCAGTTTTACAAGGTATCATTTTTGTAAAAACACAGAGTGTTTCATATTATAATATTATCATGAGATTTGTGGGAAAGGGAATGAACATTTTTTTTAAAAAGTTATTTGTTTGTGTGTCAAACTGATAAGAGTTAATTTATCAGTTTTTTATATTGGTATGTTATATGTCCTGGTTACTTTAACTATAAATTTGTTATAACCAAGAGTAATATAAAAGGAGTCTCAATTGTAAACTTTTCCAGATCAAATTGAACCATGGTTATGTTGTGGTGAGGACTATTTCATAGGCTGATAGCCTTGAACACCTTAAGAAAGACAAATGAATGTAAGTTGGCTTGTAAGCATCCTTTATGTTTTCTGTAAAGTTGTTGGGGGTAATGCAGTGTAAAATAAGATGCAGACAGGATCGCAAGTTCTATTCTAATGTTCTCTTCATAGCTTCCCTCAGTGGTAGTCTGTGACTAAGATTTTAAACAGATTAAATACTTTTTTTTCCTTTGATGCTTTTGATAAAGTGTATTATCATAAAAAAGTAGAATAGGATAAGAGGAAAAGGAGAATGGAAAGGATGAAAGAAGACAAACAGATAAGAGAGTTACTTAGAACTCAAGAATGCCATCTCTCTTTAAAGCTTTAGCCATATGAATTTAGCATACAATAATGTAAACAATTTTTTTAAATTTCATTCAGGAAAATCCCAGTATATCTATACATGAAAAGTGCATACCTACATGTCTACAAAATTATATCTTGTAAGTTTCATTTTTTTCTAATATTATATTCTATAATACATAGTGGCATAATTACCTGGAGTCATTCAAATCTGGGTTTCCTGTCTTAACCTTGACTTTTCAGTTTGTGTAATATTTTGATTTAAACTACATTAAAAACCAAAATTATATAATGTATATTAAAATAGATGTCAAACTTTCTTTGTAAAAGAGTAGATAATGGATATAATAGCATAGGGTTTGCTGTCTGTATAGAGGCAATAAAGGCAATATAAGCCATAAATGAAAATTCTAAAAAGGTACTTATTAGGACTGATATTAATATGGATTTGGATCCTAGAAGTATTTTGTGAATTCCTGACCTTCCCTAGAATAAATGTAATCATCTATATACATAGAAGTTATAATCACACATAAACTTATACTTATTAAATTATAGAACATTACATATTTTAACATGTTCAATCTGTTCTTTTTCTAGTTCTTGAAGAAAGAAATAAGAAAAAATAACATTTAAAATTCTTTTTTCAGCCTAATTAATGTTTCACAGTAAATATTTTTCATCTTTACTGTAAATTCTGCTCTATATACATTCTTATTCTCAAGATAATCATAGTTTGTTTTCTTCACACCTAATATCCATTCACATAGCTGGAAATATAGAGAAGTTAAATAATTACCAACATTACATAAACCCTCCAAAGGTATTGACTTTTGTATTGTGCTTTAATGAAAGGGGACTCTATAATGTTTATATAATATAGGGAGAATGTTCACTTGTTATTAAAGCAAAATTGGTTTGATTATATCATCAACAAATTCTTTGCACATGAAAATTTATTTATTTTATCCAAAAATGAAAAACAGAAAGAATTTTTTTTCATTTAATTGATTTATCATTCTAGATTTGAATGAGGCCCATATGTATGACATATTAATATTGATTATATTCATATTGTGAAATTTCAATAGTTACATATGGTTGGATTTTAATTTCCAATTAATTATTTTATTATTTCTCTGATATTTAAGTATTTGAACATCATTCAATAAAGCTATGAGTATTTGGAATTTAACCAAAAGTAAATGTTAAAGATACAATTTTCAGAAAACATAAAAATTATTTTTCAGTATTTATAATTCTGTCTTTGTTAATCAGGATCAGGGAAATTCAAGTCTTTATACTATAAGTATCAATTATAATTGTCAATAAGGCAAAGTTGTAACCTACAGAATGAGAAAACTGTTTATTCAAAGGCTAAAATCTAAAATATATAAAGAACTCAAGAAACCAGACATCAACAAACCAAACAAACCAATTAAAATACAGGGTATAAACCGCAGCTAAGACTTTTCAATAGATCTCAAATGGCTGAAAAAAAAAGAAAAACTTTTAGAAATATTCAATATCCTTTGCCATCAAGGAAATGTAAATCAAAACTCCTTTAGTATTCCATATTAAACCTGTCAGAATGGCTAGGATCGAAAATATAAATGAGAAATCATGCTTAGGAGGATGGATGGGAACCAAGGGGAACACTGTTGTTGCTGATGGGATTACAAATTTATACAGACTATGGAGTAGTTATACAAAATGGTGGTGCCTCAGAAAGTTGTGAATGGGTCTACCTCAAATTTAAACTATACCAGTCTAGGGCATTTACCCGAATAATACTCCATCTTACCACATGGGTACCTGTTCACCTATGCTCATAGCAGCTTTATTCATAAAAGCTGAAAACTGGAAACAACCTAGATGTCCCTTAACAGAAATGGATAAATAAAATGTGCTACATTTCCATAACTGAATATTACTCAGCTTTTTATTTTTTTAAATGACGCCATGAAATTTGCAGGCAAATAGATACCACTATAAAAAAATTTATCCTAAGTGAGGTAACCCAAACCCAAGACAAATATGGTATGTATTTACTTATAAGTGGATATTAGCTGTTAAATAATGGATAATCATTCTACAATCCACAGACTCAGAGAGGCTTAGTAACAAGGATGGCTTGAGGAGACATGCATGGATTTCCCTGGGACAGAGAAATAGAATAGATTTTGCAGGTGACCTAGAGTTGGTTGGGTTGGGAACAAAAGAGATCAGGCAGGGTTGGAGAATGGAGGGAAAGAATACTACTGGTAGAGATTACTGGAGTTGGCCGCATTGGGTGGGTGAGGAGGAAAATAAGTGCATTGGAAACTCCTTAGAATTTACAAGGGTGACCCTAGAACGTAGTCCTAATAATGGAATTAGGATCCAGTACCAGCTACTGGCTATAACCAGGCAAGGCTTTCAGTAGTGGGACACCAACCCAGCCAAAAAAAAAAAACAAAAAACAACAACAACAAAAAACCAACAACAAAACTTTGATTCACATTTCACTCTGCCTACAAGATCAACTGGATTAATCATGGTGCAGAACTTGTGCTAGTGACTAATCAATGATTAGTCTCATTAGAGGTCCATGCCTTGATAGGGAGACTATGCCTGACACTGCCTGGGTGGTTAGGAACCAAAAGCTGGATTGCCTGTAGACCTAGGATAGAAACAAACACTACTGGCAAAACCAAAAGTACAATAACTCACAACCAATGGGAGGAGAGACAAAAACCCACAACCAAACATTAGGCAGAGGTTGTGGAATCCCACAAAAAAACTGGAAGAAGAATTGTAGGAGTAGGAAGGTAGAGACCACCAGGAGAACATGGTCCACAGAATCAATTAAACAGGTCTCACAGGGGCTATGAAGAACCTGAAGCAACAATCATAAAGCCTTGGTACATACTAGATCCTCTGCATATATGTTGTGGTTGTGTTCTGTAATTTTATTGTGGGACTCCTGACAGTGGGAATGTGCTCTCCTTGATTTTTCTTACCTGCTCATGGGACTCTTTTCTTCCTACTGAATTGCCTCGTCCATCCTTGATATGAGGTTTTCTCCCTAGTCTTACTGCATCTTGTTATCTCTATTCAGTTCATATCCCTGGGAAACATGCTCTTTTGTGAAGGGAAATGGAGGAGATGTGGATCTGGGAGAGGCAGGTTGGGTCCAGGAGTAGTCAGAGGGTATGATGAATAGGATTGTACTGTATGAAAGAAAAGTAAATAAAAAAGGAAAAAACGAAGGCAAAAGAAAGCTTAGGTTGTAGAAAATAATTGCATCTATTGAATCTCAGTGCTGTCCTAGGTCTCGAGCTGAGTCCCATTCTTGGGCATGTTTTTCTTTTCCTATTATTTTTACTATTTCTGCTCTGAACTCTTAATGGAGTATTTTGTTAGCAAATTCATTCTTATAAACAAATATCAATGGAAGACACTATCGAAATCCACAGTTTGAATAGTATTAATTTATGTGTGAACATTCCCAATTCTAAATCTATTTACTCTAATAAACTCTGTATTTTTCTCATTAAAAAATAAATTAAATTAAAGGTGAACCAATGCAAATCTTACATTATGGGTTTACTGGTCCATACTATTCCACACTCTGAGCAAAGTTCATCACTCCTTTCAATCTCAGCATTTAGTAAACAGATTCTTCCATTTTCTCCTCTGTAGTTATAATAAACAACAGCAATAACAGGAAAACTCCATGGACTTGGAGTTTTCTGCTTTCCATGTCTGGCCAAGGTCTTCACCAAAGTGTATTAATTTTTAAATTTTCTCAATGAACATTTTCTTTGCATATTCTAAGAAATCTCTCTCTCTTAACTGTTGTCTGAGGTTTCTGTCATGCCTGGTTCCCGCAGTTGTTAAATCTCTAAGAAATCACACAGAGGTCTACATTTGTTATAAACTGATTGGCCCATTATCTCAGGCTTTTTTATTAACTCTTATTACTCATATTAGCCCATTATTCTTGTCTATGTTAGCCATGTGGCTTGGTAACTTATTTGGGGAGGCAGTCACATCTTGCTTCTTCTGTGGCTGGGTCACAACTGCAGACTAGAACTTCCTTCTTCCCAGAATTCTCCTGTTCTCATTGACCTACCTCTACTTCCTTTCTGGTTGTCCCACCTATACTCCTGTCTGGCTACTGGCTAATCAGAGCTTTATTAAAATACAATTGACAGGGTACAAGCCATTGTCCCACAGCACTTGATACCTTCATTTTGTTTCTGTCTTGGGTAATTTTAAAGATAATGTCCTCAAACTAAATATTTGAGAACACATGTACCAGGTGAAACTGTCATCCTTTTAGATAGAAGGTGGGATAATAGGCTGAAATTTCTTTTCAGTTTGCCTGCATTGTTATTGATATTATTTTGATAAATCCATTTGACAGTGTGAATTAGATTGTGTTTTTTGGATTATGGTGGTATCTTTATCCAATAAATTTCCATCTTATATTAACAAACAAATAGTAACAGCAGGAAAAGATTTTATTATTCAGATTTAAATAATGACTTTCATTCAATTTTATTTTATGTCACCATCAAATTTCACATTTCATGTGCAAATAAAAATATTTTTTCTTAATGAACACTATAGATATAAATAATCCTGTGAAATTTTAGAATTAATTCCTATCTGTAACATTTTGAATTTTACTGTTTTCCATGGTGATTATAAGATATGTAAGAATAAAGAAAATATTAAATTTTAGATATATTAAGATAATCCATCAATTATTTATTTAATTGGTCTAATAATTACTAGTCATTTGTCTTAGTTTCTATAAGCACAATACAATATTTCTTACTAGAATACAAACAAGCCTTTATTGCTTTGGAAAATTGTAACACTGATAAATATTCTTTGGATAGAATTAAGTAAATAATGATCACATACAAAAAAATAGATGCAATTGTTTTGCATCAGCATGTAAATTGTTTTATATATATATGCGTAATTTATTGTTAATAGAGTAAGTGCTTTGTTTCAGTTGATGCTTGACTTTTGACTTGTGAGCTCCTGAAATATGAAGTAAGCAGTTCCTTACTGAGCCATACCCCTCCAACTTTTCTTGTTTAATGTTCACTGTTTGTGACTTTAAACATCTAGAAGTAGACCTTTGTTGTTCATCAATTAAAACTGAAGTAGTTAAACAACTTCCATCTTTCTTTATAAATCCTGAATGCTTCCACTTTGGTGATGGCTAACATTGAATCTCCAGAGGGAAAGGAGAGGAGGGCTGAAAGAAGGTGATGCATTTTTAACCAAGGTTAGCTATGTGATTTTCTCTGACAGAAGTAACACTGTGTCCTCTGGAATTTAGTGAGAAAGACATTTAGCCCAGTCAGCAGGGCTGTAAATTTCCAAACATCAGCTAGACAGAATCGAATTCAATCTTTTATGTGCCTTGGGATACATCCAACACACTTCTTATTTTCCTGAGAAATCCTGCTGACTTGGAGCAGGTGTGTCTTAAAATAACAAGAACTCATCAAGTTGCAGTTGTTATCTTTCTGATGGCTCCATCTTAACTCCTTCCTGTTGTGTGCACCTGGCCACATAAGCACTGTGCATTCCTTCAGCCTTACAACACATAATCCAACAGAAAGTTTGGTGTTGTTCTTGAACATTAAAAAGGATTGCTGTATTAACAATGGTTGGTAGACATTAACAGTAGGACTGATCGTAAAACAGATTTCAAAGTCTGGAGACATCCCATGATCATGATGATTTTCACACCATTCCACAAGTTTATTAAGAGTAACAAAGGTGGATTTTCTCAGTATGCACATAAACACTTTATCATGGCTGACTATGTAATTATTTCATTTGAATTCAGGCTAACAGAGATAAACTAACTAATGGTAATATTGACCTCTATTTACTTTATATTCCTGGCATCAGTGTATGGAAGCAGCTCAATAAAACATCCCAATGCTGATAAGAAATATATCTAGTAGGATAATAAGATTTTAAAAGTTAATTTATGTATAAATTTGTACTTGAAATGTTTCCGTTTACATGGAGTCTACCTAAGACTTAGTATATATGCCATTTGCCTAAAATTTATAAAACATAATTGTTTTTAATTTTATTATTATACAAAGATATAGAATCAATATGGTTATGTACTATCTGCTAAAAAATATTCTTGAGTAATATATGTCACTGATAGGCTAGGATTATAGGTCACATGAGTAAGAAACTGGAATAAATTCTCAAAATTTTATTTTTTATTTTCTTTAATTCCTTTTTTACTGCTTTTTGTTGTTAATGAATAAAGCTGCTTTCAGCCAATGACTTAACAGAGTAATGTCAGGCAGGAACAAAATGTAGAGAGAGAGTAGGAGAGTTGGGGAGAAGCCATGTAGCCGCCTCAGGAGACAGAGGCCTCTACCAGAGCCCTTTAAAACTTTTCCAGTAGGCCATGACCTCATGGTGGTGCACAGATAAATGAATATGGGTTAATTTAGGATGTAAGAGCTAGCTAAAAATACGCTTAAGCTATTGGCCATATCTCTGGACAAATCAAGCTCTAGAGAATGAACTGGAAGGAAAACTACAATTAAAAGAGGTTAACCACATCTGAGACAACACAATGAATAATTTGGAACCAGTGATGAATTTAAAAGGGGAAAACCCTTTGCTTGGCAGTTGTGGCACATGCATTTAATCCCAGCACTCTTGAGGCAAAGACAGGCAGAACTCTATCAGTTCAAGGTTAGCCTGCTCTACAGAGTGAGTTCTAGCACAGGCTCCAAAGCTACAGAGAATTCATGTCCTAAAAAAAAAAAAGAGGGGGTGATCCACATTGTAACACATAGTAACTGAAATCATTAAACATTACTCATTTTTAATTATCAATATTAGTTGTCTCAATTCACTAATAAAAACCACAGAGCAAGAAAATGTGTGTAAAATTGGATCAGTTCTTCAGTTGCCTCCAAGTAACACACACCAATATCAAGGATATATACCATCTTGGACAAAAGTATTGAAAATATATTCGAAGCAAATCATAAAAGAAACAAGCCAGAACAGCCATTTTAATATCTGACAAAATAGACTTTGAACCAAAATTATTCTGAAGAGATAGAGAAGATAAAATACTAATCAATGGGCTAAACCAATGAAGACAATACTATAATTCTTAATATCTATGCACCAACTACATAAAAGAAGTACTACTGGTGTTTTTGATTTTGGCCATTCTGACAGGTGTAAGATGGTATCTCAAAGTTGTTTTGATCTGCATTTCCCTGATTGCTAAGGAAGTTGAACATGACCTTAAGTATCTTTTGGCCATTCGAACATCCTCTGTTGAGAATTCTCTATTCAGATCCTTACCCCATTTTTTAATTGGGGTATTTAGAATTTTAATGTCTAG
>PVIU01001295.1:0-121179 GCA_004026605.1 Ondatra zibethicus | reverse complement strand
ATGTGGCGGCGAAAGTTGGCAGATGGAGAACCCATCAACAATGACACCAGGACCTATCTCTTCTGCATGTATTATCTTTTTGAGAACCGAGTCATTTTGAATGCACTCCTTCCTAGGCCAGGAGGGATGGGGGTGGGCCTTGGACTTCCAACAGGGCAGGGCACCATGCCCTCTTTCAAGGAAGAAGGGGGAGGGAGGAGGGGTGGGGGGGTAGTGGGAGGGGACCAGGAGAAGGGGAAGAAAGGAAAAAAAAATTTATTTCTTTAATTATGTTCTTGAATGGAAAAAATAAAACTAAACAATGTATGGAAAAAAAACAAATAACCTTATGCAATTGAGCAGGTTACATTTATGAATAAATATGTATGTGCAAAAAAAAAAGAAGTACTACTACAACATAAACCACATACTAATCTTTACTTAATGAATTCAATATCTCATAACAGACAGGTCAACCAGACAAAAACAAGAGAAAGATTGGACCTAATTTGTCAAGGACCAGCTTCCACAAAATCACCTCTGACCAGGGTAGGGGCATGGGAATTTTAGAAATATACTAAGGAATATGAAGATGTATAAAAAATAATAGGACAGAAACCATAGAAAGTGTCGGGAGGGCATTCCAGTTCTGAAATCCTGAAAATCCACCAGTGTTTATTTTTCTACAAATTTTATACCCACGGTAAGTGGGGAAGGGGTAACAAAAGACTTTATTAACATGATACAAAGGATAACTCACACAGTCAATAGCTTTATCACTCTGAGACATCAAATCATTAGCATTCTGTAGTCGAGGTAGCAAAGGTGCTCTATATCACATATCCTGAAGACCACCCTATCCCAGGTGACCTCACAGTTACAAAAGAAGGAGCAAAAGTACCTCTACATATCTTGACCACCAACAGGATGGTATATAGCTATCTTAATTTCAAAAGAACCAAACAATCACATCCTGAGTTGGGACATGCAACTAAGCTTGTCAATCTCCAAACTCTCTATCAGACAAGGTGGAAATGGGCCTGCATTTTTCAGCCTCCACACTAATTGCCATTATAAACAAAATGAACCTAAGAGATATTTGTAGAATGTTGCATCCAAACACAAAAGAATATCCCTTCTTATAAGCCCCTCATGGAACTTTATTCAAAATTTCCTATTTACTTGGAAACAAAGCAATTCTCAAAAGAAACAATAAAGTCAAAGTAATCCTCTGCATGTTATCTGACCACCATGAATCAAAGCAGGGTATAAACCACAAGAGAAACACCTGACAGCTTATAAAGGAATGGACAATGAACAATGTAACAGCTGATAAATGGGTCAAGAAAGATATTAAAGACTTTCTAGAATTGAATGAACATAAATACAAAATATACACAAGCCTTATGAGACACAATGAAGAATGTTCTAAGAGACAAGTTGGTAGCACTAAGACCTACATTAAAAAAATTGGAGGGATCTCATATTAATAATTAAAGGGCACATTTGAAATCTCTAGAACAAAAGATCACCCCAAAATTTATAGAAAAGAAATAATTAAACTTAGATCTGAAGTTAATAAAATAGAAACAGAAGTAAGATCTAAAGAGTTAATGAAACAAATAGTTGTTCGAGAAAATCAACAAGATAGACGAAACGTTGTCTAAATTAACAAAAATGTAGAGAAGATAAAATTAGAAATGAAAGTGGAGATATACCAAAAGACAACAAAAAAAAATTCCAGAGAATCAGAAGAATATACATGAAAAACTTATATTCCACCAAATTGGAAAATCTAAAATAATGGAAAATTTTCTCAATATATATCACTTACCAAAGTTTTTAGTGAGGATCAAATAAACAAGTAAAGCATATCTATAACTCTGGTGAAGTAAAATTAGTAATTAAGATTTTAATAAATAATAATAAAAAATCCCCAGGCTATATGATTTTAGTACAGAATTTTTTTCTGACTTTCCAAGAATTAATGCCAAAATTGCCCAGTTTTTTTCTTGGAGGCTGCTTCTTTGTTTCCAGCTGCCCAGACCACAAAATAATCACTCAGAAACTATACTAATTACAACATTGCTTGGCATATTCATTTATGCATATCTAACACAGTCTTATATCTTAAATTAACCCATTTCCATTAATCTGTGTATAACCACATGGCTGTGGCTTACCAGATGAAGTTCCATCTGGCATCCAGTATATGTGCCCAATGGGGCTATATGGCTTCTCTATGTCTCCACCTTCTTTCTCCCAGAATTCAGTTTAGTTTTCCCTGCCTATCTCTGTTCTGCCCTGCTATAGGCCCAAAACAGTTTCTTTATTAGTCAATGGTAATCACAGGACACAGAGGGGAATCCCACATCACAGTTTATTCAATAAAATAAAAACAAAAGAAACACTGCCCAACTCATTTTATGAGACAACAGTTACCCTGTTAACCAAATCACATAAAGACCCAACATGAAAGAAAATTAGAGACCACTTTCTCTTATAAACATACTTGCAAAATAGTCAATAAAATACTTGCAAGCCGAATCCAAGGACACACAAATAAGGCCATTCAGCAAGACCAACAATACTTCATCCAAGTGTTGCAGGAATTTCTCAATATATGAAAATCAATAAATGCAACCCATCTTTAAAAAAAAAAAACAAACTTAAAGACAATCATCTCAATAGATTCAGAGAAGTCCTTTCACAAAACCCAACATTTCTTCATGATAAAAATCCAGGAGAGATTCTGGATACAAGGAACATACCTAACATAATAAAGGCAGTTCATAGCAAGCCTATAGTCAACATCAAAATAATAGAAAGAAATAAACAATTCTGTGGAAAGGACGCTTAAAAGAAATCTCACACTCGCTCAGAACTGAGAAAGAGATGGTTATTTATTTAGGGGTAAATTCACAAATCAGAATTCTCTTCTTGAACGGAGAAAAGAGACTGAATCCAGCAACCCGAAGAGCGGCTGTGGAAGAAGCGGCAGGCTCAGGCTCTCCATCAGCATATATAGTATGAGAGGCCACACCCTTGTAGGCGGGCAACCACAGGCAGTAAGACATCCCACAGCATAATTCCTCCAACACTAATATTGATAAGACTGCCCACTTTCTCCATATCTAGTCAATATAGTACTTGAAGTCTTATCTAAGGCAATAATAAAACTAAAGGACTTCAACGAGATACAAATTGAAAGAGGAAGAAGTCTTAGTATACTTATTTGCAGGTGACATGATATCATATATAAGTGAACATAAAAATTCCATCCCGGAGCTCCTTAAGTTGATAAACACTTTCAACAGTGTATCTGAATACAAAATTTATTTACATAACCCAGTAGTTCTTTCTATGTCATTTGTCTCTACAAATGATAAAAAGGACTGAGAAAGAAATCAGAGAAAAATTACCTTTCACTCAAACCTCAAACAATATAAAATATTTTCCAGTAATTCTTACCAAGCAAGTGAAAGACTTGTAAAATAAAACTTCAGACTTTAATGAAAGAGAGTGAAGATAATATCAGAAGACAGAAAGATCTTCCATACCTATTCATTGATAGGATTAATATAGTAAAAATGATCATTCCACCAAATCAATCTACAGATTCAATGCAATCCCTATCAAAATTCCTACACAATTCTTAAAAGATTTTAAAAAGCACAAACTTCAACTTCATAAAGAAACACACACACATACACACAAAAAACCCAACCACCACCACCACTACCACAGCCACCAACAACAATACCAACAAAAAACAGAGTGGCTAAAACAAACTTCAATATTAAAAGAACTAATGAGATTGGTGTCTATCTAGCTCAATTGTCATCAGAGAGACTTCAGCTAGCAACAGATGGAAACAGGTATAAACCAATAACGAAAAATTTGGATGAATTCGCGGAAGCCTGAAGAAGCAGGAGATAAAGGATTTTAAGGAACCAGAGGGGTCAAGGACTGAACAAGAAACCTCACAGGATCAACCTAACTGGTGCTCCCAGAACCTGAACCACCAACCAGGGAGCCTGCATGAAACTGACCTAAGTACTCTGAATATATGTCGCAATTGTGTAGCTTGGTATTCTTGTGGAACTCCTAACAGTGGGAACAGGGGTTGCCCATTACTCTTTTACTAGCATTTGGAACCCTCCTACCCATATCAGGTTGCCTTGCCCAGCCTTAATGTGTGGTGCTTAGTCTTACTGCAACTTGATAGACCATGTTTTGTTGATACTCTTGGGAGACCTGTTCTCTCCTAAACAGAATTGTAGATGGAATGGATGGAAGGATGGGAATAGAGGGAATTGACTGGGTAGGAGGGACAGGGAAGAGAAGGAAGGAGGGGAAACTGAGGCCAGGGTGTAAAATAAATGAACATAAAAAAAATAGAACTGTGGAATAAAGTTGTAACACAGAGTTATAAAATAACAAAAATAATAAAAACAGCATAGTACTGGCACAAAGTAATACATTTCTTAATTAATAAATGATACAATATACATATATCCGTTTATAAATTATGACTTCTAGTTTCCATTTATTGGATTCTTTATTGTTTTTCCTGGGTTCTTTTTCTTCTGTTTATGTTACTTGTCCAATCTAATGTGGTACTTTTTTTCCATCTTATTGTTTTATTTTATATTGTTATAGTAATGAAAAACTTGTATGTTCTTTTATGACAGACACAGCAGAGGTTAGATAATTTGTGGACTGGAGGTGAGGAAAAAACTGAGAGGAGTATGGAACAGAAACCCAAACCGGGATATATTAAGTGAGAAAAAACATTTTTAATAAAAGGAAATAAAATAAAGAATAAATATATAAATTATAAAAGAATAATAAATATTTACATTTTATAAATGTTATTTATATTGGAAGATACAAAATATGAGCTATATTTATTTTTAGTTATTAAAAATTGCTAAGTATGAGCATTTTAACAAAATTGTAAGAATTAGCAGAATCAAATTTGGAATTTTTACTTCCATTTTTTGGTTGCCTGATATTTAGATAAGACCCAAATACAAAATATGGAATAATAAACTTGAGTAATATAAGCAAGGAACATAATGTAAAACACTAGCTCAGATGCATATTGATTTAAAGTTAACTTGCTCTCCACACTAAATAAACACATTTTCCAACTCAAATATTTCAAGCAGAAAATTATTTCTTCACAGAGTACATAGCAGAGGGAAACTTGTTTGTCTTTAATAAACATATTATTCGGTGTTCCTCACAAAAACTATTATTTTCCTTTGTCCATTCTTCCGGGATAGATATTTTAAAAATCACTACCACAGTCAGTAGAAAATTGCACAGTTGAAATAAAGCTAAATTCGGTGTTACAGTTTGGTTGATAAAGCATCTATAGTGAATGGGAATGAAGCCGACCTAAATGATAAATATAAAACTTTAAATTTATGATGAAATTATGATCCTAGTATGACAAGCAAAAATATAAAAACACCAATGATATCATTTCATGAAGAACTGATTGTCTTCTAAAATTAAAATAAATCTATTATATTTGGTCATGCTGATACTGAAGCTTACTATGAATTCATTCCTTGAAATGAATTTTGTGATGGGATAAGTTTCATGGTGAGAAAAGTTTTTATTTTGCTCCCATTCAGGATAAGAAAAAATAGTGCATAAAAGTAGTGCATGACAAGGAACCACAGCTAAGAAAGAGGAAGAGAGTTTTTCTAGAGAACTGTGTCTTACTTACTAACCTAACACTTCTGATCCCACTATGAGACTCCACGCAATCTAAATGACAAATATTGTGGCAATCGTCCTATATTTAGAACTGAAAATGAAATAATTACTAAGAATTCATGAGAGTGTGTTTCTTCAATTCATTTTGATTTCCATTCATAATTACAAAATTTTCTCTGTAATATAGGACAATGTCTGGATGATCAGGTAAAATCCTAGAAAATTTGAGATGAGAGAAATTTGTTTTATCCTCTTTCTGCCTTCTCTTTTAAAAACCTAGCACTTGAAATAATTTCTCTATCATAGAATCAAATTAATAGTGATCATTCTATTGATATTAATCTTAATTTATATTATCATGAATTTCTTTGAATGATTATTGTATATTTCCTTATTGTTAGTTTGAAAAATAACAGAAGAAGTCTATCATGCTGTTGTTCACTCCTTCTATCTAAGGTTCAAGTACTGGACGATGGCAATGATGTGACCTTTAAGATGGGAGACTACTGAGAATAACTAGGTTAAGGAAGTCATGTTCTTGCATGACATTAATAGCTCATTAGTGAGTTAATCTTTAGACAGTAGATTACTGTAAAGCAAAGATACCTCATGTGCTTTTTTTCTGCATTTAACAAGCTTCTCCCATTATATATTATTCTGTAACTCAGTCAAGGGTTCATCACTTCCAGATTATTTTCACATCCAGTCAACCAAATATAAGCCACATAATCCTCCTTCTTTAAAATGTGCCCAGCATTTGGAAATTTTTATTGTAATGCAAAATAGACTATGACACTTTCCAAAGCAGGTTAAAAATAGAGAAATTGGAGCCTGTAACCCAAAAACAAATCAAAGTTCCAAAATACCAAATTACTTTATTTTTTATTACTAACTTAGTAAAATAATGCGTATTTAGTATTAGCATGGTAATGACACAAAAATAAATATGCATAACAATACCATCGATGAGATGACCCAGAAATAAACCCATATATCTTGAAAGAACTGATCTTTAAGCTGTCAAATACATATATGCATAGTCTCTCTTTTTTATTAAAAATAAAAGTTGTTTAAAAGTAACCATGTAGTCTTGTGATAATAGAATCACATATCATTTAAATAGATTAGTTATTCAGGATGATGATTATTTGTTTACAATCTCTAATTTATTTTCTAGCATCATGTACATTGCCCAAAATGAGTAACTTATTAAATAGCCTTTCATACGAGATTCAGTATATTTGAATTAAAGAGAGTAAGTCTTAGCAATTAAATGTAATGTTCTATGCATGTACATAACCCTCTATAGAAAAAGTGTAATTCACATATGACAGTAGTTTGTTTTTTAAAAATTTATTGAATGAACTCTAGTTTATAAATATGCACACTAGTTTGAAAGTCAGAGCACATGACTACTTGTAGAAAATTTACTGAAATTAAGAAAATTCTAGTTGTGTGAATCAGGACCATGTAGTAATGTATCCTTATCAGCTTTTAGTAAATGGCTAAAGTAAATGATTATATAACTATAGCATATTTTATGTTATTTTTTGTGATCTTACATTTTTAACTCTTTTTATTGATTTTATTGAGCTGTACATTTTTTTCTGCCTACTCCCTTCTCCCCTCCCCTTAAGAACACATGTGACTTAAAGAGAAAAGGTTGGATTATTAAATATTGTAGTTAATTAAAACATTTTATTATATAATTATATATACATATAAATTATATATGCTACTATGTAAAATTAAATTTATACTTAAATTAATATTTAAAGACAAATGGTTGGAAAGCAATAGTGTATTTTAAAGATCATACATGCTTACATAAGTGTGAAATGTTTGGATACCTTCATATGTACACATAAAGATATATGTGTGTGTTGAGTTTATCTCCGGGTTTATCATTCAGATAATTTGGGATAGTTCTTTAAAGCAACAAGCCAGATATCTAATTTTCAGGTTTTTTAGGAAAGATCCATTCAAGAGTTCTGTCTTGGGCCTGGAACAATGGCTCAGCACTGGGCAACATCTGGCTGCACTTTAGAGGTCCAGGATTCTATTTCCAGTATCCACATGGCAACTCACAACCCTCTGCAACATCAGTTTCAGGAGAATATGACTTCTTCCTGCCTCCAGGGGCACTGCACATATGTAGTCCACATTCATCTATACAGGAAGACACCTATAGATGGAAAACAATAAAAAATAAAGATAAGTTATAAAGGAGTTCAGAGTGATTTTTAATTATTTTCTATGATATTTTTGTTTTTCTGTAGTCAATTTAACATAAAAGTTATGGATTAGTTGTTGACCTAATTAATAACCAGCATAATGAATCATTAAGCATTGATTACGAAATGAATATTTATGTCATGGAAAGGTCATATGTTACACTCTAGATAGCATTCGTTGAGCTTTTGTGAAATAATCATGTTCTTGCAAAGACAAGAAGACAACAGAACTCCTCTCTACCAAGGGAACATATAATGAGAGTTTTCTTTTTTCTTTTTTCTGTATAGCATGAAAAGAACATTCAAGAACATGTGATCTTGGTTGTATCCTAATCTCATACTTCCAGTCACCAGAAACATTAGATGAGTTAAATGGTTTTGGTTGTTGTTTAAAGCACCTAGTCTATGTAATATAGACTTAGCAGCTTGAATAAAAAACAGGTAATTTAGCATCTAGACCAAAGAACCACCAATGAAGTTAATATGACATTACAATCAGCATGGAAAATAATTCACAATAAATGTTGTAGGTCTTGACAGTGAAAATAAAAATCCAGTAAAATCTAACTTAAGGTTCTTCTATGTGATTTTTTGAGTGATGTTAGCAAATACAGTATAGAAAATATATTAACAAAGTAGTATTATAAATATTGAAATAGAACTAGATCAGAAATCACAGAAGATTTTTAAAATAATACGACTTGTACGTGAACATTTTTTTGTTTCTTTGTGTGCATGTTCATACTTTATACCATTCATGTGCAGGTTAGAGAACAATCTGTGGGAGTCTGTTCTAAAGATCAGACATAGTTTGTCAGGCTTGACAGACACTGCCTTTATTCACTAAGCCAACTCGCCAACCAATGTCTTCAAATTTGGGTAGATAATATCAATAGCAAAACACAATTAGAATTTTGAGCAGGAAATGATAAATTTGTTCTAGCTTCTTCATTCCTTACAGAGCTTCTGGAAGTCAATTACACGGTTAAAATAATTTTTATCTTTTTTCTGGTTTAATGTACATTTTTACATTTTATTGTGTTACAGCTTTAATTTGGTCCCCTGTTTTTAACCTTTGATTTCTAAGTGCTCTTCACTAGAGTCGCAGCAGCATGAGATGACAACAGTGAAGAGATTTTGCCCAGGCAGCAATGGAGAGCTTCATGGTAATGAAAGAGATAATTGTGGCTCCCTGCCTTTGCTATAATTGAAAATCAAGTATACAGCGTTTTCCATTTAACTTTATTGCCTGACTTCAAACCACTATATAGGAAGGAAAGCAGCACTAGAATAATTCCTCTGCTGCTGCTTTCCTGTCCGTACAACAGTTTGAAAACCAGTATTAAAGTTAAGCAGAACAGGCAATTAGATTTATTCAATTATAGCTATGTGAAAGAAACACAATTATCAGTTGTATTATTCCGAATTTGCTGCTTTCCAAATATGTGTTTGGAAGCCTTGTTAGTCAAGTTCTTCTACAGACTGAAAATTAGATAAAACAATGCAAAATTTTCTTTTTTTTTTCTGACTTCTGTGAAAACTTTTCTGTGTTACAGTGTTTAAAGTTGCCTGATTTGGAATGGAGAGATGGCTCAGTCGTTAAAACTACTTCCTTCTCTTGCAGAACTGTGAGTTCACTTCCCAGCAGACACATGGTGGCTAACAGCTACTTGTACCTGAAGCTTCAAAGGATCTAGCATACTCTCAGGGCCTGTGTGGGAATAACACACACATGTGGTGCTTATATTTACATCCAGGTCAAATGAGCACACATACAGTGAAATATATTTTTAAAATAGGTTAATCATGATGTAATAAACTACAAAGAACACTACAGCAGTTACTATTTATATTTTTAGTAATGCTCTAAATAATGCCTGAAAAATTCAATATGCTTTGTATGAAAATAAATACTAAACATTTAGATGCTCAGTGACACTCTGAAATTCCCATAGTTTCTCCTGAAACCTGTATCATGTCAAGCTATTTGCCTCTTAGTTGGTAGCTTGTCATTGAAATGTATAAAAAATGTTTGAAGTAATAGATATACAATTGGATATTTGTGTTTATTTTATCCCACAAAAAGCAGGCATTTGTTGTTCCATTGGAACCAGTTTCAAAAATCTCACAAGAAGGGTATTAGATCTGTGTTTTGATGTTTTGCATAGTAGAGATTGTGGTAGCAGACACAGACTTATAAAGGTTCACTCCAGACAAAATCCAAGCAAGAGACATCAAAGCAAATTTCTCACCTCTTACCGAGAAACTATTTTCATTTAATACCTCGTAGCAAAGGGACATTCAGGTTTCTTCAACTGAATGTCTCTGGGTATATCAACAATGCTCCAGGACAGAGCTCATGCTGAGAAGTAGCTAGTCAACACAAACTCCACATCATTGAGTGGACCTTTTGCTTTTTTACTGCCTCCCAGGTTCATGGTACTGTCCTGGCCTGGACTATTGCTGAGAACTTTATCTGGTCTAAGGCCCTGCAGCAACCAGGCTCTATGTTAATGACAGTGGCTCCTGTTGCCACGGAGGGTCATGCAGAGGCCCATAGGCTGTCCTGACACCTGAGGCCATGCTGGTGTTTGAGAGTCATGTAGCCATTAGACTCTGTTGCCACACAGGCCCATTGTGATATCTTATCCTGAACTGTAGCCAAGGGTCATGTCTGCGTCCTTAATCATAAAGCAGCCAAATTCTGGTTTGATGTCCATGGCTACTGTTACCATTGAAGGCCAATTGGATACCCAGAGGCAGAATTGCCCCCTGGGAACAATTTGGTGCCCTGATGCCATGCTACCACTGGGTTCAAGCAAATCTGGGAGACCTGTGATGTCAACTAGGGAAATTATGACATCTGGGCCCCGCCTGTGGCTAGGGTCCATGTCTGGGTCCGTGGTTCTACTTCAGCCTGGGTATATGTAGGTGTCAATAGCTCATGTTACCATCAAAGACCAAATGGATGCACAGGATCTTGACTGCCACCTGTGGCAGGGTTGGTGCCTGAGGGCCCTGCTGCTGATTGGTCCATGCAAACCTGAATGAAATGCGCTTCCACGTGGGGCCCTGGCACCATAATGATAGAGCTGTGTCTGGAGCCATATCTGGGTCTGTGACCTAGCTGCAGCCTCGGTCTTTATTGATGTAGGAAGTTTCTGTTGCCATCGAGGGCCAGGAGAATATCTGGGATCTGGGCAACACCTGAGGTCATGTTGGTGTTTGCGGCTATGCAGAATCTGGTTCATTCCTATCTGAGTCACCTGGGATGTCAACTGGAGCATGGTGACATCCTGGTCTGGGCTGCTGACAAGGACCATGCCTTTTCGATACCCATGGGTCCATGCTGCCACCAAGAGTTACATGGATGCCTGGAGTGTGGACCACCAACTAGGCTCATACAAGTGTCCGAGGGCCCTACTGTTGCCAGGGCCATACAGTTCTCAGCAGACTGCACTGCCACCTGGGGCCATAGTGTTGCCAGGGCCAGATCTGCTGCCAAGGGCATGTCTGGGTCCGTGGCAATGTGTTGATGTCAGTGTCTTCTGTTATCACCGAAGACAGTGTGCATAGAACTGCACAGAGCTGACTCTACGCCTCAGTGGTGGCTGCACTAGGAAGAATTCGTCAATTCCCACCAACAAACTGCAGCACGCAGGAGAGCAGGCCCTGCAGTTCATCTGAGCAGCACAGTGGAGTTGCACCATTAGTGGGAGTGCAGCTGAGCTGGCCCTGAAAGCATGATCGTGGGAGAACTGGCTCCACTGTCTGTCACGCAGTGGAGTGGGCAAGGGAGAGATGCCTCTCTAGCCCCTGGACACTTGTTGCGGGCAGGAAAGCTGATCCTAGAGTACCTGCCCCTGCCCTTCACCGTGCATTGTCACACCCAGGAGAGCCATCAAACACCTCGCTTGGGCAGCACAAAAGAACTGACCCTGTTTGTGGTGGCACGGGTGATCTGGCCCCGTAAACATGCTTTAGAGATCTGGCCCTGCCAGATGATGAAGCAGATGAAGGAAAGATGACCTACCCCTTACACCACCCCTCCACCTCCTGTAGAGGATGTAGGAGCTGGCCCCTAGGTCATGAGAATGGCAAGCTGGTCCTGCCCATCAATGGCTGAAGCACACAGAAAGGCAGAATCTGCACCTCTCCTGGGCAGAACACTAGAGCTTATCCTGTTGGTGGGGACGCAGGTGAGCCAGCCATGAAGGCATGAGAGCAGAATAGCTGACTCTGCCTCCCCTCCTCTTCCATATGGTGGCACGGGTGAGGGAAAGACGCCTCCTCCCGTGCCCCTGCCTACCTATGCCCCTTGATACCTGAGGAAGACAAGATGACTGGTCTTTGGCCCTGCAGCTCACCAACTGTAGCACACGGAAGAGAGGGCCCTGCAACTCTCCTGAGAAAACTTTAGAGCAGCTCCTGATGGTATGGATGGGGGTGAACTGGTCTTGAGGGCCTTAAAGAAGGGGACTGGTTCTGTTCCTTGCTGCCTGCTGCAGTGGGTAAACTAGCTGGGACAGTGCTGGAGAGTTTGCCCTGATGCTGTTGATGATGTAAAGTTGGCAGACTGACCAACTCAGCTACTACCAGACTCAGAACCAGGACTGAGTAGGCACATCCTAATGTTCACCTCATCTGTGAAATGCTGGAGCATGTGAAGGGGCAAGACCTCTACATTCAAAGCTGCAGGATCTCCATGGCACAGGACTACAGGATGAACTACCAGTGAGGGCCCATTATTGAGGGTGTAACAGAGTCAGAGACCTCAAATGAGCCCAATGACTCATTGCAATGAACATTTATGAGTAAAGAAGAATGGACTGAAGGATACACAGTGTGACTTTCTGTGCCATACTACAGCTCTAGGCTGAGACTACTTTTTCTTTTGCTATGTTTGTTAGTTTGGTTGTTTTTATTTCTTTTTTAAAATTTATGTTTTTAAAAACTGTCCTTTCTCATTTTACATGCCAAATCCATTTTCCACTCCCTCCCCTCCTCCAGCTAACTCCACTTCCCCCCTCCCACCTCCGATCCTGGCCCCAATCACTCCTCAGAGAGCGTAAGTCTTACCAGGGTGAGTCAACAGGGTCTAGCATATTGCTCTGCGGGAGGACCAAGCCCTCTTTCTAGGTTGAACAACATATCCCTCCAGAAGAATGGGTTCTAAAAAAGCCAGAACAAGCAGTAGGAATAAATCTGGTGCCACTGCCAGTGGCCCCATAGTCTGTCCCAGTCATACAACTGTCACCTACATTCATAGGGCCTAGTTTGGTCCTATGCTGGTTCCCTCACTGTTAAGCTGGAGTTGGAACACTTTCATTAGCTCAGGTAAGCTGTTTCAGTGGGTATCCCCATCATGGTCTTGACCTCTTTGCTCATATTCTCACTCCTCCTTCTCTTGGACTGGACTTTAGGAGTTCAGCCCAAGGCTCCACTGTGGTTCTCTGCATCTTCATCTAACAGTTTCTGGATGTGGTTTCTATGGTGACATTAAAGATAGTCATCAATCTTACTATAGGACAAGGCCAGGTAGGCACCCGTTCCATTATTGCTTAGGGTCTTGGTTAGGGTCATCCTCGGGAATACCTGGGAATTTCTCTAGTGCCAGGTTTCTTACTAGCCTCATAATGGCTCCCTCAATCAAGATATCTCTTTCCTTTCTCTCCGTCTCTGTCTTTCCCCCCATCCCATTACATATAGTTTTCCCCCTCCCCTTCTTCCCTCCTCCTCCACTTTTACCTTCCCTTTTTCCCCCACCCCCATGTTCCCAATTTACACAGGAGATCTTGTCTATTTCCACCTTCCCTAAGGGATTTGTATATGTTTCTTTTAGGGTTCTCCTTGTTACTTTCCTTCTTTGGAGTCGTGAACTATAGGCTCCTTATCTTTTATTTACAGCTAGTATTTACCTATGAGTGGACACATACCATGCTCATCTTTCTGGGTCTGGGTTTCCTCACTCGGAATAGTTTCTTCTAGTTCCATCCATTTGCATGCAATTTTCAAGATGTCTTTTTTTTTTTTTAACCACTGAGTAGTACTCCACTGTGTAAATGTACCACATTATCTCTATCCATTCTTCAGTTGAGGGACATCTAGGTTGTTTCCAGTTTCTAGCTATATATACAAATAATGCTGCTATGAGCATAGTTGAACAAATGTCCTTGCAGTATATTTGAGCATACTTTGGGTATATGCCCAAGCTTGTGGTAGTTTGATTCCCAATTTTCTGAGAAACCGCCATACTGATTTTTAGAGTGGTTGTACAAGTTTGCATTCCCAGCAGCAATGGAGGAGTTTTTCCCTTATTCTATATCAATTCCAGCATAAACTATCTTTGGTGTTTTTGATTTTAGCAATCAAAACTGTCTGACTGGTGTGAGACAGTATCTCAGAGTCATTTTGATTTGCATTTCCCTGATGGCTAAGGATGTTGAGCATTTCCTTAATGTCTTTCAACCATTTGAAATTCTTCTGTTAAGAATTCTATGTTTAGATCTTTAACCTTTTTTAAAATTGGATTATTTGAAATTTTGATTTCTAATTTCTTGAGTTCTTTATATATTTTGCGGACCAGTCCTCTATCTGATGTGGAGTTGCTGAAGATCTTTTCTCATTCAGTAGGCTGCCTTTTTGCCTTATTGACTGTGTCCTCTGCTTTACGGAAACTTCTTAATTTCAGAGATCCAATTTATTTATTGTTGATCTCAGTGTCTATGTTACTATTATTATATTTAGGAAGTGGTCTCCTGTGCCCATGAATTGAAAGTTACGTAGCACTTTCTCTTCTATCAGGTTCAGTGTGGTCAGATTTTTATTTATATTTTTATTTAATCCATTGGATTTGAATTTTGTGTATGGGCATAGGTGTTGATCTATTTGCATTCTTCTGTGTGCTGATATCTAGTTATGCCAGCACCATTTGTTGAAGATGCTTTCTTTTTCCTTTGTATAATTTCAGCTTCTTTGGCAAAATCAGGAGTTCACAGGTGTGTGGATAAATATTCAGGTCTTCGATTTGATTCTGTTGATCAATCTGTCTGTTTTTATACCAATACCAAGCTTTTTTCATTATTGTAGCTCTATAATAGAGTTTGATGTCAGGGCTAGTGATGCTTCCAGAAGCTCCTTTATTGTAAATGATTGTTTGAGTTATCTTAGTCTTATATATTTTTTTCATATTGTACTTTTGAGGTCTGTTAAGAATTTTGTTGGGATTTTGAAAGGGATTGCATTGAATTTATAGATTGCTTTTGGTAGGATTGCCATTTTTATCATGTTGATCCTACCTACCCAAAAGTGTGGGAGAGCTTTCCATTTTCTGGTAGCTTCTTCAATTCTTTCTTCAAGGATTTAAAGTTCTTATTGAAAATGTCTTTCACTTGTTTAGTAAGTGTTGCCTCAAGATATTTTATGTTATTTGTGGCTATTGTGAATGGTGATGTTTCTCTGATTTCTTTATCCTTTGAATATAGGAAGGTTACTAATTTTTTTGAGTTGATCTTGTATCCTGCCACATTACTGAAGGTGTTTATCAGCAGTAGGAGTTCCCTGTTAGAATTCTTGCAGTCACTTATGTATACTATCATATCATCTGCAAATAGCTAGTTTGACTTCTTCTGTTTCAATTTGTATCAACTTGATATCCTTTTGTTGTTTTATTGCTCTAGCTTGAACTTCAAGAAATATGTTGAATAGATATGGAGAGAGAGGACAGCCTTGTTTTGTTCCTGATTTTCATGGAATCGTTTTGATTTTCCATTTAACCCGTTTTGAGTTTCCATTTAATTTGATGTTAGCTGTTGGCTTGCTGTATATTGCTTTTATTATGTTTAGATATGCTCCTTGTATCCCAAATCTCTCTAAGACCTTTATCATGAAGGGATGTTGGATTTTGTCGAATGCTTTTTCAGCATCTAATGAGATGATCATATGTTTTTTCTTTCAGTTTGCTTATATACTATATTATGCTGATCCAATAATATACAGGAGGTTATTTGAATTTTTTTGTTCTCTTGAGGTTTGCTTTGTTACTGAGAATGTGATCAATTTTAGAGAAGGTTCCATGAAGTGCTGAGAAGAAGGTATATTCTTTTGTGTTTGACTTAAATGTTCTATAGATGTCTGTTAAGTTCATTTGAGTCATGTCATCTGTTAGTTCTCTCATTTCTCTGTTAAGTTTCTGTATGGGTGACCTGTCCATTGGGGACAGTGGAGTGTTGAAGTCTCCTACTATTTGTGTGGCAGGTGTGATGTGCAATTTAAGCTTTAGTAATGTTTCTTTTACATATGAGGGTGCTCTTGTATTGGGGGCATAAATGTTCAGGGTTGAGACTTCATTTTGATAAATTTTTCCTATGATTAGTATGAAGTGTCCTTTTTCCATCTCTTCTGATTAATTTTAATTTGAAGTCTATTTTGTTGGGTATTAGGATAGCTACACCTGCTTATTTCTTGGGTCCATTTGATCAGAAAATCTTTTCCAACCCTTTACTCTGAGGTAATGTCTGTCTTTGAGGTTGAGGTCTGTTTCTTTTATACATCCAAAGGATGGGTCCTGTTTTTATATCCATTCTGTTAGCCTATGACTTTTGATAGATGAATTTAGTCCATTGATATTAAGAGATATTAATGACAAGTGATTGTTAATTTCTATTATTCTTTGGTGATAGTGTTTGTGTGTTTCCTCTCTTTGGATTTGTTGGTGTGAGGTTATCTGTTGCCTCTAAATTTTTTGGGTGCAATTAGATTCCTTGGGTTGGAGTTTTCCTTCTAGTACTTTCTGTAAGGCTGCATTTGTGAATAGGTATTGTTTAAATCTGGTTTTGTCATAGAATATCTTGTTTTGTCCCTCGATGGTGATTAAAAGCTTTGCTGGGCTTGCATCTGTCCTCTCCTAGTGTCTGCAGCACATCTGTCCAGGTCTTCTGGCTTTCATGATTTCCATTGAGATGTTGGGTATAATTCTGATAGGTCTGCTTTTATATGTTACTGGGCCTCTTTTCTTTGCAGCTCTTCATATTCTTTCTTTATTCTGTATGTTTTGTGCTTTGATTATTGTATGGTGTTGGGACTTTTTTTGTTTACTCTATTTGGAGTTCTGTAAGTTTCTTGTACCTTCATAGGCATATCCTTCTTTAGGTTGGGAAAGTTTTCTTCTATGATTTTGTTGAATATATTTTCTATGCCTTTGAGCTGAAGTTCTCCTTCTCTTCCTCTTATTCTTATATTTTGTCTTTTCATGGTTCCCCAGATTTCCTGGATGTTTTGTGTTAAGAATTTGTTGGGTTTAACGTTTTCTTTGACCCATGAATCTGTTTCCTCCATTGTATGTTCAACATTTGAGATTCCCTCTTCCATCTCTTTTATTCTGTAGGTTATGCTTGAGTCGATATTTCCTGTTGTTTATCCAGATTTTAAATTTCCCAAATTCCCTTGGTTTAATTTTTTTGTTGTTGTTGTTGCCTCTACTTCAGTTTTCAAGTCGTGAACTGTTTGAGCTGTTTGCTATACCTGTTTGTTTGCTTTTTCTTAGTTTTCTTGAGTTTCTTTAAGAGATTTATTGATTTCTTCCAATTTTCTATTTGTCTTTTCCTTCATTTCTTTAAGGGAATTTTTCATTTCCTCTTTAAGGGTCTCTATCATCTTCATAAAGTTTTATTTAAGATAGTTTTCTTCTGCTTTTCTGGGATAGGATGATCAGGTCTTCCTGTTGTATGACCACTGGGTTCTGGCATTACCATGTTGCTTTTAGTTTTATTTTGTTTTTTTCTCTTTCTTTTCATAGGGTCCCAAGAAGCTTTTAGGTTGTTGAATGAATTTTTGCATTGGCGTCTACTCATCTCTTCCTCCAGTTGGTGCCAACAGTGTCTTTGCCTCTTGTTCCAATACTTGGAGTTGTCTGTATCTTAGGGAGCTGTTCTTAGTTTTACTATGTGCAGTCACTGTCTGTGTCTTAGGGAGCCGTTAAGGTCTCTCTTGGCAAGCTTTCTTGGTCCACTCTGTGAAATTACAGCTTCTTGATCCTCTGTGTGCCATTCTTGGTCCTCTGTGAGCAACTACAGCCTGGGGTTCAGAGTTCATTTTTGGTTTTTATGTTTGGTTTTTTTTTTTTAATTTTGTTTTGTTTTGTGGATGATGTTGCAAGGACAGAGAGCAGTTATAGAGGGACAGGGAAGAGGAGATGGATGGGATCAGGATGCATTATATGAAACATACAAAGAATTAATCAACCAATCAAAAACAAACTAAATAAATAAGTGATAAATAAGTAAATAAAGCAACCATATATTGAGTGAGCAGTCAGCTAATCAAGCAACACACAACTGCCTATAATTAAATGTCCAAGAGATCTGAGGGCCTTTCTGACCTCTGAGGCCACTCCATACATTGCACACATTTTCACAAACAAACTCATATACTCCTGAAATTATTTTTAAATAAGTGAGTATTACTGAATACACATTTATTCCAAATGGTTCAATACATTTGATAAAGGGAATAATATTATAATATTCCTTCTGAAAAAAAGAAAAAAAATATATGAACTGTGATAAAAATGGCTGAAATTACTTCTAGTCTGTTAAATAATGTAACTTCATATACTCCAAAGTTAATGAACCTCAGCAAAAAATGCATTGAAGAAAAGTTCACACCATCATGAGAAAACAGAGAGGGCACAAGTCTTAGAAGCAGTAACGGTAAAGCACATGGAATGGTCATAGAAAAAATGGATATGCAAAACAGCCATTAAAATATGAGCATATTTTATCTGCTCCCACTTCTCAGAGCAAGTGTAGAAGTGCCTAAATTGTTCTTCAACTTCGATAATTAAATAGAAACTTTTAAAAACCTACCATACTTAGTTGGGCTTACTATATTTCCAAAAATAAAGAAGAGAGAACAAAAAGCAATTTCCTCATTGGACTGTGCTAACTTCCTGTCATTGTCACATAGCCATAGGTTAAAAGAATTTCTGACCTGGAAAATGTCAATCAGTATGCACTAGGGACGACTACAAGAAAATCTCCAGTTTACTATGGGGCTTAGGTTATCCTTCAGAAATAAGCTGGCACTTAATGATCAAAGTGCTCATTTGGAGTACTGGAGATAGTAGAGATGTCATTTTCAGAAGGTTGTTCCAGTGGTTCACATGTCTACTCAAAGAAGTTAAGGGAAACACAAAACCTCTTTGGGGGCAAAGTTCCAATTAAATAAAACATTTCTATTAGTTTTCTAATTTTTAAATATATTTTTATTATGATTTCTTTCTCCCAACATTGCTCCTAGATCCTTCCCACTTCTTTCTCACCCAACCTCATTCTCTTTGTATCTGCCCCTGTCCCTCTATCTCTAGCTCTGCTACAAAAATCAAACAAACAAATGAAAATGAAAAAGAAATAGTAAGTCATAGTAGGCACTGAATAAAGGAAATTATTTAGGTTCCCACACCTAACCAAGATGTTATGTGCCGTGCATAACTGCTGACAAAGGGAAATCAGTTTTCTCCATTGATGTGTCACTTGATATGTCAATGACACTACACAACAGGGCTCCTACTCAGGAAGAGTCAGCCAACACAAAATGAGCTCCATGTCCTACTTGCGGAATTTATGTTTTGTTTTTGCATATTTTCCAATTAACTTCTTTGAGAATTTCATGAGCATAATTTGATAATGCTCAAAGCCTCCTCCAGTTCCTCTGCTCCTTACACCTCTTTGCCACATTTACTTTTTTCTTAATCCATCATGTAAAATCCATGCTGCTCAAATGTCCTTGGGTAAGTGAGTACCCACTTAGGCATTGTTGTAGATCTGCCAGAATCAGGTCCTTAGAGAAAGTGAACCGAGTCTATCCTAGCAGCTATCAATTCCCAAGAAAAGTTCCTCAGCACAAGGCAAAGTTTTAAATATTAAAAAATGAATCAATATTTGTATAATATACAAGTAAAGAATTTTGTACTAATGAATTTATCAATTAAACAGAAAAGCAAGGAGTCCTTAAGACATCCAAACTGAAATAATTTATAATTATCTTAAAGACAAGAAATGTTGAAGGCAGTCTTATGAAACAAAACAAAACAAAAACAAAAGCCAAAGGTGAAGAGGAGAGGCTTAGGTTCAAAGAAAATAACACAAGAATTAACTATTATATAATTTAAATATTTCTAATGTAGAATATCTTTCCAAATCATGATTTTTATTAAAATAATAGAAATGGAAAAGAAAGTTCTTATAGTTATAAAAATACACAGCAGCATATATATCAACTAAGGAAAAATGGAATTATACCTTAGAGTCTCCAGATAAACTTCATATTTTACATGGATCACTATATCATTTAATTACAAGTTTTGATAATTTAGTGGTTTATGGGAAAATGTATAGAGACTAAAGTAATTTAATGAAAATCTTTCAAAAATATTTAATCATTCAAAATACTTAAAAGACTTAAAATTTTATATAAAGATACCTTAGTCTGTATTTTTTTAAGATTACATATGAAAATGATGATGCATCCAAAGTACTTAACTGAGTCTGTTAAGTATGTCTCATCCCTTCTAAGTTTCACCTTCCTCTACTAAAAAGGAGAAACACAGAGTCATCTCTAAAGTCATTCCAAGTTAAGAATTTATTATTCTTAAATGTCTCAGTTCATGTAAATGATTTTTTTACCATTCATTTGAACTTTACCCATATATGTTAACTGTTAATATTTGACCAATTCCTCAAATTTGACTCTCATTATTACATGCACATAAATGGAAGGTATGGGATCTAGTGTAGAGTAACAGGAAAATTGGTAGTTTCTAGGTATTAGGAGATGCAAGACCACAGACAGAACCAGCCTATATAAGCACCACCTATGCACTTGCTGATGGCACCTGGATCACCACCAGCTGCCATTTCTGGGAATCGGATCTGCAGTACATCCACTGGGAAAAATAGAAACCAGGACCTCCTTTATTACACTTTTCTCAGGTTAAAATTCCTCATTTGTAGCAACATATTGAGTCAGTTATCTAGTTATCTAATCACACCTATTTCCATTTATTTCATTTAATCCCAAATTTAAATCTAACTTTCTACCTAAGTGTCATTTCATTTTTAAGAGTTATTAACGTATTAACTATCATTTTTATTTATTTGTCAACTTTTATTTTTTTTATAAATTTTGCTTCCTTTGTTAAAACTTTCTTTTTTTGACATACCAATCCGAGTTCTCCCTTCCTCCTTACCTCGTGCTCCCTCACCATCCCCCACTCCAGCCAGCATCCACTCCTCAGAGAGGGTAAGGCCTTCCTTGGGAATTCAATTAAGTCTGTCCTATCACCTGGTTGAGGTAGTACCAAAGCCCTTCCCCCTGCCTTCCGCACCTCACCCCCACCCCTCCCACCTTTTCTAGGCTGAGTAAAGTATCTCTCCATAGAGAATGGGCTCCACAAAATTTGTTCATGCATTAGGATTAGATCTTGGCTCCACTGCCAGTGGCTCAATATACTGGCCAAGCCTAATCATTAACACCTGCCCTCAGGAAGCCTAGTTAAGTCCTATGAAGGTACCCCAGTTTTTCATTCCAGAGTCAGTGAGCTCTCACAAGTTCGGGTCAACTGATTCTGTGGAATTCCCCATCATGGTCTTGACCCCTTTGTTCATATTACTGCTGCTCCCTCTCCTCAATTGTACACCAGGAGCTTGGCCCAGTGGTTACGTGTGGATCTCTACATCTGCTTCCATCTGTTTCTGGATGAGGGTTCTAGATTTTCTGGGGGTTGCTTGCAGACTGGTGTTCTTTGTTATGTTCCTGATACCCACTTATGAGCGAGTACATTTATGAGCGAGTCTTTCTGGATCTGGTTTATCTCACATAGGCTGTTTTTTTATAAAATAAACTTTGTTATCCATAACACACTGCTTCACTCACCCCCAATACATATTTACCCACCTGCTTCAGAGGAAAATTACCTAGTGTTGGGTAGGATTGTGTACAGTTCCACAAATTAGATTGCACAATGACATGTATTGTTTTCCATTTCTGTTTCAGTCTCAGTTCAAATATGGAATACATACATGAAATGCAGCTGCCTGATTAGTGTTGGTAAGTCCTCAATTTGGTAACCAATCTCATGGTTGAGTCCTTTTATTGCATTGAACTTAAGCATATCTTCAGCTCTTACATTTTCTTATTTTTTTCAACCTCACGTTTTCCATTTCCATCCATTTTTGCACCTTTTCATTTTTTTAGACTTTGTTTTTAATTGAGCTATACATATTTTCCCCACTCCCCTTTCTTCCTCCTTACTCCTCTCCCCCCCCCTCAATGCTCCCAATTTACTCATGATATCATGTCTTTTTCCTCTTCCTAGGCGGATCCATGTGTTTTTTCTCTTAGGGTCTTCTTTGTTGTCTAGGTTCTCTGGGATTGTGAACTGTAGGCTGGTTATTCTTCGATTTATGTCTGAAAGGCACTTATGAGTGAGTACATATTATACTTGTCTTTCTGGGCTTGGGATACCTCTCCCAAATTTTTTTTCTAGATTCAATCCATATGCCTCCAAATTTCAAGATATCATTATGTTTTTACCACTGAATAGTACCCCTTTGTGTAAATGTAGGAAAGGAGAACTCTTACGCTTTTTAGTAACATTTAATCCTCCCAAACTGAATGTTTATCCAGATAATGAAACTAACCTTCATTGCTGACATAACCAAGACCTTAAATGTTTGAGGTTCTGTGTGAATAAAGAGTCTTCCACAGTTTTACAATGGTCGTCAGCAGTATGAAGAAGTATACCTATGGGTCTTTTTTTCCTTCCTCTCCATACACCTTTCTGATGGTCTTTTACTTCTGACTATCCTTGATACTGGGTGGGATTTGATGTCCTGAAACCATGGTACCAATTCATTTTCAATTATGAATATTCAAAAGTACCAAGTGGGACTTACCTTCCAAGTTAATATTATTGTTTCAAGCTGGAAACTTATTTAACTACTAAAGTATAAAATAAAGTAATATCCCAAGACTCTATCACAGATGACAAATATTTGAATAGAATCATGAAATATATCACCTATATTTCTAACAGTTGTGTTATATAACAATGTATTAAGGCTTTGGAGAAAGTAGTACCAACTTGGTCAGGGCATGTAATAGAGCCATGAAATCAGAACTGTACAGGAATAATAAACAAAGGACCATACATTTTTCATGAACTAACTCCACCTGGGTAAACAAAACTATGAAATGAGCAATGCAGTCCATGGGCATAAGCTATTGCCTTGCATTTGTAAAGTCTCTTTTCTTGTAGGTAGTGGAGTTTTGTTGGCACCATAATGAAGTATTAATTAAGTACCCCACATATGACCACTAAATAGAATGTAAAAAACATCTTAATCACCAAAAGAGGTCCAAGTCACCAGTTTGCCATGGTTTGGTGGAGCAATTTGATAATGCCCAATTTGTTCTTTTCACTATCATGCTGAAATGATAGGACCCTTCAGCGGTAATAATTAGACTCTCCTGTCTATTAGGACTACCGTGACTTAAGTGTATACAGACTTAAGCTCCAATGTTCAGTGTGAGAATGAAAACTGACTGCATCTCTGAGACATTATTTTGCCTCCATTATTTAAATCTTTCTCTCCCACTGAATTACTATATAGTTCACAAGAATAAAACACATGCTTGATTTGCTCACATCTGTATTTTAGAAAAACAAAACAATGCATGGAAGAAACCATCCTATAGTACTTATTATATTTGTTCTCGCACTCTCTGTCTCTCTGTAGAAGGTTCTTCTGTCTATGTGTTGCTTTCATTGGTTGAATAAAGAAACTTGGCCTTTTGATAGGGAAGCACTTAGATAGGCAGGGAAGACAGAACTGGATGCTGGAAAGTAGGGCAGTGTGCCAGACGCCATGAAGCTCCTGCCTGAGACTGATGCTGGTTAGAATCTTTCCTGGTAAGCCACAACCTTGTGGTGTTACAGAGATTGGTAGAAATGGGTTAGATAAGGATGTGAGAGTTGGCCAAGAAGAGGCTATATATAATGGACCAGGCAGTAATTTAATTAATACAGTTTCTGTGTGATTATTTTGGATGTAAGCTAGCAGGGTGGCTGGGACCAAAATCAGGCTCTCTCTCTCCTACAACATCTGAGAGAGAGATAAAGTGAGTGTGTATTTCTCTATACATATCTATTAACGTCTGTTATCACAGATGTGGCAATAGACTGACTATAATGATAGATGCTTACAATTCAATTGTAAGCCAAGATAGTTCAATAATGATAAATTCAGTACATTGTGTAAAAATATATCTGCTCTAGATAAACAAATGTGGATATTCTATAGTTGCTACAGCTTTTCCAAAAACTAGGTCTGCTGGGAGTGAACATCAGGGTATTAAATGAAATAAATAGGAAGGTATAAGGGTTCATGTTATAAAGGAAAATAAAACAGGATTTTTATGGAGTCAATGAATGCTAATAAACTGTGTAGAATAACAACAGTGTAATAGCCAATTAATTATTCACATAGTGTGTTTATGAGCTACCACTCAAAAGGAATTATGGGTTATTAATGATGTGAACACAATAACCCAAGCAGTCTGCTGCCAAATAAAACCCTCAAAAATTGTGCTTGTGAGACTAAAGGAACTTGTGGGGTGATCGAGTTTCTTGATTTTGTTGACCCTTATGTTTCTGTTTTATTACTTCAGAGGTGAATGATTAGAGGGGTATTGGTAATTCCTGGACTTCTCTACCTTTTTCATAGTACCTTTACTTCTGTTTTGTTTGTTTTCCTTTTATTTCCTTCCTTTCTTTTCTTAAATGACTGCACTCCTTTTTATTATCTTTTTAAATTTGACCCCAGTTGTTCATATTTTCTCCTTAAATTCTCCAAAATTAAATATAAATTTTAAAAAATGAAACTAAAATTACTTTTATTTTCATTTTTTTGATGTATTTGGGTATTCTGGTTACATGTATGTCTGGGTATCATATCTGTGCCTGGTTCCCATGGGGGCCAGAAAAGGAAGATGCATCCCCCTGAAAATAGAGACTGTTATAAGTAACTGGATGTTCAAAATCATAATTGGATCTTATGGAAGAACAGACAGTAGTGGTCATGACAAATAGCCATCTCTCTAAAGTTGTAATAAATGATGGTTTTAAGAATATAGATTTGAATCCAAACTGACTAGGATCCCAAAAAGCCAGTACATGCAGTAGAATCAAATCCCTTGGGCTTCCCACAGGACTGGAGGGGAAAAGGGGAGGGGGAGTGGGGAAGCGGGAGGGAAATGGGAGGAGCGGAGGAGGTGGAAATTTTGAATGGTACTATTTATAATGCAATAATAAAAAATTAAATGTGAAAAAAAAGAATATAGATTTTACTTCATATTTCAAGCGTTACTTTTTCTAGCAAAATTAAAAAAAAGAATAACATTTAATGAATTGGAATATAATTTAAAATATGTAAAGTATTTTTCTTTTATATAATCACATTTTCTCTGTGTATTTATCTCTGTCTCTGTCAATCTGGGTCTCATTCTCTACAATATAAGTCAGGAGTAAAATGATAAATTAACTTTATTTTTAAAAGATAAGGTGCCAACAGTGCTTTTCAGAGAGGAAAATATAGAACAAAACCATCGAAACATTAAAAATAGAAGAACAAAGTATAGTAATAGTTTTTGTGTTTTGGTCTTGCACTATCTTATGTTATTTCTATCATTAAACTTTTAATTTCTCTATATATTGAGTATATAATTTTCTTAATTCCTTTGAGATATCAATGACACATGATCCAGGGATTGGTTTGATGGCTCAGTACTTAAGAGTGTTTGAATTCTTACTCTTTTTTTAATTTCTTTTCTTTTAATTTTTTAAAAAGAGAAAAACAAACTATCTTTTGTTCATTTTACACACCAATCCCAGTTTTCAATCCCTCCCCTCCTCCCTACTCCACAACCAAACCACTCCTCAGAGAGGGTAAGGCACATTGCTTTGGGGAAAGTCCAAGGCCCTCCCTACTATGTCTAGGTTGAGCAAGGTATCCATACAAAGTGAATAGGTTCCCAAAGAGCCAGTAAAAGCAGTAAGGATAATCCTGGTGCCACTGCCAGTTGTCTTGTTGTCTGTCACAGCCATACAACTGTCACCCACATCCAGACGGACTAGTTTGAACACATGCTTGTACCTTCCCTGTCTGGCTGGAGTTGGTGAGCTCCCACTAGTTAAGTTAAACTGTTTTCAGTGGATGGTCTTGACCTCTTTGCTCATATTCTCACTCTTTGCACTCTTCAGCTGGACTTTGGAAGCTCAGTCCAGTGCTCCACTACGGGTCTCTGCCTCTGTTTCCATCAGATGCTGGATGAAGATTCTTACAGTGATGTTTAAAATATTCATCAATCTGATTACATGGCAAAGCCAATCTGGGCCCCCTCTCCTCTATAGCTTAGGGTCTTATCTGCGGTCATCCTGTGTATTCCCGGGAATTTCTCTAGTGCCAGCTTTATTGCTAGACCCATAATGGCTCTCTCAATCAAAATATCTCTTTCTCTGCCCTCATTTCTGTCCTTCCTCCATCTCTACTATCCTATTCCCTCAAGTTCTCTTCCCCCTCCCTCTTTCCCCTCGTCTTCGCCTTCTGCCCTTCCTTCTCCCCCTTCCCCATGCTCCCAATTTTGTCAGGCGATCTTGTCTATTTCCCCTTTCCAGGTGGATCTATGTATGTTTTTCTTAGGGTCCAACTTGTTACTTAGCTTCTCTAGAATCTTGAACTATAGACTTAATATCCTTTGCTTTACAGCTACAGCCAGTTATGAGCGAGTACATACCATGTTCATTTTTCTGAGTCTAGGTTACCTCACTCAGGATGTTTTTTTCTAGTTCCAGTCATTTTCATGAAAATGTCAAGATGTCAGTGATTTTAGCACTGAATAGTACTCCAATGTGTAAATGTGCCACGTTTTCTTTATCCATTCTTCAGTTGTGGGGCTTCTAGGTTGTTTCCAGGTTCTGCCTATTACAAATAACGCAACTATGAACAGAGTTGAACAAATGTCATTGGAGTATGATTGCACATCTTTTGGGTATATGCCGAAGAGTGGTATTTCTGAGTCTTGAAGTAGGTTGATTCCCAATTTTCTGAGAAAATGTCATACTAATTTCCAGAGTGGTTGTACAAGTTTGCATTCCCACCAGCAATGGAGGAGTGTTCCCCTTACTACACATCTTTTCCAACATAAGCTATGATTGATTTTTTTGATCTTAGCCATTCTGATACGTGGAAGATGGTATGTCAGAGTCATTTTGATTTGCATTTCCCTGACGGCTAAGGATGTTGAACATTTCTTTAACTGTCTTTCATCCATTTGAGATTCTTCTGTTGAGAATGCTTTGTTTAGTTCTGCACCCCATTTTTTAATTGGATTATTTGGAATTTTGATGTCTAGTTTCTTGAGTTCTTTATATATTTTGAAGATCAGTCCTTTATATGATGTGAGGTTGGTGAAGATCTTTTCCCATTCACTACGGTGCCTTTTTGTCTTACTGACTGTGTCTTTTCCTTTTGAAACTGAGAGTCTTGTTAGTCTTATAGAGGATCTCGGTTTGACACCCAGCTTCTATGCTGGGCCTTTCACAACTGCCTAAAGCTCAATCTCTAGGATATATAAGACACTATTTTGCTTTCCACAAGCACTAGCACTGATGTGTACATGCCAACATGCTTTCATATGTGTATACATACATACCACATTCATTCATACATACATATATACATGCAATCTAAAATAAAATAAAACATTTAAAACATATGTTACTTGCTGTCTGAGGTTTTCTGTCCTGCCCAGTTCCCACAAACATTAAGTACCAAAGAAATCACACAGAAGTCTACATTAGATATAAACTGATTGGCCCATTAGCTCAGGCTTCTTATTAACTCTTATAACTTATATTAGCCCATTATTCTTGTCTATGTTAGCCATAGGCATATAGCCGTAGTCGAGGCAGTCACATTTGCTTCTTCTGTGGCTGGTCAGAACTGCAGAATAGGACTTCCTTCTTCCCAGAATTTTCCTGTTCTCATTGACTTGCCTCTACTTCCTGTCTGGTTGTCACGCTTATACTTCCTGCCTGGCTACTGGCCAATGAGCATTTATTTAAAATATAATTGTCAGAACACAGACCATTGTCCCACTAATATACTAATATATCCTTGCTTTCAATGTCTGTAGAAAAATGTCAATATATTAATTGTCCTAATATTTGGGGTAACTTTTGCATGGAAAACTTTAAGACACATTAGACCTGAGTCTATTATCATTGAGATTTATATACATATATGTGTATATATGTATATATATATATATATATATATATATATATATGAGCTGTTTGCAAGAACCCACATTAGGTATGCACAGCATTTTATTCAGTTACTTATCAATATTTACATGGTATGTTAATTGAGAACTAAATATTCTTTCATATATATATGTATAAATATATTCTGATTGTTGTTATATTGAGGTGATCTTCAATGCTTTTTAACATTTTGATGTCACTATTTTACTTGATACTTAATCAATTATCTTAATTTTAAAATTCTTCTTTCTAAGAAGCTGGAATTTTTGAGATATTAGTATTTCCCATCTCATTTTCAACATCTTTTCCTCTTTCTTACTATTTAATATTTTCCAATACTCCTATATACAATTTTCCATAATGTATCATTAATTATTTCCTAATATTTTCCTTAAAATCTGAATGGTAATTTTTCCACTCTAATTTGTTCTTTTTAGGATCTGTACCTCAATATAAAATCATAAATAATGACATTTAAAGGAAAAAAGATTTACTTGAGTTTATTGTTAATTTTTATAAGTCTATGTCAATTTTCATTTTTTATTTTATTTTATTTATTTATTTTGCTTACCTTCATTGCTACCCTTACTTTTTATTCTGTTCTGCAATTTGTAACATATTTTTTTTCTGACAGAAGTTATTGTGCAGTCTGTTTCCATTCTTTGGAAAGTATGTATTCTGTGTTTCTTCCTGTCTTTGTGTGAGCTTATATTTTCCTTGGGCAAGTATGCTATTCTATAGATGCAGGGTATAGGCTATACTTATTTCTAATTTTTTTATTTCCTTTTGAGGCATGAATATGTAGCAAACAGAATTCTCTATCCTGATAGGAGCTATAAAAGTCCAAGTTTTAGACAACACTGAGGACCCTAAGAGAGACATACACAGATCTAATCTACATGGAAAGTAGAAAAAGACAAGATTTCTTGAGTAAATTGGGAGCATGGGAACCTTGGGAAAGGGTTGAAGGGGAGGGGAGAGGCAGGCAGGGGAGCAGAGAAAAATGTAGAGCTCAATAAAAATCAAAAATGAAAAAAAGTTCAAGGTTTAAAGAATTTACTACTACTAAAATTACTGTTTTCAATATTATGATGTGGAAAACAAAGTTACATGCATGGAAAAGGCTCCATGATATACACGAAACAGTTTTCTGAAATGCAGAATTCATCATACATAAAAGTTAAATTGTTAAAATAGATTAAAAATGTATTTTGTATTTTACTAATTTCTAAATGATATTCTTCCACACTTATCTTTTAAATATGCTTTAAAATACTATATCTTTATGTGATCAAATCTAACTCTTATTGTGTTTGTTTGAAACAGATTTTCTGCATGTATTCCATGTTTTCTTGAACTTACAATGAAGTCAAGGCTGACTTTGCACTTCTACTCCTTCTGCCATCACAACACTTGTACAGATATTACAGGGGCATACCACGAAACTCAGCTTAATTTAGAAAAAATTCATAATTTTTAGAGCCAAATTTATGTCCTTTCTTCTTTTAAAATTTTTTCTTATATTTTATTTTAAGTTACAAGATGTAATACTTTCCCCTTAAAAGAAGAGTTTACTGGTTATGTCAGAATATTTAT
Organism: Ondatra zibethicus; assembly: GCA_004026605.1. Lineage (NCBI taxonomy): Eukaryota > Metazoa > Chordata > Mammalia > Rodentia > Cricetidae > Ondatra > Ondatra zibethicus. The sequence goes on along the minus strand of PVIU01001295.1, from coordinate 91,254 downwards.
TTACTGTACTGATTTCCCTAATTTAATTGATATAAATTCTGTTATCTTATTTTAAAATTCATCTTTCTATGATACTTGGAATTTTTGAGAATTTATACTTTCTTTACTACATCCTTACAAGTTTCAATAGAAAATATTTTCCAAGTTTTCTTACCACTAAATTCCACATGCAAGGAAATTAACACTAAATACCAAAGCTTTGAAGGATCACTAACTTTAAGAGGAAATTGTCTGGTGAGGTCTTTAGCTATCAATAAATTAATGCCATCATCACTGGACCAGGTTCTTCCCCACATGCCTGACCTCCGCTCTACTATACTAGGCTCCTCCCTATAGGAGAAGACTCTTCTCCAAAATACTGTATTCTTCCCCACAGGACTAATTTCTTCCCAAAGAAGTACTTTTCTCACACTCAGAATGGGTTTGCTTTCAAAGAAGGTACACCCTTGTGCAGATGAATTCAGCCTCTTGCCTCCTTTCCATGTGCAACATTGTCTTTCTGCTACTGGGCATGGAATAGCACAGGAAGACTAATACAGGGACAATGACTATTAAGCTTCAGAATTATGAGCAATACATTTCTGTTCATGAGAATTTATAGAGTTAAGTAATTTGATATAACAATGTAAAACAACCCAAAAACATTAAACACAGATCACTCTTCAGTAAGTTACAGTTTCTTTTTCTTGAGAATTCACCATGTCTTAATTACATTTTAACAGTTTTAAGTGAAGCATCAAAAACTGAGATTCAACAACTATTATTTTATTCCATATCACATAAAATATGAAGTGCTACTGGGGGTGTGAGTTCTAAAATTTTGTAATTGACTACTGATGATGAACTCCTGATAAAGTAAGACAATATAAAACATGCCAAAGAAGTGTGGGGCCGGAGAACTGGCTCAGGGTTTAATAGCACCAGTTACTCTTACAAAGGTCCTGAGTTCAACTCTCAGCAACCACATGGTGGCTCACAACAATCTATAATGAGATCTGTTGCCCTCTTCTGGCATGTAGGCATTCATGCAGACAGAACATTATATATGTAATTAATAAACTAAAAATGTGTTCATATTATTGCCCCTCCCTCCCTTGTATTAGTCTCTGGAAGCTTGGCATAGAACTTAGCTTTGCATCTCTGCATTTGCTTTCATCAGTTGCTGGATGAAGGTTCTATGATGACAATTAAGGTAGTCATCCTTCTGATTACAGGGGAAGGCCAGTTTAGACACACTCTCCACTATTGCTTAGGGTCTTAGCTGGGGTTATCCTTGTGGATTTGGGGGAATTTCTTAATTCCAGGTTGCTCACCAGCCCCATAATGGCTCCTTAATCAAGATATCTCTTTTCTTGTTTTCCCTGTCTGTCATTCCCCCATCTCAACCATCCTATTCCTTCATGTTCTCCTCCTCCTGCCTCTCCTCCCCTCCACTTCCTTTTCCTCCTTCCCTTCTCCCCCAACACTTCCTATTTTCTCAAGAGATCTCGTCTAATTCCCTTCTCATGGGGATCCATGTATGTCACTTATAGGGTTCTCCCTGTTAACTAGCTTCTCTGAGGTCTTGGACTGTAGGCTGGTTATCCTTTGCTTTACTTCTAGTATCCACTTATGAGTGAGTACATACTATGTTGATGTGGGATTTCCCTCTGTATGCTGTGAATACCATTGGTTAACAAAGAAACTGTCTTCAGCCTGTGCAGGAAACAGAACTAGGCAGGGAAAACTAAAGTGAATGCTGGGAGGAAGAAGGCAGAAGCCATGTAGCCACCAGAGACAGACCTGGTTGGAATCTTGCTGGTAAGCTACAGTCACATGGAAATACACGGATGAATAGAAATGGGTTAAATTGATATGTAAGAATTAGCCAATAAGAAGATAGAGTTAATGGGCCAAGCAGTGATTTAAATAATACGATTTCTGTGTTATTATTTCAGGCCTGCATGGCTGGGAACCAACAAGCAGCCTGCTGCTACACCATGTTTGGCTTTCTGGGTCTGGGTTACCACACTCAGGATGGTTTTTCTAATTCTATCCATTTTCATGCAAATTTCAAGATGTCATTGTTTTGTTTTTGTTTTTACAGCTGAGTAGTACCCTAAAAAAATATATCACATTTTCTTTATCTGTTATTTGGCTGAGAGGCATCTAGGTTGTTTTCATGCTCTGGCTATTACTAATAATGTTGTTATGAACACAGTTGAGGGGGTTGGAGAGATTGCTCAGTGGTTAAGAGCATTGCCTGCTCTTCCAAAGGTCCTGAGTTCAATTCCCAGTAACACATGGTAGCTTGCCACCATCTGTAATGAGGTCAGTGCCCTTTCCTGATCTGCAGGCATACACGCATATTTATAATAAATAAATAAATATTTTTTAAATAAAGAACACAGTTGAGCAAATGTTCTTGTGGTATGGGTCTGCATCTTTTGGGTATATGCCCAAGAGTGGTATTGCTGTGTCTTGAGGTAGACTGATTCCCAATTTTCTGAGAAACCTCCCTTCTGATTTCCAAAGTAGCTGATTTCCAAAGTACAAGTCTGATCTCCCACCAGCAATGGAGGAGTATTCTCCTTACTCCTCATCCTCTCCAGCATAAACTATCAATGGTGTTTTTGATCTTAACCATTCTGACAGGTATCTCAGAGTCATTTTGATTTGCATTTCCCTGATGGCTAAGGATGTTGAGCAATTCCTTAAGTGTCTTTTAATCGTTTGCAATTCTTCTGTTGAAAATTATCTCTTTAGATCTGTACTCTACTTTTTGATTGGGTTATTTGGTATTTTGATATCTAGTTTCTTGAGTTCCTTATATGTTTTGGAGATCACTCCTCTGTCCAATGTGGGGTTATTAAAGATCTTTTCCCATTCTGTAGGGTGCCGTTTTATCTTATCCACTGTGTTCTTTGCCTTGCAGATGCTTCTTATTTCAGGAGGTCCCATTTTATGACCATAATGGGGATACCCACAGAAACAGCTGAGCTGAACTATGAGAGCTCTTGAACTCTGGACTGATAGCAGGGGAACCTGCATAGGACCAAACTAGGGCCCCTGAATGTAGGTGACAGTTGTGTGGCAGTGGGACCAAGATTTATTCCTAGTGCTTCAGTTGGTGTTTTGAGACCATTTCTTTTTGGAGAAATACCTTACTCAGCCTAGATATAGGAGGGAGGGTGTTGGTCCTGCCTCAAAATGATGTGTCACACTGTGTTGACTTCCCATGGGAAGCCTTACTCTCTCTGAGGAGTGGATGGGTGGGTAGGGTGGAGAAAGGTGTGGACATTGGGAGGAGAGGAGGGAGTGGGAGCTGGAATAGGTATGTAAAATTAGAAAAGACTGTTGAAAAAATAGATTTAATAATAATAAATAAGAGAAAGTGTGTGCATTTGTTCTTTAAACATTAAGAATTATTTATAGTTATTGATCTACATCATTAAGAAATTAAATGTAAAGCCAGTTTTTGTCTAGACATTTCAGAGTCTGAGACAAGAGTTTAAAACTTTCAGAGTCAGACTGGACTACAGAGTGATATCCTGTTTGAAACAGGAAAATTCATTAACAAGAAAAGATGAATATCAAAAAATATTTTATTTCACTTTCCTAAAAACATTTTGATATTATATAAATCATACATTTGCAATATTTCCAAATTTTAAGTAAATTATTAAACCAAATTATTTTCAAAGTTTGCTTAAGTCTTTTATAATATTTATAAAAACAAAATCATTAACAAAACTTGCTGAAAATCGCTTTAGTTGACATTGTAAAAATTTATAGTTTACATAATGTTACACATATTTGGAAAAGAAAAATATGAACACATGCTAAATACGATTAATAATGTTAAAAATGTTGCTCAAGTCCCCACTGAAGCTGTTATAAATGTTGGTAACTTGCTATTCTTTGTTGAACTGCAAATGAAAACACAATAGCATTTATAATGAAAGGAGAAAATAATTAAAGTAAAAAATATAAATAGTTCTTTGTCATTACTGACACTGATTTAGGTTTTTTTTTTACCTTAGATATCTATCATTTATCTATGTATCTATATATCTATGTATTTATCTATCTGTCTATCTGTTATATAAGGGGCACTTGTCTTACTCAATGGGAATTTTCCTTATGAGAAACAAGAGACTGTAGAAAGTATGAAATGATATGAAGGGAACTTCCTTTCTTCTGAGGACACAGGCTGTAATATGGGAAGTACCAGATTTCTGAGGCCTTATCAACATTAGCGATGAAGGTAAAATTTTCATACATATGTATTCTCTCTGAAACTCCAACACAAAATTGAAAAGAAAGTTTGCTCTTTTCACCTTTATAATATTTGTTTGTGTACAAATGAGAGTTTCAGAAATGTTTGCACAGCAAACAACCTTGGAAAATAACTTCTGCTGCTGAAGCAAAAGGCAAGATTATTCCTCAACAGTTTTAATAAAGATAATTGGTGCTCTGAAGTACAAGGAACTGGTGTTACTTCATGCAGAAAAGATTCAAGTTATCTAATATCAGCCTTCTGCCTTGTAATGCAAACTCATTTAACATATATATTTCATTTACATTTATATAGCCTAGGAATCAATTAAGAAAAAAATATCAGCTAATGTCATCCTGGTAGTTCAGGATCATTTCCTCTTAAAACTTGCTGTTTGCGATGCCAACAAAATATTTTCACAGGAACACCCATTTTAAAAGTTGAATAACAGGTTTGTTACACTTTACAAATGTGGCAAAGGAAAGGAAAAGATATGAGACAGTTTGCAAATTATGTGCATATTTGGAAAAGGTATGGAGGAACATCCTTATGCAAAAGCCACAAGAAGCACAAAGATGGCAAACATGCATCATTCTAGCACTAAGGAGTCAAAGGCAGGGTTGTTAGTTTAAAGACAGCCTTGGTTACATGCTGCCTTACAACAAAGTAATGAATAAATAAATGCTTTACAGATAACACAGAAAATAAAAAAGCTATGATAATAGCTACACATTCATATTTATAATTTGATGTTACTATAATGTCAATTATTGTAATATTGATGAATAGATGAATGGTACTGTTGCAATTCTAATCAAACTATTATGTGAATGATTAAGATGGTGAAATACATACACAGTTTCTATGAAAATGCTAAACATGTAAGCTAGACAAAATGTTTTTGAAAAACTAAGATATTTGGAGATCTATTCATAGTATGTAATTACTAGATTCGTATATAAATTGCTTATTTCAAGATGGTACTTATTGATGTGGAAACAGGCAATAAACAGAATAGAAATTTCAGTAGTCAATCTATGAATGGTGAGTTTACATAGAATGCTGATGAGCCCAAAAATCATCATATAGGCTTCCTCCAACAGCTGCTGGAAATGGATGCTTGGACCCACAGCCAAATATTAGATGGAGGGAGAGAGCCCAAATTGGAGACCTCATGAATTCCCTCTGTTAGAGTGCTGGAAAGTCCACAGAAGAGGGCAGAAGAATTGGAGAAGCTAAGGTAGTTGAAGACACCAGGAGAGCAAGGTCCAGAGAATTAACTAAGCAGAGTTCTTAGGGGATGCAGCAACTGAAGCAGTGATGGGTCTGTGTTCGAACTCTGCATGTATGCTATGGATTTTAGCTTGAAGTTTTGGGCATCATGCTGCAGTGGGAGTGAAGGGGTCTCTGATACTTTTACTTGCTTTTGAGACCCTTTTCCTACTGCTGGGTTGCTTCTTCCAACCATAATATGAGGATTTATGCTTAGTCTATTGAATATTTTTTTTTATTTTTTATTGCTTTATGAATAATACCATTCAAAATTTCCACTTCCTTCCCTACTCTCATTTCTCTCCTGCTCCCCCACTCACCCTCCCAGCCTCCAACTCAAGTCCTAAGAGAGGGCAGGGTACCCTGCCCTTGTGGGAAGTCCAAGGCCCTCCCCACTCCATCCAGGCTTATGAAGGTTTGCATCCAAACAGACTAGGATCCCAAATATTCAGTACATGTAGTAGAGACAAATCCCAGTGCCATTAATATTGCCGTCTCAGTCAGCCCCTATTGTTAGCCACATTCAGAGAGTCCAGTTTGATTCCATGCTTGTTCAGCCCCAGTCCAGCTGGATTTGGTGAGCTCCCACTAGAACATGCACACTGTTTCAGTGGGTGGTCCAACCCCTCACGGTCCTGACTTCCTTGTTCATCTTCTCCCTCCTTATGCTCTTCAACTTGACCTTGGGGGCTCAGTACAGTGCTCTGATGTGGGTCTCTGTCTCTATCTCCATCTGTCCCGAGACGAAAGTTCTATGGTGACATTCAAGATAGTCATCAGTCTGACTATGGGACAAGGCCAGTTCAGGCACCCTCTCCTCCACTGCCCAGGGACATCCCCATGAACACCTGGGAACCCCTCTAGAGCCAAGCCTCTTGCCAACCACAAAATGGATCCCTTAATTAAGATATCTTCTTCCCTGCTCCCATATCCATCCTCTTTCCATCTCAGCCATCCCACTTCCCCAAACTCTCCCCAATCCTCCCCTTCTCCCTTCTCTCCCTCCTCTCCCCTTCCCCCTACCACACCCCTACCCTCATGCTCCCAACTTTTGCCTGGCGATCTTGTCTGCTTCCAATTCCCAGGAGGATCTATAAATGTTTTTCTTTGGGTTCACCTTATTACTTAGCTACTCTAGGATAGCGAAATTTAAGCTCATTGTCCTTTGTATATGGCTAGAGTCCATTAATGAGTGAGTATATACCATATTCATCATTTTGGGTCTGGGTTATCTCACTCAGGATAGTGTTTTCTATTTCTATCCATTTGCATGTAAAATTCAAGACATCATTGTTTCTGTTTTAGTTTTGTTGTTTTTTTTTTTAACTCTAAGTAGTACCCTAATGTGTAGATGTGCCACACTTTCTTTATTCATTCTTCCATTGAAGGGCATCTAGGTTTTTTCCAGGTTCTTGCTATTACAAATAATGCTGTTATGAACATAGTTGAACAAATGCTTTTATAGTATGATTGGGCATCTCTTAGGTATATTCTCAAGATTGGTATTGCTGGATTCTGAGGTAGGTTGACTCCCAATTTCCTGAGAAACCACCACACTGATTTCCAAAGTGGTTGTACAAGTTTGCATTTCCAACAGCAATGGATGAGTGTTCCCCTTACTCCACATCCTCTCCAGCATAGGCTATCATTGGTGTTTTTGATTTTAGCCATTCTGACACATGGAAGATGGGTATCTCAAAGTAGTTTTGATTTGCATATCCCTGATAGCTAACGAAGGTGAACATGTCCTTAAGTATCTTTTGGCAATTTGAAATTCTTCTGTTGATAATTCTCTCTTCAGTTCAGTACCTGATTTTTTAATGGGGTTATTTAGAATTTTAATGTCTAGTTTCTTGAGTTTTATTTATTTTGGAGATCAGACCTTTGTCTGATGTGGGGTTAGTGAAGATCTTCTCCCATTCAGTAGGATGCCTTTTTGTCTTAATGACTGTGTCCTTTGCTTTACAGAAGCTTCTCAGTGTCAGGAGGTCCCATTTATTCGTTATTGCTCTTATTGTCTGTGCCACTGAGGTTATATGTAAGAAGTGGTCTCCTGTGCCCATATATTGCAGGCTACTTCCCACTTTCTCTTCTATCAGGTTCAGTGTGGTCAGATTTATATTGGGGTCTTTAATCCATTTGGACTTGAGTTTTATGCATGGTGATAGATATGGATCTATTTTCATTCTTCTACAGGTTGACATCCAGTTATACCAGCACCATTTGTTAAAGATGCTTTCTTTCTTCCATTGTATAATTTTAGCTTCTTTTTCAATAATCAGGTGTTCATAGGTTTGTGGATTAATATACAGGTCCTCAATTCAATTCCATTGGTCAATATCTCTGTTTTTATGCCAATACCAAGCTGTTTTCATTACTGTGGCTCTATAAGAAAATTTGATGTCAGGGATGGCAATGCCTCTGGAAGTTACTTTATTGTATAGGATTGTTTTTGCTATCCTGGTTTTTTTTTTCCATATTAAGCTGATTATTTTTCTCTCAAGGTCTGTGAAGAATTTTGATGGGATTTTGATGGGGATTGCATTGAATCTATAGATTGCCTTGGTAGAATTACCATTTTTACTATGTTGATCCTACCAATCCAAGAGCATAGGAGATCTTTCCATTTTCTGGTATCCTCTTCAATTTCTTTCTTTAAAGACTTCAAGTTCTTCTCAAATAGATCTTTCACTTTCTTGCTTACTGTTACCCCAAGATACTTTATGCTATTTTTGGCTATCATAAAAGGTTTATGTTTCTCTGATTTCCCTCTCTGTTTCTTTAACTTTTTATTGAAAATTTTATGCTGCGTTCAAGTGATAACACTTGTAGGCTCTGCTCTTTTCTGAAGGGAAACACAGGAGAAGTGGATCTTAGGAAGAGGGGAGGGAATGTTTGAGATGTATTGTATGAGAGAAGAATAAAATTTTTAAAAATGTGAGTTTATTTATAAAACATTCAAATTTATAACAAATGAGAAAAAATACTTTTATTTGTGGGGTATTTATGTATTTGATTATTATTTTCACATATCTGTATTATAATATGTGACTTGCTATACAAACATGAATTTACTAGTGGCTCATAAAAATTAATTTAATATATATGTAATAGACTGCACTGCTTTGACTTTAAATGAGGATATTTTGTGATGGTTTTCACATGACATTACTAGCTGAAGACTCTTTTCTCAGGAAATAGCTCACACATCACTCTATCTTTTGTTGGATGACACTTGCAGGATGGGCTTCCTGCAACATCATACGATGACTGAGATAGTCCTACCACCAGGTGACAGCATAAACATCAAAGAGCCTCAATAGAAGACACTATGAGCCTATGTGGGGATTCTTTTCTCAACACTCCAGTGCACTGAGGTTGGTATGAAGAGAAGGCACACGAAACTCAGTACTATATAACGTTGTATAATGGTGACAAAGGGTTTATATTTTACTCCCTTAGATTTTATTTAATGTCCTCTTTTTACCTGTAAACAAAGAAAATTTAAGTGGACCAGAGCTTCAGGAAAATCCTCCAAGAAGATTTTGTTAAAGGGAATGTAATTCCAGCATATTGTTGCCTTGCAGGATCACTAGTGGCTCAAGTTGTCCAGGGAATACAGTTAAAATAGTGATCTTAACGCGGTGTAATTCTAGGACGTATGTGTAATTCTAGAATGCTTTCATTCTAAAAAAAAAAAAAGATGAAGAGCATCAAACACATTTTTAAAAATTTATAGAAGTTACGGAGTTAGTGAATAAAATAATATATTAAATGAATGTACGTTTTAATCTGTGTCATTACAAATCAATAGAAAAAGATTCTAAAGTTAAAATGTGACAGTACATAGGTTGATTTAAAATTACAGACAAAAATGAATTACTTTTACCCAGGGAATAAAAGTCTAGAGTACTTATAGGAATGACTTTGACTGTCACTTAATTCTGCTAATCCAAGGTAACTTCTGTTTCTGTCACTTCCACTCAGATAAGTGTCCTGACTAACTGTCCTTTTCACATTTTATAATACATAATATTCCTGTTTCCTTTACTGTATGAAGACACATAAATGCTTGTCCTTATGTTTGTTACAACTACCTACAGTATTCAGTGCTTTAATATGCTCTGAGGATCTTAGGCTAGGAACTTTCAGTCCTTCCAGATACCCCATGTGTGAGTTTATTGGGCTTCCTTACTGAGCAAGGGTGCAAAATTACTTTCAGCTGTATGGATGCCCTCCTCTTTCCACTACACACACCCAATAGACTTTACCTAGATAGTTTTTACCCAGCAGCAATGAGAAATTCCCTGCAGTCACATATATTAAGGCCTGTTTGCCTAGTCTCCCTGAGGTCACATGTAATAGAGGATAAGTTGCATACAACACTTAGAAGCAATAAGCTGTATGCCAGGTGAGGGGTTTTAGGGGCCTCCCCAATCCTCCATAGTGAGGAAAAAAACAGGAGGAAATATTTAAAAAAATTGATGACTGAGAAAAATTAATCAACATTGCTCTACCAATAATGAAAGTGATATATGCTTCTATAAATAATAACACTCATCTGTAAAAACTGAAATTCACTACAGACATTGCTTCAGGCTGGTAGAATCAGGGACTTTCTACAGAGGAACACAGAACTTCAGGATGGCACAGTGTTGTACTTAATGGCAGTGCTGGATAGCATATCTGACAATTTTCCAATTATATTTAGAAGCTCACAGGGTCCATGTTCTTATTGAAGGTGATTGTTTTCTGTCCCTTATTTTAGGAATCAATTCTATTTAATTCAATAAAAGTACATTTAAAAATGCGACTTTGGGAAAATTATTTTAAAATAAAGATTTAACATATAGCATAAGTTATAAAGACAATGAAAAATGCATTTTAGGGAAAATTGATTTTTCTATTAGCCACAAAGAGACTATGTTATATTTATCACACCTTAAATAATTCCTTGTATGTGGGATAAATGTTGTAGTAAATAACCACCATTAATTCTAATACATGTATTTTAATGACTGTTTTTCTTTGTTAAGTTTCTTCAGTGAAACTGAAAGTGTATGAGGTCACAGAATTTTGTTTCTCATTTTCTCCTAGGGAATTTGTCCACTATTTGATTTACATAATGGAATCAAAAAGTATAAGCCGCATGATATACATACATGAATCTGATGCAGTTTCTTCCATACTTAATATTGCTCATTGAAGGTACAAGCATAGGTATGTTGCAGAATTTAACTGCATTCGATTGTGCAAATTTATCTTTATTGTGCATCAGCATAGCATTTGTTAAGACATTTTAAAGTGCAGAGTGCAAATGACTGACTTTCATAGTACCTCTGCTCCAAGTGTTTGACCATCACCCAGTAGTAACAAAGCCATCAGCAATAAATTCACCCACAAGCTCTTAGATGAGGCTGCACAGGAGGTGAAAAGAAAGCTGATTTGAAGATTAACAATTGATGACCGATATAATTACCTTCTGCATAAATAGAATTGACACTGTGTGAACGGAACAACACACTGGTGAACCTTTCCCATTATTTTTCAGCTGGCTACTGTCACCTCCGTACTCAACACACTTTCACAAGTTACAAAATTGATATCATTTGCTGTTGATTGCACAGTTTTCCAGATTATGCTATTTCAAGACCATTTTTCTCGGTACTTGGTTGAGCTAATGCAGAAGAAATATATGTAATATGTTCAGGTTTGGTAAATTGTCAAAATTACCAAAGAAATTTGTAATGTGGCCACAAAGTAACCTTAAAATGTTGGGCTAAAACATGAAATATAATGGACTGGAAAAGATTTTTTCAGTTGAACTAAGAAAATAGAACAAATACCTACCTAACTCATATAATTGAACACACATGCACAGATACATGCATAGACAGGCATACACACATAAAGTTTTTTAAAAAAGTAATGGATAAAATCAAGTGGGTTTTCCATGAAAATTAATTGGGTTATGTCTGACTTATATTAACTTACAGCTCGACCTAAATTAGTAAACTGGGATTTGACAGTCCTAATTCAACGATTCAAAATTGAGAATAGAGCTCCCAGACATGAAAGTAAACTTTCAAATAGCTCTTGTATGTGAATGATGCCACTTTGAATAGTAAGTTTTTCATCCATTGTCACATCTTACTTAAATCACCTGAATCCTCTAAACAAGTGTTTGAGGTTTATTTTAGAATTTTTTGAAATAGTTTAGTTTCCATTGAACTTGCTATTCCCTGGTAGACAAGAGAAAGCACTGAGGACAAGGCAGGTCACTTGCAAAAGTGTTCTGCATAGGGAATACATAGTTGCTGACACCAGTTTCCTTTCTCTTAAGCTTCACATTAAATATATGTGCTGGCTCATATCCTTCAGTGGCTAATAATTGTTAATACTCTGCTTACTACTTCTTTAAAATATACATTTTCTGTGGTTGCTCAGTAAATTCAGTTAAATATAGTCAGAAATGTCTAGAAAACTCTTATATGATATCCCTTTCATGATATTTGTGCCATTATTACAAGTAAGTTTCAGCTAAAGAAACAAAAAGAGGACTCTAGGGCTTCCAATATTAAAATATCTTGTTCTATTGAACTTGGAGTGAATGAAAAAATGGTTAGACTGAACTTCCCTATATATATAACAAAAATTCTAAACCTTGGACACTTTAGACTAAGGGTATTCACTGATCCACAGCCTTAATGAGAATGCCATGGTGATTTCTGGCTGATTGCACACATAAATTCCACAATTTATGAGTCACTATAACATCTTTCCATGAACTGCACTTCTAAGAATCAAGAATAGACTCTTGCTGCAGTCAGAGAAAACAGAGTTAATAAGACATTACCAGTCACAAAATGTATCGAGAAAATTGAGTTATACATGAATGTGAAGGTCAAATTGACCTTTTTACAGGAAGGTTCTCTAGTTTCCCTCCTCCCTTTCCCCTCTGTGCCTTGCGTCTGACCATCTCTCCATTTGTCTTTGTCTAAGGGCATTGTTTCATCTCTTCCCTAAAGCTTGCTTTCTTTCATCCTCTTTCTTTCAACCTGACTTCACATGTCTGATTTCCTTTAAAATCTGTATTCTGTGATCTCTCTTTTCCTATATATATGGTCTAGTGCATATCTGTGGCAACTTAGTAGTTTTCTAGGAATACCAGCATAGGATTTTATCATTTTAGGGTCAGGTAGAGGTATGACAATCACTATCATTCCTTTACTTTACCAATGTGTCTGTAGGAGTTGAGAATTAATTGTAAGATTGAACAGTTTACATGATTCACTATCTGACATAATATGCCTTAGTCCATCAAATTATTTACTGTAATTATGAACTGAAACTTCCATTTTTTAAGTAACTGATTTATAAACATTTTCCTGCCTTTACTATCTGAATTTTGTGAGTTGATGAACATCTTCCTATATGATAAAAATGTGAAGCCTTGTAAAACGAAATACTTTGATGTTTATATTAAAATGACTCTCTCTTAATCACCAAACATTTTTTAGATTGCATAAAAATTGAGAGAAACCAATGTTTCTATATAATTGTTGCCTCTGCTTATATACAAAACCTGGCTGACATAAAGTTTGCGATCCTAGAGAAGCTATGTAATAAGGTGAACCCAAAGAAAAACATATATAGATCCTCCTGGAAACTGGAAGCAGTCAAGATCACCAGGCAAAAGTTGGGAGCATGAGGGTGGGGGTGGGGTGGGGAAAATGGGAGAGGGGGAGAGAGAAAGGAGAAGGGGAGGGTTGGGGAGAGCTTAGGGGAGTAGGATGGTTGAGACGGAAGGAGGACGTATATGGGAGCAGGGAAGAAGATATCTTAATTAAGGGAGCCATTTTGGGGTTGGCAAGAGGCTTGGCTCTAGAGGGGTTCCCCAGTAGTACACAGGGATGTCCCAGGCTAGGACCCTGGGCAGTGGAGGAGAGGGTGCCTGAACTGGCCTTGTCCAGTAGTCAGACTGATGACTATCTTGAATATCACCATAAAACCTTCGTCTGGGGTCAGATAGAGATAGAGACAGAGACCCACATTGGAGCATTGGACTGAGCTCCCAAGGTCCAGTTGAACAGCATAACGAGGGAGAATATGAGCAAGGAAGTCAGGACCGTGAGGTGTTGGGCCACCCACTGAGTCAGTGTGCCTGATCTAATTGGAACCCACCAGCCAGCTGAACTGCGACTGAATGAGCATGTGATCAAACTGGACTCTCTGAATGTGGCTGACAATGGTTCAGACTGAGAAGCCAATGATAATGGCACTAGGATTTGTCTCTACTGCATGTACTGGCTTTTTGGGATCCTAGTCTATTTAGATGCATACCTTCCTAAACCTGGATGAAGGAGTGAGGGCCTTGAATTTCTCACAGGGCAAGGTACCCTGCCCTCTCTTAGGACTAGAAGGGGAGGCAGGGAGGGTGAGTGGGGGAGTGGGAGGGAAGTGGGAGGAGGGGAGGAAGTGGAAATTTTGAATGGTATCATTTATAAAGCAATAGAAAAAAATAAAAAGTATTTATAAGCTAACAAAAACTGGCTCACTAAGAATCATAGATATAAATCATCCATAATGTGTCCCATTTTGTTTATATGAGCACTGTGATGCATGAGTGATTTGATTTGTGAAATTTAGTCACTTAATTCACTATCAGTCATAGCTCAAAATGCACTCAAAATGAGGACAACATAGTTCTCTCATGGTGTTGCATATTTTTATTTTTATTTTTAATTTTCAATATTGTATTGCATATTCTAATTGGTTGTACAATTATAAAGATGTAGATTTTACTGAATTTGTCATTGCAGAGCTATGAGAAATGGTTTCACAGTTTATTCATTAGGACCTCCCCATTAAACCATCAATAACTGACCTTTTGTCCTCATCGTTCCCGTTGTTCCATAATGTTAGTAGATACTGTGTAGCACACTGACTCAAAAAATTGGATTATTTTCCCTGACATAATTTAAGCTTCTTTCCTGCTGTTCCATTACTACAGTTTGTTGGTTAATCTCCAATCTCCATTGTTTAGAACTTTTTGTCTTTTTCTTGTTACAAGGTTCTATTATTTCTTTCACTTTACTTTCATTAAATGGAAATTGTGTTTTCTTGTGACTTCAAGTTTGTTGGGGTGCCTTTGTTGAAGTACTCTATAAATGTCTATTATGCATTATTAATTAATGTTATCCTGAAGTTTATGCTTTATTTCTTACTGAGTTTGCTTTTCAGCCTGCTGGAGTCTATTACTTTTCTTACATGTGCTAAACTTGAGTTATAATAGATGCTTCTTATTCCCCCACCCCAAACACACACCTCTGTTTTTGATATTCTCATCAGTCTTTGAATATCAAAATATCTTTTGATATTCTAGGCACATTAGGGGCTGTGTGCATACTTGGACTATTATCATATAAAATCTGTTAATCTCCACTCATTGTTCTGAAATCCATAGACATACTCATATTTTCGATTGATTTGTACAAACATTACATATCTTTCACCATATTTTTATGTTAACCTACAACATTATAGCTAAAAATGATTTCTTGTACATGGCCTATTTTGACTTTTTTGTTTTGATCCACTCTGAAACTTTCTGTCTTACTTGGTATTTTTTGATCATTATCACTTTTGGTAAGAACTGATATAGTAGAATTAATTTGTGCCATTTTACTTGTCACAATTTTATCTTATGTTTTTTGCCATTATTCTTTTTTTGCCTTCCATATATTTCTGTCACTTGTGATTTTGATTGAGTATTTTATGTCATTCCTTAAATCATTGTTGTTCAGCTTGCCAGTTACACAGATATACACAATCCTATTAAGTCAAGTTAGTTGTTGCCCTTATTACTTGTGCTTAGGAATGACTACTTCAGATTGTGATCCTACTCTCTACTCTTTCTCTCCCCTAAAGTTTCCCAATTCTACCCAATCAACTTCATGCTTTTTCTATCTCAAAAAAATGAAAAAAAATAGACACATACAAAATACATAACTATATAATTTAAAAATAGTAACCTAATTTCCTTTGGTTAACTGCTCCCGAGCTTGAGGTGTGCTTTGGTATTTGGTTGATATACCCAGTGGCACTAAATTGAAGAAAAGTTGGTTTTCATTTTTAACCTGCTGTAGATAGCAAGCAGATTCTTCGCTATGGTTAGAACTTTTATCCACTTCCCTTACTTCTTGCTGGGATTTTGTTCCACTTGGTCTTGTGTAGGTCATGTGCTTGAGTCATGGTCTCAGTAAGTTCCGAAATCTTTCTGTTACCTCTTCTGCATAGACCCTTGAGCCTTGAGGGGAAGAAATACAGAAGACAGTCTATGTAAAACTGAGTGTTCTAATATTTCTCACTCTCTTCACATTGCTCCATTTGGTTCTCAGCTAATTGCCATCTATTATAAGAAAAATCTTCTCTGATGAGGACAGAGTAATGCACTGATCTATGACTATCACAATATGCTATTAGAGTCATTGTGATGCTATATTTAATTAGCAGAATACAGAAGAAGAAAGGTTTACTCTAGGCCCATCACCTATGTTGTTCTTAGGTTCTTGGTGTTGTAAACAATATCAAACATGGGTTTTATCATATGGAGCTTTTCCCAGATCCAATACAAATAAATAAAGTGGTTGGTAACTCATAATACATTTGTGCCACAATTGCAAAAATAAGCATATTTCTTACAGCTAGGCCATTATTATAACTAGCAGGCGTTTTAGCTGGGTAAGACTGGTAACTAGTTTCTTCCTCAGATAGCATGTACAGTTCCTTCCAGTACTACGAACTCTAGTATGTAGGAATGAAGTATCATCCTTTCCTTATGCACGTTTGATAACTTAAATATGTGATGTCTTCTGCAATAGGGTCTTACCATAAAATTTTTGATGGTATCTAGTAGTACCAGCAATAGCCTGTAATCTTTGGAAGGGGTATGTAAGTACTCTTTAACCAAAACCACAAAAAGATGTAGCACATTTCTAGTACTGCCTTTTATTTGTAGCATATGATGTAGGAAGTTTCTACACTAGTAGGTTTCAAATATGGAAGATGAAAGTATTAACTTGTGCAAAAATGAAGCACGGACCTACTTTCCTGTGTTTTTTATTACTTCTACCTTTAAAGTTGTAAAATTCAATCATGCTCTAAGGTTATACCAGTATTTATTAATGGTGGACTTTAAACTTTTCATGTGCCATTGTGAATTTATATTTATTGTAAATGGTAACAATAAATAAAAAGCACACAAGCAATAAATTCATTCATCACTTTCTCATGTTCTCGTCCCAAATCCATGCCCTAATATTTTTTTTAAACAGATATGCACTGTTTCTAAGACCATCAGCTGGAGTCAGAACAACGTGGAAGGTTCTTATGCTTGGAGAAAACAGAATCTCCCTACTTCAGCAGCCTTTAAATACAAAAATTCTTTACTGGGAGTGGGATTCTGGAATTCCTCCTTATCTGTGCTGGACTATGAACTGGCCTGATCTGGTGCAGGTCTGGGAAGGCAACTTCAGTTGAAGCTAGTTCATTAGTGTAGCAACACTCTCAAGTCCAAGACCAGTTCTCTCTATTCTCTCACTTCTAAGATCTTTCTCCTCTCTTCTCTGTGTTCTTCCCTGAGCCTCGGGTGAGAGAGTGTGATATGGATTTAATGGTGAGCACAACACAGTCCAGTATTCTCTACCATTTGATCAAGTGTTTATTAACCACAGTTCACTGCTAAAAGCAACTTTTCTGCAAGGGAGGAAAGCTACACTGATTTAGTGGGGAGATATGCTAAAAATAAATTTGTACACATATGAAATTCTCAAAAAATAAATAAAAACTTATTTTAAAATATTTTATAATTAATATCTTATAATAATTTTTAAATATATGCCATTCTATTTTATATTACATAGCCAAATTTAGTCATAAAAACTTCAGAAATAACTGGTTATTGCTCAGGAAAAAAAGGAGGTTAATATAATAGCATTGTTTTACAGTTGAATGCAAATTCATTTCCAAGCACATTAATCTTGTTTTTAATTCAGTAGAATTTTTCCTCTGAGGCATTTGCAGTTTGTCAGTTTTTCACTAACGCAGATATAGGTTGTGCAATATAAAGTGATTTCCTGACTGGATTTCAAATTAACCTTTTTCTATCAATTTCAACATGCCATACTTGACCACGAAAGGTACTTTTAACACCTCTCAAGTTCACTGTGTTATGAAACTCAAAGCAAATCAAGGAAGTTCAAATTAAGATCAGATTAAAGATTTACACTTGTCAAAGGTTAAGCAAATCTCTCTGCTTTTCGTTATTTTTAATTTACATCTTTAATAAGCTGTAGCATAAACAGAGCTGCTGGCTTCATTTTCACATGTTTCAGAATGGGAAAACTTGTTCTTTCTGGGGCAAAAATAAAACTCTTCTGACTACCAACATTTTTAAGTCACCAAATATTAATCTTTAGAAGAACTTGGGGATGATGCTGGGAGGGCTTGGGGTCTTTTGTGCTTTCTGTCCTCCTTATTTACATACTGCCTCCTGACCCTTTGTTACAGCCTTTTGCTTGGCATTTGTATTGCAAATGGCTCCCCATCTTGCTCTGTGGCATAAAGAAAGGGGCTAAACTTTTGCAGGAACTTGAGATTGACCACCTCTGGACATTAGGACACTGTTTTCTGAGGGTTGTCAATGGTCATTTCTAAATATGACATAGACAGTGGAGGAGTTTTCCTTTAAAGTTCCCCAATAACATACATACAAGTGACTATATAGACTGAGCAGGTAACTTCTATATTTAATATATACATTTTTCTTACATATGTAAATATATTCTTTCATATATATATATTACACACATACACACATATTTACACACACACCAATGCACACATGAGTAACAGCAATTAATGGACAAAAAGACCATGAATTTGAAAAAGAGTATGCAGGTGTATAGGGGAGGTCTGGAGGAAGGAGAAAGGAGAAATGATGTAATTATGTTTTAAATTCAAAAGAAAAACTCCTTCACTGGATGAATTTTCTCTGACTATATTAAAACCAACAGTAAATCAAATACTAAAACACAACTCTATTTGCATATGGACACTTAGGTTACTGGGGCATCTTAAAACCCAATTTGAAGCAAGCAAAGGCTAAGGGAGCACATAAATGCTTCTGAGTATTAGGTTGCCTCTTCAACTACACAGTCAATGCACTCTTCCTACTACCTAATTTTCCACCAGAGAGTTTTGCAATCAGCCTAGGGTGAAGAGTTAAGGGAGTGTTTCACTTTTAAAGTACTCTTATCCCCAAGTGACAGAGATGTGACTGCAAATAAAAAGGCTTAATAAGAAAAATTTTGTTGATTTCTTTTAATTTTATTTTTGGTAATGGGTTAAATTTTAGAGCTTTATGCATATGTATGACTGCTGGCGTTTAGGTAAAGGATCTGTTCTCAGAATTTACCTCTTGGTAAGTAGCTGACAGATTTGATGTAGTTTATATTTGGAACAACATTTTCCTATTAAATAGAATCTGTGACAGTGAATTCAAGTCAAGAAAAGGTAATGATTCAAATGGTTTCTTGGAAGTAGAATTTTCCTCTTCAAGGCTTGCAGGGAAAAAAATAACTGCAGCAATCAAATGCAAAAATTATATAATCATGTCAAGATATGTAGTCTAAGTAGTTACTATTAAAGAGAAATGTAAAGTGTGCTACTAGCACATTATGACTGCTCTCCCACTGGGTGCATTCATTTACAATAGGAAGAATAAAGTCAATTCTAATGTCGTTTTTTGGTGGGACCAATTCCAAAAACTAATTTCATTCCAAGGGTTAAAATACTTGAATATGGATGGAAAATGGAAGCACAAATGGATATGGAAGCTACAGAATGTTTTAAAAATTTGTGAAACAAAGAAATGAGAATTTTGTTTTGTTGTGCTTTGTTTTTTTCAAGACAGAGTTTCTCTGCAGCTTTGGAGACTGTCCTCGAACTAGCTCTTGTAGACCAGGCTGGCCTCAAACTCACCTGCCTCTGCATCCTGAGTGCTGGGATTAAAGGCATGTACCATCAATGCCCAGTGAAAAGAGAATATTTATACACATATTGTAATTATATCTAACCATAGAATAATGAATTATGTTAATTTTCATCTTATAATCTCACAATCTGCCTGCAAATATATATACATGTATGAATATATTATACATACATGCATGTATATATCTATATATTGTATACCTATATAATATATAATTCAAAATTATATATTTATATATGTGTACTTTGTATATTATATATATTTTTGATTTAGTTAATTTTAAATTAACACAAACATCAGTATAGCACTCCTTTACAAAGTAAAGTAAACTAAGACATTGTGTATTTCCATATTCAAAATAATCATCTTTACTTGATAGTAAGGTACTTATGCTGAAAGTGTGAAGTGTAAAGTTTGGTGCTCCAAATGGACCCATCTGATCTGACACATATGTATACTCAAGTGTGAATGTTGGAAAGGGAACACACTGAAATGAGCATGATTTGGTTCTCTGAATCTATACCAACAGGATTTAAATCTCCCTTCAGTAACTTAGTAGGCACATGGTTTAATTATTCTATGAAAATCTCTACTTACTATCCTATTTAAACACAGATGGTAACACTAGGATCTGATACATTTGAGATTATTTGCATGAGAATTGAATGAATTACTATTTGTAAAGCATTTAGAATACAGTTCAATGCAATAAATCTCAGGTATTAAGCAATCAGGAATGATAATTATCAATTAAGATAAATTCTAAGTACTTACTTATTTCTTATTTATTCCAAGATATCTTTATTTCAGAGACCATCTCAAATAAACAATCATTACACTATTTATACACAATAGCCTGTTAAAAAAGGAAGTCACTCCTTTGTTCCCAAACAGAGCAATAGTTCTTTTTCTGAACTCAGCTGTCACATGCAGCTGTTTCATACTTAATTATACAGTTCCCTTGCAGCACATACCAGGTTTAAAACTGCCTATCATTTATTGAAAAGTTAGCCTCTCTAGTTGATTCAGAATGCCGCACTCTCCAGCCCTTTTGACACTTAAAATCTTTTTTTCTACTCATCCACTGAATTTCCTGAGCTCTGAGGGGAGAGCTTTGTTGATCTCCAATGTAGAGTCTCTGCACATAATGCCTGCCTATGGGTCTCAGGATCTGTACACATCTGCCACTGGAAAAGCTTCTCTGATGATGATTGGATAAGGCACTGAACTATGTGCATAGAAGAATACCATTAGGAATCATTTAATTATGTCACTGATTTTTTTTTTTTTTATTAGAGCAGTTGACTTTGGTTGTTTAGCTTTATCGTAGGTCCTTGGTTTATCTTGTCTCTGGTAACTCTAGCAGTGTAAGATATGGGTTCCCTCTCATGGAGTGGGTAAAAGGGTTTAAGGCTGAACTGATGCCTATATTTTTCTTTAGGTTGTCTGCAGAGTACTTTCCCACTCAAAGGGACTAGAATGTAGAGTGAAGGCTCCAGTTAAAATGACTGAAGCAGCAAACACAAGGCCTACATGCATCATTCCTTCTCCAACTATTAGCTTAATATGTTTATGGACCTCCTGACTATGAAATCAAGATGGTCTCTGACTCTTTTTCCTGCCATTGGCACTCATTTCCTCTTGTGGGATGCTGTTTCCAACTTAGATATGATAGTTTTTGCCTCATATTATTACATTTTATTTTGTAATGTTTGGTTGTTATTCCTTAGATGCTTAATTTTTCCAGTGAGAGACAGAAAAAGGGTGGATCTGGGGGTGGGAGCTCACAGGAGTAGAGGGAGTAGAAACTATAATCAGGACATATTGTATGAGAAAAAAAATTCATTTTCAATAAAAGGGGGAAAGTTTGTTTTGTCCAATGAACTTTGAGTTGTTTCTTAAAGCAACCGTGGAAATCATCAAGAGAACCTACATGACATTTAAAAGAAAGTTAATGGTAAGAAGTAAAGAAAATATAAGAATAAATTACTAGCAAGAGAACATGAAAGGACTGTTTAATATGAAATTCTTTGAAAAGTGTCGTACCAGGAGGAACAATTTGCTTATCTAAGTTGAATGGCTTTCTCATCTTCTGATCTCCCTTAAAATCTTTTCTGTTTTTCTCTCATATTCTATATATCCTTGAAATAACTTATTAACTTACTGGTTAAGTGTGACCTTACAGTATCTTTACCAATAATATAAAATCATGGAAAATGAACATTAAGCATATGTTTTTGAAAATAAGAGAGCTTATATCTTAGGCTTAAGATCATTCCCTTGTCTTATATTAGCAAAAAAGAACCAGACTCAATAAGACAGTAGAGTATTGACCATACATTCTTTTTTTCTTTAATTGATATTGTATTTTGATTACAACAATTCTCTCTTCTCTTTCATTCCTTCACACCCTCCCATATTCCTTTCTTCACTCTTATACAAATTCATGCTATTTCATCAGTTTTCATTGAGTGTGTGTATGTATTTCAGGTGCATACATATTCTATAATATAACCTATTAAGTATGTATAATGGTGCTTGTTTGTATATTTTGGGGGCTGAATGATGCTGCACAATCAATTAGAGTGTCCATTTTCAATGCATTGCTTTTGTGCTGTTTGGTGATCCTTGGAAAACACAACAATAATGAGAGGAATAGTAACACTAGGAAGAGGTTTCTGCCATCATATCCCTTCTTTGTTTCTGCAACTATATTGTCATTTTCTTTTCTTGTATTTGGAACATTGAGTGTTAATACTTTACAAAAGAAGAGCTCTGTTTATAATTCTAATTCTCAAGCATGGGATTTCTGCATTCCTTTTTACATGTTTCTTTAAATTAGCGACAGCCCTGAAGTTAAAGACACATGACCCAACTTTTAAAAAGAGGTTTATTTATGGAAATTAGTGTGAAACAAAACAACAGCACCACCAAAAATAGAACAAATGGAGAAAGAATAAGATTATTCCATACAGAAGTGGAAGTAATACATAGAAATTTTAAGAAATTTAAATATGTACATTATGAGACTGAGCACAGTCTGGAGTCTACGTAATAGACCAAACAGAAAGACAGATGTGCAGTATATCATTTTAAATATATTTTGGTATAACCAAACCTGAGGTATGGAAGTAATGCTTTGTAGAAGAAAGAAATAGAGGAAGAAGGAAAGAAACAAAGAAAGAAAGGAAGGAAGGAAGGAAGGAAGGAAGGAAGGAAGGAAGGAAGAAAGGAAGTTAAAGGAAGGATAAGGCAGAAAACTAATACATAAAAGTAAAACATTCAGTAGAAGCTTAAAAAGGACTCATCAGTTTTGTGAGCCATAACATAATGATATTTTTTGTATTACAATGATATTGTATACTCAGAGAATAATCTATTTTAATCTTGAAAGCATTTAGGATAATACAATAATTTTCTCATTGTTAATAGTATGGAATTCTTCCGTAGACGTAATTTTATCTGGCATGTAAAAATTCTCAATTCTAATTTCTAAATATATACAGTAGACATGATAGAAATATAAATATTTTCACTGCACTCATTATAATTAATATTAGTATAAAATATGAAAATTACATTTGCAATTTAAATTTGTTGAAAAGATTTTCTAATGTGTTTTACTAGTTAACATTGCTTAATTTGTGATTTTTAAAATCAATAATGTTCATTTCTACAAACTTCTTTCAGGATGCTATGATTAACTGCATATAAAAGTGAATTAAAAAGAATTTCATATTATACAAACACAAAATGAGATAGTTAATGTAACAACTTCCATGCTAAATTTATTCCAATAATACTAAATATTTCACTGTTATTTATTTACTTATTATGTTATTAGCTTTTATATGCTTCTGTTTACAGGTTTGTCATTTGAGTTTTATTACTTTTCCATTTAAGCAAATGTTTAAAAATAAATTCACATTTACTTTTTTATCCATTAGGTAATATTTAAATATCTGATTAAAGGACCATTAATTTTTACTGTATGCTTTTACTCTCTGATTGTGAGTTTGCATTTAGTAGAAGACTGCTGGTTTAATGTCTTTCTGTGCAAGAAGAATAGAGCTCATTCATAAATCATTAGATTTTGAATAGCTGAGTGGATGTTTTGAGGCTCTTTTATGAGTCACTTCCCTTATTCTCTGTTGACTTTTAAACACTCAAATTGGCCTCCTACCAAACAGAAAGGAAAGGAACTCAGTATGATGAGCCCCAGCCTGGAACCATAATTTAATTATTAATAGTTCATATGTAAACTCCACTGAGTGAGGAAAAAAAAATGACGATCAATGCATTTTGTGATCATGCAACACATACACAAAGATCTACACTGCTATGTCAGGGGAAGTAAAAGAAAACTGTTTAAAATAATTATTTTTATATTTCAGATGGAAAGAAAGTTTTTCACTTGGGCTTTTAGATAATAATACAAACGCTGCTTAAAATATGTTTATTGTTTTAGCGACACTTCAATGTCTGTCAGTAAAAGAAGATGTCTCATAATGTGGATTGTAATTTTGCTTATTTATGGTCAAAGAAGCCTCATGAAGCATCCAATTAGAATAAAATAATTTCATGGTGATTTTATGACAATTGGTTAAGGTGAGTCAATACAATTCAAAGAGAATAAAAGATAATTTCAATACATTTTAAGCTTATTTGATTAAAGAAGAAAATGAACTAACTTGGACAGAATTATCTTTTTAAAAACTATGTAGTAAGTCCTCAGTAAAAACTAATATTTTCCATATGTTTTTCTAATTTGTGACATACTTCAGAAGCTACTTCATTTTTCTTTCTTAGGAGATTAAATAGAAAAACATATAAAAATGTGTAGAATATCTGTCAAACATATACAGTATGGCATGCCCTGCTAACCAATGTTATTTGTACATATACAGAATGAAGGATGTTTTTATATTTTTGTTCAATGCTTCCTTAGTACATAGGAAGTAAACCTAATGTGTAAACAAACTATAGTATAAATTAATTATAAATGTACTCAGCAACTGATATGCAGTCAATTGTATCTGTCAAGCTTATAATAATTTGGGATATTATTTGATTTTTTTGACATTTTATAGTGAAAAAATTGAAGAAAAGACATTCCTGAACCATATTCTGCTAGGACACTGGGCTTTAAGATAATCCTGAAACTATAGCGGACTCCAGGAATATGAAGCAGAAAGAGTCACTTTCCTATAATATTGTGGTAAGCAAACAATAATTGTGGTTGTCAGAATCAGAATACACATCTGATATAATTTGGATCTGGAGAGACACTCCAAGTCCCACATGTTAAAGACCTAATATTCAGTGCAGAAAAATTTGGAGATTATTGAAACCCTGAGAAGCAGAGCCTAATTTGAGGTTACTGTCTCACTGACAGTTTTCATGAATGGATTATAGCTGAATAGTTTTTTTTTTACTATTATAACTCATCCTATTTGCTGCAGATCTTGGAGCAAGGGCGTCAAATGTTCAAAGACTGAAAGCTAAAATTGTGAGCAAAAATGAAGTTTTATCTTTATAATTATTTTATTTTGGGTATCCATTAGAGTGACAGAAAAGAGAAAAGTACCTTGGAAAATTTGAACCAAGAAGTAAAAGATGTGAATTTTCCAAATAGGTTTTCAATGCCCTTTATATTGGCTCAAGGGACTTGTTAACATTCAGAGAAGATGGAGAGAGAAATGTAAGAATATTCATAGTTTATGATTGGAACTAAAGTTACTGTAATACTGATCAACATGCAAACATTAAAGAATATGTTGATGTTGTTTTCTATGAAAAGTAGATTTATAGAACATTGAACTCAAGGGCATTTTTGTCCAGAGTGTCAAAAGACTATGCTTTGTCCACAGCCAGAAATTTTATAAGAGGTGGAAATTAAAAGTAACTAACTTTTTATTTGGTAGAGGAAGTTCCAAAACTTTAGAACTCCCAGACTTCTGCAACAGTGTCACTGCTTATTTAATTAAAAAAAAAAAACTGAGAGCACACAAAAGATAATGAAAGGAACTTAGAAAATTTCAAGTCGAGGTATAAAATTGATGTATGTGGAAGTTGGGTCAAAGACTTGCATATACAAACGATATTAGTAACAAGGGAAAGGAGGCAAAAGCCTTCAGTTAGGATGATTTGAAAGATGTATGTGTGGCCTCTCAAAAATGTGTGACATCCACCATAGATGCAGGGTTGTAGAAATGTATTATTTCTTCAAAAACTTTCCAGATCAAAAATCTTTCTAAAAGTGCCCCATGATCACTGCCTGACCCTGAAGTGTCCGGAGTTGCGTTCCTAAATATCTAGTCGGCCATGCACTCAGGGACTATGATAGCCATGGTTCAAGCAGAAAAGGGTACAGCTCACAGCATTGGCCAGTATGTGTAGCATCTATGTGATTCTGATTATCCAAGCTAGCTGAAGAGACTTAGGAACAGCACTATCAAATTTCAAAGGAAACCTTCAGAGACTAGCCATAATGTTGCCTTTAGAAGGCCTTGCTAATATGAGCCATAAAGCTATGAGAATGAAACATAACCAGACTCTAGGAAGTTAAAAATAGTAGATACTGGGCTCTTTCCTGCAGGCTATACAAGAGAATGCTGATATGAATATCAGCAATAAGTCTGCTATGCTAATAGTACACAAGTTCAAGGGTAATTTTATTGTACCGCAGTGATCCCTATGTGTCGGGGGCCAGCCTCAACAGAAGTAGCTTTCTCTAGAGTGAAGGCATGGGAATTTAGAAATACAGCAAAGAATTCAAAGATGCAAATAAAAATAATAAACTGCGGAAACATGTAGGATAGTATCGGGAGGGAATTTTTCAGTGAGTACTGAAAATGTGTCCATGTTTAATTTCCAACTGGTTAATATAGATAGCCCTTACCCCGAAAGGTAGGACTAAAGCAAAAGGCTGTGTTAACACACAAATTGAAAGTCAAAGGGTACATTCACTGCTCAGTCCCTTTACTCATGTCCTAGACCAGACATTCTGTAGGCAAACCACTCCCTGGATATGGTCCCAAGTTATTTCCATAAAGGGAACTGGAATTTAGTTGGACCCTTAGACTTTTGTTTTAGGTAGGAACCAACCACTTCCCTATTTTAGAAACACGAAGTCTGGCAACTAGCCACACCTGTTGACAATAGCCTTGAGAGATCAGAACTCTCCGATTTACAATTAAGTGGGACCTTTGCTTGAGGTAGAAGTACAATAATCTTAAATAAGCAAGAAACAAGTCCCAAACTCACTGACCTTTGGCCTCTTTGGGCCTCGACAATTCTTCCTGT
This sequence comes from Ondatra zibethicus, assembly GCA_004026605.1. Taxonomy (NCBI): domain Eukaryota; kingdom Metazoa; phylum Chordata; class Mammalia; order Rodentia; family Cricetidae; genus Ondatra; species Ondatra zibethicus. The sequence goes on along the minus strand of PVIU01001295.1, from coordinate 64,363 downwards.
TTTTATTAATTTTAATAAAGCTTGTTCATTTGCAACAGCACAAATGATCATCTCTGCCTTGGGATGAACACTTTTTCATTTCCCAGTCTTACTCATCTTTGGAACATACATTTTAATTCGTGCAAATCCATGTCTTAGGCGCCTAGGGGGAAAAAGGATCAAAACCCATCCTTGACTGTTGACCTCTGTAAACTAAGGGTTAAGGAAGAAAGTACTGGGCTCTTTAAGCCAGGATTCTGTCAAGACAGTTTATTAGCAATTAGCTAATGGTAAGCAAACAGGATACTTTGTGCTGGGCATACTTTAATGGATAATATATCTCCTTATTAAAGGACTAGAGGATCACCAGGGTTGTGAATGCCTACTTGTGAATTGGTCTAGGGTATTTACCTTAAATTTGTCTTCCCATACATATAAAATTTAAGAATTTATTGCTAGTGTCAAAACTTTTCTTAGACAAGTTTTGATCATTTTTTAACCATTAACATCTTATAGTGAACTAAAGCATTAACAGGTAAATACCATACCATGATTTAATAGGTCAGTGCCGTAACATAACATAAAATCACTATTTTCTTAAATCCATTTTAACTAAAAGACAAAAAAAAAAAAGATTTTTTGTAATGGGTAACATTCCAAATGCGATGCTTCTTTCAAGCAACTGTCCCGGTCTCTGAGCAGCAGAAAAAACCCTTAGGCTATCCTCCTCGTGTGTGAAGAGGGCTTTTAATCCTTTTTCCCCAAAGGGGAAAATTGAGATCTCCATTTTTAAGTTTTCTTAACATTTTAACAGCAGACTGAATACCTCATTGGCAATCTGAGTTCTGTGCTTCTAGTCTGGCTTTAAAATAAACAGGATTTAGACTGTAGCAAGTTGTAATTATTGTGGCCATTGCAGCCCGGTCTCAGTGGCTGTGTGGGTCCTGAGTGTCTGGAAGCAGCCCAGTGTCCTGCAGTGCAGAATGGTGGCAGCAGGTCCCATGGATCAGGCATTTCTCTCCATGGAGCCAAGAAGGCAGGACCACAGACTTTCACTCCACCTCCTCCACGGAGGCATTAGCAGCTATGATGTCATTGGGTCTGGTGCTTGTTTTTTGTTTTTTGTTTTTTGTTTTTTCTGGACACATCAGACCAGGCATTTTGGAAGCCATCTCTCTTGATCCTCATCATGTGAAAAAAACAAACATATCCTCAACCACAAATTGATACAGGGTTGGGACCTTTCCATCTTTTAGTGCAAGGGTCTCTCCACCTTGCTTTAGTAAAGGTCACTTTTATGTCATTAGGCCATAATCTCTGTTGCTGATTAGTCATTGATATCCATATTTAAGAAGTTTAGTGTAAATAGTCCATGATTTAAGGCAGTATATGGCATTTGAGGATATAATTCTCCTGGTTATTTTTTTAATTTTGTTTTTAAGGAGGTGTATGCACAGTCCATAATTTCTTTCACTTGAGGATTATAAGTAATACCAGTCTTACGTTTGATATTTTATTGGGCACAAAATTGCTGAATTGCTTTATTAACATATCTAGATCCATCATCCATCTTTATTATTTTTGGGGTTCCCATACATGAGAAGCATTTTAAGCAATGAGTTATTACATAATTGGCGGCTTCCCTAGTTTGTGCAGTTTACATCAAGAATCCTAAATACATATTTAGGATTAATTGTCACATGTACATATCTCAATTTTTTAAACTCTAAAACATGAGTAATGTCCATTTCTCATATATGATTTGGAAGTAGTCTTCAGAGATTTACCCCAAAAGGAGGTACAGGTAAATATTTTGGGTACATCTCACATTGTTTAACAATATTGTGAGCAGCTTCCCTTGTTAATTTAAATTGCTTTTGTAAACTTAGACTATTTTGATGGTGCAAAGCATGAGATTGCTGAACAAGCTCAACCTATGATAGAGTGACTATTTTTGCAAGTTTATCAAGCTAAAGCATTAACTTAGCTAATGGACTGGGAAGATTTTAATATGCTCTGATATGTCCCACAAAACATGGTAACTTTCTTTGTTGTATGGCCTCTTGAATCTGCTAGAAAAGCATATTAACTTTTTTTTCTAATCCTGATATAAGGGACAGTCTCTAGGACCTGAAGAACATTAAAAGTATATCGGCTGTCAGTATATAGATTAAAAGCTTCATTTGCAAAGTGTTCAAACACTATTGCCACAGCTTGCACCTTGACTGTATGAGCCAAGGCTAGTTCTGTCTGCAACACGTGCCCTTTACCATTAGCCATATATGCAGCCCTCATATTAAAAGAGTCATCAGTGAAAATTAACAACACATCTTTTAAAGTATCTTTTGCTACTGTTTTAGGGAAAATAAGAGTTGCAGTTGTATAAACTGCCACAATGGGTCAATTGGAAAAAGATTATTAATCTGGCCTTGAAATTGAGCAAATGCAATTGCCCAAGAATCATTATTTTGGAACAACCATTTAATTTGTTGCTTAGTATAAGGAACATTGATCATAGCTGGTTTCTTGCCAAAATATCTCCTAGATTCTATCTTGTTCTTTTGTGCTAAACAAGCTACTGCTTTAAAGTAAGGCTTTAATACCTTATCTGGCAATATGGAAGGTGCATCCATAAGAGTGTCTCATTTTGCCACAAAACCACTGTAGGAGCAAGTTTTGTGGGTAATATACATGCTTATCAAGGTTGGTTGCAATTTACATAATGTACCTGCTGTTTTTGTTTAGCATGTTTTATCTGGGAGAGCACCTATCTGGCAGCTTCTGAAAGCTCTCTATTGGAATCTGGACCACTGTCCCCTTTAAGGATTTTACTTAGAGGCTCAAAGTCTCCCATAGAATATCTTAAATAAGGTCTCAGCCATTGGATATCTTCCAACAACTTTTGGAAATTGTTTAGAGTCTTTAAACCATCCTTCCAAATTTTTAATTTTTGAAGCTTAATTTCTTTGGGGTATTACAAGACCTCAATACTGGAAAGCTGGGTGCACCTGTACTATCTCTGGAGCAATAACTAAGCTTGCATAGCCAAGGAACTGTTGTAGTAGTCCATATATCTCAAGTAAAACTCCTTCATCTTTATGGGCAAGCATGATATCATTCATATACTGGAAAATATAAACCTGTGGAAATTGATATCTGACATTTTGTATAGCTTGAGCTATAAACTTCTGGCACAAGGTAGCACTGTTTGCCATACCCTGAGGTAAGACACTCTATTGATACTTTTTATTGACTCTTTGAAATTAACTGAGGGGATACTGAAAGCAAATTTTTGGCAACCCTGTGGTGCCAAAGGTATGGTATAAAAACAATCTTTTAAGTCCAAAATGATTATATGGGTGCCTTTTGGTATAGCTGTAAGGGAAGGCAGCCCTGGTTGTAATGCTCCCATAGGCAGCATGGTTATTATTAACTTCTCTTAAGTCCTGAATTAATCTCCATTTCCCTGATTTCATTTTAATCTAAACTGTAAATCTGCCTAGCTGATAGGCTTAATTTGCTTACTTACATTTTTACAGACCCCTGTCTGGGTCTGGAGCTGCGGTTCCCTGAGGCTACTTTTTTGCAGCTTGGCTGTTAGGCTTAGAAACTGGGATCTGTATTTGAAGCTGGGCCAAGTGGCCGGGTACAAGTCATGCTCCCTCCACTGCTTGGCCATCCTACCTGGGTACTTTGGATCAGGTGGTCAGTCCCTCATTTCTTGCTTCTGCCTCAGCAGGTCACAGGCCATATTCAGTGGTCCTGCTACAGACTGTGACTGGCTGGCAAATTTAGCTAAGGTTCTCAGGTATCTGCCGTTTTAGTGGCTTTGAGACTACCATACTCAGAAGCTTATAGCCATATAAATTTTTACTATTCTTGTCTATATTTTTTATTTTTTATCTTGTATTCACAAAATTAGGAGCATTCCTAAATCTTCTCCTCTGTGAAAGCCATGCATTTATCCATTTAGGCTCCGTGGCTCATTGGTCAACTAGCTTCTAGTATTTTCATTAATCAACTATGGGTGCTGACTGTGGGAAGTATAGAGAGTCTTTCAAAATTTCTTTGTCTCCTGCCTTTCTTGGCTCTACTGCTCAGCGTTGGTCAGACTCAGCTGGCCACAGTGCAAGCCAGCGGTAACCTAAGTCATTGCTCAGTCAAATGCCACAGCCACATTTCCAACAGTCTTTGGAACCCGCTCTACAGTGCTAGAGGCAGTGGCTCAGTGAACACAGCACTGCAGCGAGGCCTGAATTTGGACTCCCTAAATCCTGGAGCAGCCTATTGTTGGAAGCAGATAAGCTGCCAGCACAGGGGCAAAAATATAATATTTATAAACTCTAGAAATCTCTGCCTTTGTTTTTGCTTCATTTCAACTTTGCTAGCTATCAAAATACGTCCAAGAAACTGTACAGATAGTTGAATCCTATTTCTTGTGCCATGTTTACAAATATTTATAGTTTTACTCCTAGTTTTATCTTTCCTACTTCTCTCTTATTTTTAAACTCTACTACTTATTTCTGAGTGCTCATTATGTACCTTTTCACCTGTGGTGAAGTTTTTTCTAGTGATTTCCTCAAGTTTTCCTCTGTACATCTGGTCACTCTTTTGTGTTTATTTACCAGTCAGTATTGAAAGACCCCAACCAATTTTTCATAACGAACTGAATGAATTGGGTAATGAAAAACTACAAAGCATGGTAAACCAGTTTGACCATTGCAGCAGATTTCACCCCCACCCCACACACACACAGGGCAGGAAGGCTAGCAATTATCAGAACCGGTCACAGTCTTTTAAGCAGATGATTTTCAGAACGGTAATAGTGAATGATTACCAATCTGCAAACTAAGCAACAATGGAACAAGCAGGATGCCATATAGCCAGAGCATGCAGGATGTCATGCAGGATGTCACATACTTGAATATTTTGAAAACAGGCTGGACTATGTTAATTTCATTCTGGGTTGAATATCTAGCCAATCCCAATTGTACCTGCACCCCATATTATAGTGTATGTAAAACTTGTGATTTTGTCTATAAAAACTTGCCTGTGTGGATACTCGGGGTGCTTAGCTATCTGAAATCTGGGCACCCGCTTGCACAATTGTAAAATAAACCTCGTGCTTTTGCATCTGATGGCCTGGTTATTGAGTCTGGGGGCTCCTCGGTGACAAGACCACTTTGAGGGTCTTTCAGTACCATATTGGGTGCCATTTGTCAAGGACCAGCCTCAACAAAAATGTCTTTCTATAGAGTAGAGGCATGGGAATTTAGAAATATAGTAAAAAATTCAAAGATACAAATGAAAATAGTAAAATGCAGAAACATACAGGATAGTATAGGGAGGGAATTTTTCAGTGAGTACTGAAAATTCACCTGTGTTTAATTTCCAACTGGTAAATATACCCCTGACCCTGAAAGGTAGGACTAATGCAAAAGACTGCATTAACATACAAATTGAAAGTCACAGGGTACATTCATTGCTCAGGCCCTAGACTCGTGCCCTAGACCAGACATTCTGTAGGCAAACCACTCCCTGGGTAGAATCCCAAGTTATTTCCATAAAGGGAACTGGAACGTGGTTGGATCCTTAGACTTTTGCTTTAGGTAGGAACCAACTACTTCCCTATTTTAGGAGCACAAGGTCTGGCACCTAGCCATACCTGACGACAATGCCTTGAGAGATCAGGACTCTCTGATTTACAACTAGGTGGGACCTTTGTTTAAGATAGAAGTAAAATAATCTTAAATAAGGAAGAACAAATCCCAAATTCTCTGACCTTTGACCTCATTGGGCCTCCACACCTATGTTCCAACCTGAGACTGAGGACATAGACTGAGACTGGATTTTAGCCTTGTGTGGATATTCTCACTCCTTGTTATTTTCCTATTCTGAATGTTTAATGTAGCTTAATTTAATTTTGCCTATGCATATGGGAGTTTTGTCTCTATGTAGGTGTATCACCTGCATGTCTGTGATTCTGGAGGGTAGAGGAGGGTGTTGTATTCACTGGAACTGGCATTACCAGCAGGTGTAAGCTTTTCATATGCATGCTGGGAATTGAACCTAGATCCTCTGGAAAATAAGCCAGTGTTCTTAATTAGTAAATCAGTACTTCTGCCCTTTTATTATTCCCTTTAAATATCAGTGTTTATGCTCTGCCTCTCCCACACTAATATTCTTAAAACATGAAAACTTGCAGTTTAGTTGTAAAATAAGTTCATGATTGGCTTTGAAACCTGGAAAAATCATTGGATTTAAATTTTGAGCAATACTTCCACATCTAACACTTAATGTCCTTGAGAAATAAGGGGTTGCATTTAGAATTATAAGATCAGCATGATATTAAGGGACCAGTGGAGGATCAAAAAAATAAAAAGACTATAAAATAGGATGGAAGGGAATGCGATGAGGATAAGGGAAGAATTTGGGGAGGGACATGAATGTGATTAAAAAAAGATTTTGCATGAAATCACAATGAAACTAGAGCTCCCAAGGTCCAGTTGAAGAGCAGAAGGAGGGAGAATATGACCAAGGAAGTCAGGACCAGAAGAGGATGATCCACCCACTGAGACAGTGTGCCTGAACTAATGGGAGCTCACCAAAGCCAGCTGGAATGGGACTGAATGAGCATGGGATCAAACTGAACCCTCTGAACATGGCTGACAATTGGGGCAGACTGAGAAGACAATGATAATGGCACTGGGATTTGTCCCTATGGCATGTACTGGCTTTTTGGAATCCTAGTCTATTTGGATGCACACCTTCCTAGGCATGGATGGAGAGGGGAGGGCCTTGGGCTTCCCACAGGGCAGGGTACCCTGCCCTCTCTTAGGACTGGAGGGGGAGGGGAGGTGGGTGAGTGGTGGAGCAGGAGGGAAGCAGGTGGAGGGGAGGAAGTGGAAATTTTGATTCCTAGTATTAATAAAGTAATAAAAAAGAAAATAGAAAAGAAATGAAAAGAATTTTAAAATATAAATAATTCCCTTTAGTCTTCTCTCTCTCTCTCTCTCTCAAATGAGTGTGTATTGAAACAAACAAAATTTTGTCCGCAGTCAATGTGTGTGAAGAATTTGAGTTTTATCTTTTGAGCATTAGAAAGATTTTAACTATGGTATTTATACAAACTATTTGTAGTCTTATGACCCAATTTTGTCAACTACTTAATAAAGGAGACTAGCTATTTATTATAAAGAATACACTGTATTCTTGAAACTACATCCAGAGGAGAAAGACAACTTAAACATATACTGCAGAGAAAGGAAAAAGAGAATGAAATATATTATATACAGGATTATTTCTGGCATTGAGTGATTCTTCTTTTGTCAAAGAAAGTCACACTCTTGAATAAGAATTTTTAACTTTCTTTGAACTTGACAAAATCTTAAGCAGGTTGCTTCCTAATCATAAACTGCAATTTCCATGTTCTTTTAATACTTACTTAACTAACTTTCTATTGTTAATCATTTTTTGCCTCTTTGAGATGTAAATTATCCATAATCTATACAAGTTTCTCCAAAGGTGCTTGTGACTATCTTTTTGAAACATAAATTTGAAAAATGCAAGCTAATACTCCCATCCTCCATGCATGGGGATCAGAAAAAAATTGAGTAATAGATAATTAGCTAAAACCAAGATCCTGTTCACCTTAACCTTTTCCGGACTATTATGCATTAAAATGAGTGTACCTTAATCCCTGCAGTATTGAACTAGACTTTTTCAGTTAGCTGGCTCTTTATAATGTTCCTTTAATTCCATAATATGTGATTAAATAAGTATTACATTTCAAGGTTAACTATAATAAATTTAATATAAGAAGGATAGATATGGAGAAGGAAATAAAACAATTATAAGTCAAAATACTAAATTAGGCAATGAAGCAGACTCTGATGCATTTACTGTGATGAATTAAAATGAAGAAATAGGTATGGGGGATATTTGAATCTATTTGTTTGTTGGTTTGTTTTAGAGCCCTAGGGCAGTTTTTCCTCCCTCCTCTCCTTCCAGTCTCCCTACGTCCCCAGTAACTCCCTCTCCCTAACCACTTCTTTGTTTCTGTTCAGAAAAACAGGTCTCCCACAGACATCAACTAAACATGGAGTATCAAATTGCAGTAAGACTAAGCACATCGCCTTGTATTAAAGCTAGGAAAGACAACCCAGTGTGAGGAATAGGGTCCTAAAAGCCAGCATAAGAGTCAAAGACTGTCCTTGATCACACTGTTTGAGTTCTGCAAGAAAACTAAATTATACCACTGTCCCGTATAAGGAAAAGTCCCAGGTCAGTCCCATGCAGGTTCCCTGGTTGTAAGTTCTTCAGTCTCTGAGCTCCTCTGAGCCCAGTTTAGTTGATTCTGTGGGTTTTCTTGTGATATCCTTGACCTCTTTGAATGCTCCAATCCTTCCTCCCTCTCTTCACCAGGATTCCCTAATTTCAGCCTTATGTTTGACTGTGGGTCTCTGCATCTTTTTTCATCAGTTGGTGAATGAAGCCTCTCTGATAGCTATTGCATTAGTCATCAGTCTATGATTATAGCAGAATATCATTAGGCATCATTACAGTGATTTTTTGTTTTCTCCAGCCATATTTGGTTCTTTCCTAGGTCTCTAGGCCATCATCCCTTGGGCACTAGTGCTCCAGGCAGTATCACGGATGAGCACACTTTCTGGACATGGGTGTGTTAGGCTGGATCAGTCATTGGCAGGTCATTCCCACAATCTCTGGTTCACTCTTACCTCAACACATCCCAAAGACAGACAGATACTAGATCGAAGGTTATGTGGCTTAGTTGGTGTCCCAATCCCTCTACTGGTAGTCTTGTCTGGTGACAGAAGGTAACCATTCAGGCTACATGTTCGAAATTGCTGGGAATCTTAGCTGGGGTCATCCTTGTAGATTCTTAGGATAATCTTTTTCACCAGACTTCTACCAAAGCCTGATATGACCACCTTTCCAATTGTCCCTTTCAGTGTCCCTGCCACATACACTCCCACTTGATCCTTCATGTTCTCTTCCCCTCCTTCCCAAACCCATCCACAACATCTCTTCAATTTCCCCTTCCCAGGGAGATCCCAGTGTTCCACTTGAGACCTACCTTATTTGGGTTTGTGGACTGCAGCATAGCTATCTCTTACTTTACAGCTAATATCCACTTGTAAGTGAGTACATACCATGTTTGTCTTTCTTGGTCTGGGTTACATCACTCAGAAAGATATTCTTTTTTAGTTGCATGAATTTGCCTCTAAAACACATATTTGAATCTTTAATTTTTCATCACCCATTTTAATTTTGAGATCTTTGTTTATTTTTCTACAGTTTGTATCATGTTTATGATTAGATTTGAAAATTGTGACTTTTAGGGTGAATCTTGCAATGAGGTCATAGTTTCAGAGTTATAATTACATACATTATACCTGTATTAAGGGTTGTAAAAGGATCATCCCATATGCATTCTTAGATGAAGGGCTAATAAAATAAGAAATAATATTTTGTTATTCCTGATATAGATTTTCCAAATATAATACTCACCTTTAATATGATCAACATTTTCCTCAATAGATAGTGAATACAGAATGTTATTCTCATAGTTGTTTAAGAACATGGGATATTTTACTTTCCCTATAAATCCATTTATGCTGTTTTCTTTCAATGTTTGGTAAGTAGATTTTAGCAACACAAACTGGCAAGTTATAAAGAAATCATATTTCTTTGACTTGTGCTAATATTTTAAATTTGTTTTGAAATAGTTTTTTTTCTGACTGTGACAATATCATGACTGAGAAATGTCTTCACTGAGTGCACACTCTAGATAATACAAGTAGGGTGGCAATGTTGCATTATGTGTTTTTACAGATTTAAATCGTGGCACCAAGTTATGAATTAAAAGAGTGATTTTTTAAAATTTCTTTCAAAATAAGCTTCATGTTAATCCTGGAACATAATGCCTAAATCCCCCATTGCAAAGACTAAGGGGAATTTCATCCAGAGAAGCTGAAGAAGATATCATTGATTAAACACATAAAAATAATTACATAGTGAAAGATTTCAGTCCTGGAGAGAGGGTGACACATGGTTGGCGGTAACACAGGAGCATGTGTGACTGTTAAGACATCATCCTGAAATTCATTCCTATTTCTTCAGCTTTTGTACTTACCACAGTTTAAAGATTTATAGCCTCTGAATTTCAGACTTTGGAAGTGATATACATGGAACCGTGAATATAATGTACTAATGTATAAGTTAATAATCTCATGAACTTTCCTGATCCTGTGTAGGGGAATCCAGTGATAAATGGCTGATAGTTGATATCCCTCCCTGTGACATTTAAAAAGAAGCTCCTGGGTTTGCTTGTAAAATACTTTTCCAGTATTTTAATGCATTCATTCTTTTTCCCAGTGACCTGAAGGATTATATGTAGTAATGAAAAATGCTCATTTTGTGGGAAAAAACTTTCCATTTAAAATATAAAGAAACTGGTATTCATCTAAGATGATAAAAGAGATTGCTATCAAAGGCAATAAAATGCATAAGGTGTGGTAAATCAACTTCAATGTACAATAGATGAAGAGATATAAATTCTAAATTATTGTAGGTATAGTGCCTGAAACATAACACACGCATAGTTTCCAAGTTAAGATTAAACATTAATATTTCTTTATATGCATTCTAAAATTAAAAGGATTTAGAGTTTAGTATCTTCACAAAGATAGCCTCAAAGTTTCAATAGATTTTTACTTATTGCATATTCAAAACTTTATGTACAAAATGTTATGCATTTAATTATATTCCAAGAGATTTCATTTTGAAAAGCAAATGTACAATTATAATATTACAATCAAATTTCTTACATGTTTTGAAAACATGGCATAATCCTTAAATGAGTTTTGGAAATGTGATATAATGATAACTCCTAAAATGATTTTCCTCATGCATTTTGATGAATTCAATATCATAACTTTTGCAGCTGAAAGCATAACCCAAACAAAATAAACTCCTCAAAAAACACAGCTCAGGAAATACTGACATATATTATTTTTCTCATTCAGAGAGAAATCTTTGCAACAGTGAAGCAGTCATTTTAAATTATGTCATCATGTATATAGTTTCCAAATTATACCAGATCTTTTGATGATTAAATATTCATTTTCCTCTTTATTTTTTCATTTTAAATATTTTTGATATTTTGAGTAGAATTATGTCTTATCCCTTTTTTACTCCAGATCCTCTCAGCTACTCTCCCTTGAATTCCTCACATACACTCACTCTCAAGATGAAAGCTTTTTTCATTGATTATTACTGTTACGTGTGTATGTATAAAGTCACAAATGCATGCACGTACACACGCATGTTCACGTGTACACACACAAACACACACACACACACATACATACGTTTAGCTTCTTGAGTCTACACTACCACTAGATCATGATGCATCAATTCTTCCTTTATAAAATTTGCTACCACCCTTCATCAAAGATACCTCTCTTTATGGCAAATGGGATCATAGAAAACTTCCACAGGACACAGTGCAAACATCATTATATCCTGGAAAGCTGCCCTAATGGGTACATATACATCCCAGTGCTTCCATCTATGGTTCAGGAAACATTGCAGAAGAACTGGTAGAAAGATTGCAGGCGCCAAGATAGCAGGAAATCTGCTATGAAACATTTGATCCTAGATCTGGATATATTCGGAAGACTGGCACAATAGCAATATTATTGGACATGTTAACATAGAAGTTGGAAATTTTGGCAGAATGTCATCCATAGACAAAGAACTATATTTTTCACTCTTTACCAAATCAATAATAAACTTTCGGTTGGCATATGGGATAAATTTGCTTTCTTGACTAATGAACTTTGAAATTTTCAGTTTAAATTGTTTTGTGTGTTTTATTGATTATAAAACATTTGAAAATATTGAGTCTTAAAAATATCCATGCTGTAGGCATCGAGAAAATTACAAAATACATACTTGTTAATAGATATTTAATAATGACCTTCTATAGATTCTTACTTTCCAACGTATTGATTGACTATATTATATATTTGCTGTGATACTGACTTCTCTGGCCTACTTTTTTTTCTGTTGCAAGGTATTAGCTTCCATGAAGCAAAGATAGTGGTGAGAAATGGGACAGTAGATGATTTGGTTCCTCCGTTTACTTACAGAATTGTTTGATAGATACTCATCAGCATATGTAATACTTTAAAGTTTTTATAGTTCTTAATTGGAAGTTACTCAAATTTGTCGTTCATATTTCTGCAAACATTATGCATACAATCAGTCATATATACATGATACAGAACACTGAAGGTGCACATTATCTCGTTCCTTGTTGCTCTTCCCTGTTCCTGTTAGCCTGTTCTCAACCTCTATGTGATCAACTTTCTAGAATTTACTTATAAATTACAGAAACAAGATTCCATGGTGGCGTTCTAAAGCCAATTGCTATCTTTTCTTTCTCTGGCTTTTTCCCTTGTTCATTGTGAGATCATCAAAGGTCTGATTAGACTCACACTCTTTCCAAGTTTACACCAAGATTTTGTAGGAACAGCTTCTCTCTCCTTTGAAATTCTGAGTAAAATGATGTGATTTTTTCAAGCTTTTTTTGATATTATCATGGCCAGAATCATTATTATTTTTACAATTTATCTTACTTTTACCTATAAAATAGAATTTTTCTTAACAGATACTTCATGCAGTCATTTTATTTTGTAGTGGTTCATTTACAGTTGCCTAACCTAGTATTTTGACATGGAAATCATTCAATATATTTTACTGAATAAATAAATATAAATATACATTAAAATATGCTGAATTAGTGAATTGGAAGTTTTGAGTTCAAAGATCCATGACCTCTCTAGCCCCAGGTAGTTGGCTAGGTTTCCAGTACCAGGCCCGATTTTCCACTTGTCAAGGAAGTATCAAATCAAAATAGAGAACCTTTGGTTACCACCAAGGCACTCTTACCCTTATTGTACCCTTAAGACTAGCCACAACATTGTATCTATAACACAACTGAGAACTTCATGGAAGAGGCGCCATGAAAACAGAAAATGTATTCTGAAGTTAATTGTGTCTCCTGGAAATTTCAGGGAAGCTTGTAATGTCTGAACAATACAACTGCCTAAAGAAGACCTAAACTACAATGACATCAACTGACAGGTTAACATGGAAGGGTAAATCCCATAGGCCTTCACGCTGGACAAAAACCTATAGTCTATAAAGGAATGCAGGAGAAACAATCTTTCTTAGGGGAGAATCCTCCAAATGGTTATTTAATGCCAATTGGCTAGTCCTGAAGTCATATATATCCAAGTAACATCATAAGGACTGAGTAAGCTCTATCGGTATATTTTGGAATATTTACTTAACACATATATAATGTGTATCAGAATAGTGAGGTACATGAAAGTTGTTGGAGAGAAGAAAAAATTTGGGAAATTGTGTTGTTATATTTTAATTTTTAAAATCAAATCAAACTACTGAAAAATGAACAATGGGTTTTATTTTCATAACATGATAGACATCACAGAGCTCAGAACCTATGGGAAAAGCCTTTCTTTATAAATACACTTAAGTAAACTAGTGTTTCTTTCTTGTTGCTGTCTCCTTGGGGATCATCCAAGGCTTGGGAGTTAGCAAACCAAAATGGCCTCAACAGTGGTTTCATATGTTAAACATCTCAGGCAGCAGGTAGAATCTTTGGCAATAAGCAGACTCCAGTGGAGCTTAGAGTGGTACCACCGTGCTGCGGAAGCAGATTACTCATCAAAGTGGCTTCGTCTTTCTTTTCCATTTGGCTTTTGTCAGCAATTGGCAAAACTCCACACAGTAAGAACATACTGAAAGAAGAGGGAAAGTAATGAGAAATAATTAGTGATGGCTTGTCGCCAACATGCGTCTATTTGAGGAGAGGGAAAGCTGTAGGACCATAGCAGACAAGCAATTCCTCGCCCAAGATATTAATGAATGTTGCTGGGGAGGGTTAGTAGGATTTTGCAGTAAAATCATCAATGCTCTCCAAATTACCATTTACTAATGACTAGCACATATTTCCGAGAAGCCATAATGAAGTGGGTTGGTAGCTGAAGAATTGACATATGGAACTGAGAACCATGAACTCACTTTTTCTTTCCCTTTGACAATTCCCTCATTAATGCACAGCCAGGAAAGCTGGAAGATGTGCGCCTTCACTGCGCTGGAGAGACCGACAGCACCATGGGCTGTTCACTCTGTTCTTTGTTCTCTGTATTAAATCGATGGAAAAGATGGAGAGAAGAGGATTCTTTTTTCCCCCAAGCCCCACGTTCTGAAGGACTTATTGGACATCTGTTCACCTATTGTTGGTTTTGAAAAGTTCCTTCTCATGATGAAAAGCAGAAACACATTAGAACATTGCTTCAGATATCAGGGAGGTTAGATGAAAAGCCATTATCTTCTGTGTGTAAAAGATACCTAGTGATGAGTCAGGGAGCGAGATAAACATATCAAAAGCTTATTTCAGTGAGAAACGTTTTGTTTAATAAATAATAATTTTTCACAATTCAAGTTGCTTTTCAATACACATCAGGAAATCATACCTAGGGATGGGTACAAATCCCAGTCCTATTGCAGGAAATATACAAGTAAACAGCAATTTAGCAAGTTGAGACTGAGCAAACTGAAATATTTATCCGATTAATCACAGACTCAGGTCTGGTTGGTATGGTGTGATTCATAAATTTTCATTTTACTACTTTACCTCATTTGATCTGAAATTATAAAATTATGAATGACAGCTTTAACTGTCTTTGTTGTTTTCAAAGTATTGGATTTTCCAAATATGGTTTAGAGTGTAGTGATAGTGAAATATATATATATATATATGTATATATATACATATATATAGTTTCATGAATGATTATATATATAAATGTTCATTATTTTTAAAAGCATATTTAAATATTTTTACAACTTTTTAAAAGTTTTCTCCAGTATAAACAAACACTAACTCCAAATTCATAGACAGCCAGGCTGTACGTTACTCTTTTCCTTCAGACTTCCTTAGTAAGCTATGCTCATTACAGAAGAGGTTATTCAAATGGTGAGATTTTTCAATGGTGTCACTCCCTGGGTCATCAGCACAATCTAAAGCAATTCGTAATTAGCATCTCAAATTGTCTGAAAAATGAAGGGAGCATATAAATGAGGATGACTCCCAAGGGACCGGGGCCCACCCCTGAATAGTTTTGCTAATCATTTCCCAAATATTTAAACAAATATAAATTAATTCATAACCTATTTTCATCATATGAATTTTATAATAATTAAAACCATATATAGTGAATAATTTCACATACACAAATGCACTATACACACAAACAACCCACCCAGAGACACACAACCTCCATATATACACAGAAAGGGAAAGAGAGGGAGAAAGAAAGAAGGAGAGAGAGAGATGCAAGGAGACATACCCAGACACACATAGGCACAAACACACTGACAGTAGCCACTGTTTCTAGTTCACTCAATACTAGAATCTAAAATGAGGAAGAGCAACACGTATAGAAAGGCTTGAAAATTTGTTACTTTAAATTTTAATAGAATAACTCACTCAAGCATGCTATGCTTCCTGATGGGGATATGAGGGAAATAAAACAATTAAAGATAAAAACAGCAGGTAAGAAGATGACCAAATTATACAAGTAAATATTTTGTTTTTAACCTATTTCTTTCTCACAATGTTAATTTCAAAAGGTGCTTTAATATAGTGAAAAAAGAAACATGATTCTGGTCAAGGTATCTTGCAGCAGAATGATTCATAGTAGAATTCCATATCTCATTTCTGCAGTAGGATATGATTAATAAATGAAAAAATACTCCACTGAATTTTATGAGACATTATTTTTCTCCTGAAACAAAATAACACACAAAATCACAAAGCAACTTATTGAAAACATGTTTGTCATTTAATTCTTTATTTCCACTGTAATTCATCTAATCACTTTTTATTATGCTCCTTACCACTAGTTCTCACTGTTTTGTTTTTAATATTATTTCACAGGCATTGATAAAAGTATCTTCCATATGCCATTGATGTAACAAAACTTAAAAAATAATGACTTGTCTATCTATTACAGACTCTATTATACAATTGTGGAAAGATAGAGGTTGTGAGGCCTAATGTCTCTGTGAAACTTAAATATTACAATTTTAATATATATTGGAATACATCTCTACTCATATAAATAAATGCATCATATGCATATATGTTAAAATTATTAATATAACATTTACTATTCTTTGTGTTTGTGAGTATGTACACGTGTGTATATGTGTAAGTGGTAGCATGGCTAATGTATGTACAGTTCTACACTGAGACATGGATATGGATGTCAGAGGATAGCTTTGGGTGTCAGTGTTCACTTTCTGTTTTGGAGGGATTTGTTTTGTTTTTGAGACAGGGTTTCTCTGTAACTTTGGAGCCTGTCCTGGAGCTAGCTCTTGTAGACCATGCTGCCCTCGAACTCACAGAGATCCTCCTGCCTCTGCCTCCCGAGTGCTGGGATTAAGGGCGTGTGCCATCATCACCCAGCTAGTTCTCACTTTCTATCTTATTTGAGGCAGAGATTTTGTTTTTCCACCACACTTCTCAGGTTACCTGGCTTGCAAACTTCCTGGGATTCTCCGGCCTCTGTGTAGAAAAGAAACAGGACTAGAGACATTTAAGCTATATATTTGTCTTTTGTATGTGTTCTTGGCATTCAAACTCATCTCCTCATGCTTTCACAGCAAGTACTGGGGCATTCTCACAGCCATTTTCCTTATTATACAGTTTATACTTTTAATCGTATTTTCATTATTCTAAAATAAACTTACTTGAATAACGTTCATATTCTCAAACTGATTTTTGCAGGCAGTGAATATTCACCCCATTTTATCTACTTCCTATAATCTGAATAACAAATTGTTTTGTTTTTATGAATCACTTGTATATGTGCCTCATATAAAGGAATTTTGCAGTTTTTAGGGTTTGTTGCTGCCTTATATCACTTAGGATAACAATCTGGATGGCAAGATTTTTTTTCATTATTGTGAACTAGTCATCACATCTCTAATTAGTATATACTACATTTTTTTTTATTAAGCCATTCAACTATACATAATCTAATTGCATCCATCTCATTGGGGTTTGGACAAGCTTCTCTTTTACAGTCATATTTTCACTTTTGTATCAGCTGAAATCAGATGGCAATGGTTTCTTTAGTGTTTTGAGAAACCCTCACAGTTCTATATAGCCGACACACTGCAATAAGAACCTCCTAAGAGTATGTAGAGGTCCGAGTTCCTCCTTATCCTGGCCAACACTTGTTATTTTGGTTTTGTGATAGTAGCCACATTCATATGTCTGTGGCTATTTGTTTTTAATCACTGTGTTGGGGGAGGCTGCTTGTTTGTTTCCAGCTGCCCAGACACAAAACAATCACTCAGAAACTATATTAATTAAATAACTGCTTGGCCAATCACTTAAGCATATTTTTAGCTACTCTTATATCTTAAAATAACCCATTACTATTAATATGTGTATCTTCACATGGCTGTGGCTTACTGGGTAAAGTTACATCCAGTGTCTGTTTGGTGTAGGAGGTTCTTCTGTTCATGTGTTGCTTTCATTGGTTAATGAATAAAGAAACTGGTTTGGGCCGGATAGGGCAGAACTTAGGTAGGCGGAGAAGACAAAACTGAATGCTGGGAAAAAGGGCAGAGTGGGAGATGCCATGGATCTCCTGCCAGAGACGGGTGCTGGTTAGAATCTTGCCAGTAAGCCACAGTCACGTGGCAATACACAGATTACTAGAAATGAGTTAAATTAAGATGTAAGAATTAGCCAAAAAGAAACTAGAGCTAATGGGCCAAGCAGTGTTTTAATGCATACAGTTCCTGTGTAGTTATTTCAGGTGTAAGCTAGCTGGGTGGCTGGGACAAACAAGGGACCCTCTCCTTACAACATCTGTCTCCAGATGGGATGCATGGCTTCTCCCTGACTCTGCCTACTCTCTATATATATCTCTGTCAGCCTGGATTTACTCTGTTAAGCCATTAGCCAAAAGCGGCTTCTTTATTAACCAATGGCAATAAAACATATTTACAGAATACATCACCTCCCGCATCATTACTGCTTCTCTGATGATTAGTGATTTTGAGTGTCTTTTCCTATGCTTGCAGCTGGTGTATTTAACCCTTAGTCACTCAATTGGACTCCAGAGAGCAAATATTTTGTATCTAAAATGTTTTGTGTATGATGTCATTTTTTCATTATCTGTAAATTATTTACTGGGAAAATGGACTGTACTTCCAATATTTTGTATTGTATATTTGAAATTTGGTTATAGTGATATTTGATTACATATAATTGATTTCTGATAATATTTACTTTTATTGTATTACTAAATAGCCAACTAAATATTTTAAGTCTTTGAGTATTTATAGTTTGCAAGAATCTACAGTAAGAAATATTTGGATATATCCTTTTGCACTTATTGAAAAACTAAAAATTAGTAAAATAATTGTCTTGTGTAAAACTTTATACATACTTTTGTTTGAGATTTGTGTTCTTAGGTTTTTTTTTTAAATACTATCTATGTGGACAAAAGCTACAGAGACACAGTTACAGGATTATAAGGGGAACAAATTCACCAAATTTAATATAATCTGTTTTTTTCTATAAAGAAATTATAGATGCTAAACATTAATCTCAATAAGTAAAAGTTGTGTATCCAAAATTTATTTTACCTTATCTGAAAGATCATGCATTAGTTACTTGTCACTTCTCTGTGACAATAAAATAGAAAAAAAAATCTGTTTGAGTTCAGAAATTGTAGATACAATTGGTGTAGGAGGTCCTTCTGTCTTTGTGTTGCTTTTATTGGTCAATTAATAAAGAACTGCTTTGAGCCTATGGCAAGGGCAGAACAGAACTAGGTGGGAAAAACTATGCTGAATGCTGGAAGTTCTGGGCAGAGTCAGAGAGAAGCCATAGAGCCACTCCCAGAGACAGAGTGCTGAAACTTTGCTGGTACGCCATGACCTCATTGTGATGCACAGGTTAATGGAGATGAGTTAAATTAAGATGTAAGAGTGAGACAATAAGAAGCTAAAGCTAACGGGTCAAGCAGTGATTTTAATAATATAGTTTCTCTGTGATTATTTTGGTTCTGAGCAGCTGGGAACCAACAAGCGGCTCATTCCTCCAACTTACAATCCTTATTTGTGATAAAATCATGGTAGCAGAAACATGAAGTGGCTAGTCCCCTCATATTTGTGGTAGGAAACAAGATTGATGAATGCTAGCACTCAGCTTGTTCTTTATTTTATTCCATCATGGACTTCTGTCTATGGGAGAGTGCCTCTACCTAGTGTGTCTTCCTACTATATTAAATAATTCTGAAAATAAGGTCATGAACCTGCCCAGAAGTATGTTTTAATAGTTATTATAACAAATCCTTAAATTGGAGCTACAGAGATGGCTCAGTAGTGATAAGTAGTCTTTTGCAAAGGACTAGGGATAATGATACTGTTCATAACCACTTATAATTGTAGCTCCTCGATTCACAGGAATTAAGAACAACATACAAGAGAGTCCATATGGAAGTGTTTTTCACTGGAGCAACAGTCCCTTTAATCTTTTTTGCTGAGTGGTACAATTCTGCTCTGCCTCTTTTCTATTCATCCACCTCCAAAATCTCATTTCTTGTTTCACAGTTGCCTGAGAAATAATTTGCTTGGTCTCCCACTCATCAGTAATGAAGAATGCCCAGGTACACTAGTGAAAGTTTTCTTCAGCTGGGCAGTGGTGGTGCATGTCTTTAATCCCAGCACTTGGGATGCAGAGAAGGTAGATCTCTGTGCATTTGATACCATCCTGGTCTACAGAGTGAGTTTCAAGACAGTATCCAAAACTACACAGAAAAACCCCATCTCAAAACAAAAACAAAAATAAATAAAAAGAAAGGAAAGAAGGAAGGAAGGATGGAAGAAAGAAAGAAAGAAAGAAAGAAAGAAAGAAAGAAAGAAAGAAAGAAAGAAAGAAAGAAAGAAGAGAAAGGTTTCCTTCAAGGCATATTCAGAAAAAAAAAGAAAGTTTTCCTTCAAAGCATATTCAGATGTTTTTCCTTAGTCAGCATTCTTGACAGTTCATATCATCATATGGAGGTTTTTGGTTTTCTTTCTTTCTTTGCTTAAGTTTAAATTTGAGACCTACAAATTACTCAGTGTGTGACCTCTAACCATTTAATTAACCCCCAGTGTCATGGTTTTGGAACCATAAAAACATGGTATTACCTGCCTCACTGATAGTTATGAGCTTTCCATATTGTGGAAATAAAATGTCATGGAAATACCATTTAGAAAATAAAAAGATTCATTATTATTGTCAATATTTTGCCCATCCTCCATTCCTTTCACTCAGAAAAAAAATTAAAGGAATTTGTATGAAATCTGTGCACATAGATGGAAATATGGTCAGCATAACATTTGGCCTGGAGGGTTACTTGTCTTGTGTGGGAAGTTTGTGTATATGTGTTGCTTTTATTGGTTAATAAAAAAGCTGTTTTCAGCCAATGGCTTTAACAGCATATAGCCAGGTTGGAAGAGGTATATACAGAGAGAATAGGCGGAATCAGTGAGATGCCATTGAGCCGCCAGAGGGGAAAGACGCGAGTTGTCAGCTGGAACCTTGCCTATAGGAAACATGCCTCATAATAAAATATAAATTAATAAAAATGTGTTAACCTACCACACCTATCTACTGCCCAGACCTACAGTCCCTCAACATATGATTTTTATGGAAAACAAGAAAAAGCTAAAGTATTATAATTAAAATGTATCAGAACCATTAATATAATACCCTTATTACTTTCTAGTTCATAATATTTGGTAACAGATACATTGTTTTTTCCAACTTTTATTAGGTATTTGTCTTTCTTTGAATTATTTCCAAACTATAGGTGACAATGGAGACATGACTGTAGCATAATTTGAAAATTTAATGCTAAGAATAGCAAAAGTAAAATTAATCTCTATAAAAAACTCATAGGCAACATCCTGCTGCTGTTTATTTTCTCTCATTGGAAGCCTGAGGGGATTGTATTCTTGATCCTGTAGCAGAGATATTCTTAAATTACAAATATTCAATTTTCTCAGATAAATATATTAAAAGATAGCTGATTTCCTTGCTGAAATTTAAACAACCCTCCCTTTGTTGGCTTTATTAGAAAATATTAAAATTCATTTTCCCTCATAATGGAAAGTCAGATTTTGATACGGCTGGTAGGTCAAGAATATGGGTGCCCAGGTGAAGTGGATCTTCCATATCCTGCTATACTCTTTCTGACACAAATTTCTTCAAATCAGTATGCTTTCACCATACTGAAAGCTTTGGGAAAAGGGGAAGTTAGTGGGAAGGAGACTTCTGCCTTTTTCATGAGTGCTTCACAATGCATTCCAGCTATCCACATAGTTTCTGTCAGTAATATAGCTGTGCACCAAAGATATTCATTTCTCACCCTAAAAATCTAGTAATTGATACACTTTGTAAACTGGCATTTCCTTTGGCTTGTCACCCTCAAGTATTTAAAAAGTGACCTCGACATGGGCAATCGTAAGTGTACGCCTTTAATCCCAGCACTCAGGGAGGAAGAGGCAGGCGTAGCTCTGTGAGTTTGAGGCCAGCATGGTCTACAAGAGCAAGTTCTAGGACAGGCTCCAAAGCTACAGAGGAAACTTGTCTCGAAAAAACAAAACAAACAAAAAAAGTGACCTTACACACACATTATTAGACAAATCTGAAATTCACTAAGTAACAGAAAAGTATTCCATATAAATGTTGCAGAGTGAGAAATGTAATTTTTACAGAGATGGAATTCTGATGATTTGGAAGTGCTGAGTTGGCTTCACATAAACAGGGCTCTGAAGTTAACCTTGAAAAGGACTTTGAGCAAACAGACAGAGGGTGTTTGCTTTTCCCAGGTAGACAAATAAAGAATGCTAAGGAAAAGCCAAATTTCTAAATATTTAAAATAAATAATATCTGACTTGATTTTGGCAACTTAGCGTTTGAAATATTCCAATGTTTGGCACTCAAAACTTCATAATTTTCATAGGAATGTTGGGGAATTGTGTCTTTTTTATTTCCATATTAATTTACTCAATCAGATCTCCTCAAATTCTACCTTTTGATAGTTTTCTGAAAATGTGTTATTCAATTTAGTTTTAAAACTCTTCTTCTTTTTACTAGGCATTTTTACTTTTATGAACTCATTATAAAAGTAATTTTAAAAACCCTCTAATTTATACCCAAGCTCACTCTCTTGTTAATAATGAACCTTGCTCCATCTTCACTGTCTGCCTCTTTAGGATCTGGGTTCAAATCTGGTGTAGGACAATGGTTTGTATTCTGTCAATTATATTTTAAATAAACACTGATTGGCCAGTAGCCAGGCACGAAGTATAGGAGGGACAACCAGACAGAAAGTAGAGGTGTGTCAATGAGAACAGGAGAATTCTGGGAAGAGAAAAGCTGTTACTGCAGTCCTGTCTCAGCCACAGAAGAAGCAAGATGTCACTGCTCTGCTAATTAAGGTACCGAGTCATGTGGCTAACATGGACAAGAATAATGGGCTAATAGAAGTTATAAGAGTAAATAAGAAGCCTGAGCTAATGGGCCAATCGGTTTATAACTAATGTAGACCTCTGTGTGATTTCTTTGGGACTTAACGTCTGTGGGAACTGGGCAGGACAGAAAACTTAGTCAACACAGGTCTGTTCACCCCTTAGTAAAACAAAGGTTGACTCACCTCTATCAGGCTCACCAGCCCTTGTGTGAATATCAGATCAGAAGTACTCCACGTAGAATCAAGTAAGTTATTTTATTACAAAAGACTAAAACTGATTCATGACTTTATTTCTTGTCTTATAATCTTGGAAAAGGCATTGCAGCCTCCAGTAGCCACTTAGCAACCTTTCCACCTGATGCAATCCCTGTAATCAAACTCCATCTAGGTTACTAACTTCACACTTTAAATGAGAATTTAGTGATGCACTTCAAGTTTGATGGCATTTTTTTTTCCATGACCAATTATGTTTTTAATACATCCAAGAATCAATGTATACATTTTTACTTAGTTCAGATATATAAGAGTCATTCTCTGTATGATACAATATATTGCATTATCTCCAAAATGAATAAAAACTAAACAAATTTTAATTAATGTCTTCATTAGCTATCAAAGATAATAAGAAGAGAGGTATATTTTTTATAAGCAACTCACAACTTGCACATCTGCAGTGTATGCCTGACCTTGGAATTTATACTAATTGTCTTCTAATGTGTGTGATATTTCAATCATGTGATCTTGGAATATGATTCCATCCTATATACTGAAACATTCACTTTAGATATATTTGATGAGGTCTTCTTTTAATTCTTCCAGAATAAAAGTTAAAAAATAGTAGAAAAAATTGATCTCAAATGAACAAAGTAGGTATTCGCAAATACATTACAGAAATATATGGAATTTAATTTTTACAACTTGATATATTTGCATTCTCATGTGATTTTAATGTGTGATTTATTTTAAATGGTATTAGAAAATACAAAGTTTTTATTGCAAAATATAGAAATTTCAATATTGTCGATTTTCTTTGATATACCTGATAGATAATCACATCTAGTATCCCATATGTAAAATTGCATGAATTAACATGAGCAGTGTTCCAGGACATGATAAAGACAAGATTAAACAGCTATCCCCCAGTTACTCACTAACTGAACATCCTCTTAGACAACCCAATGAATTAATACTGTGCTGCTCTGTGATCTGCTCATGCACAGCATCTTTTTACTTGCCAAAAAAACCACGTAAAATCATTTTTGTTGTTTAGATTTCTGTTTTTGTTTCTTTCTATATGTCCATTCAAGTGAATTACTTAGACATCTCAACTCGCTCATTCAGCAAAAAGAAGTTGATACATCAATTTCTGAAGGAAAAAAATATACTTTTCAGGAAGAAATATTTGAAGGTGATAAATAGCTTTAGCTCTCGGTGACTGAGAGACTTCCTCTAGTTAAAGAGCTTCATGTTATCCCGACTCTTTTCTTATATAACAAGCATTTTGCATGGCTTTGGGTTCCTTTATTTTAACTTATTGTTTCACATTCAAAAATACATTTTGGATTATTCTCTTTTTATTTAATATTCTAATCATAATCCAAAAGGAAATATGCCAAATGCATCTGCTATTCCTTCTGAAAATGTCCTTTGTTCATGATGTGCAATTTTTGGCTTTGCAGCTGTGAAGGTGGATGAATATGGATAATGCTTGTTATGGCTCTACGCTTCATGTTGCTTACCTAACTTGCAGATGTATTCTGAGAATTAATGCCTATTTAAAGTACCTTACTATTGCACTTTCCATTAGAGAGAATGGCTGATACACATTACAAAAATCACCCAGTGGAAATAAAATTATACATACACTTAGAATCCTCTAAACTTGCAGTAGGCTAAATTTTAATGAGACAAACATTTTCTATACCTATGCTACAGTGTTCTTACTGATCAAAAGAAATTGCTCAAATGCTATGAAGGGAAGAATTTAAGGGAAGATGTGGGACAGTTTTAATTATGAGTGTTAGTCAAATGGCATTTAATGAATACCATGTTATCTGCATTTGGATTGTATATTCAGTCAACCTTACAAAACCAGATTTTTTTAAGGCCCATGTTGCTAATTTCCCCAGATAATTCTGCATTACATTATGAAGAACAAATTTAATAGATCATAAAACTACACTATTAGCTAGACACTGCGCCTTTTGGCCCCCAAATCACTACCTAGTGACTATTAAAAATAAATGAATCTCATATGTGGAAAGTGAATGCCTTGAGCAAACAGCATATACTGCAAAACACATTTTCTCAATTCCTTGCTATTTTAAGAATAACATTATCTTATTATTATTAATTTCCCCAGCTTTAGTCTCTTGGTTTAGAATACCCTTTTCATACAACTATCTAGACATAGTTTCACAACTATGTTGTTATTAATTATGATCTTTTTGAAAGCCACTTTATCATATGCCACTTTTAAAATGAATATTTTGTCTGACAGGCAAATAATAACATATGTGATATGATTTGTTTTTAATAGAAGATGATGTTATTACTAAACTAACATAGATATATAAGCTTACACTTCTTCCTAAGTTAAACAGAAAATCCAGGATAAGGACCTGCATGTCTGATATGCCTGTTACCTGATTATACAGAGCTTTTTCCCCTAAAAAGATTTAAGAAGATAAGTTAAGTTACCCTGTGACTATCTCTTTGTTCCTTGCTCTACTTGTATATAAATAACTATAATTAATGTTATTAAAGTTCTCCTTTATAGAAAAGCATTGATGAATTTGTTTCAGTACTGGAAAAAATATGACCTCAAAGACTTTGAGTTTGCTGTGACTGAATGTCTTAGCCAAGATTTATTAGAAAACACAGCCTGAGACACAGTGAATAATAACTAAGTTTATTGTATCATGCTTCATGAAAACAACAAGGAAAAAATGAACTTCATATAAGGTCGCCTTTACTTCAAATAAAAGAGTATAGGTGTCATGTTTGGCAGGTTATATCTATGATAGCACTACAGTCTAATGTCCTCTGGAAGAACTTTTGGGGATAGGAAGGGAAATAAATTAATATGAGATATTTTTCATCTCTTGCTTCTTAGTAAATGCACTTGATCCCATGGAGTGTCAAATGCTCAGAAGTGGTAGAGGGTCAGTGTTTTAGATACTGATGGAATAGTCTAGATTCACAATCCTGAGTCTAAAACACACCACAGAAATAGAAGAATGGGCCCAGCATCCATAAACTTGGTTCAACTAAACAGGAGCTGTACTATAAACATAAAAATTAAAGAATCTCTTTCTATAATGTTGTGGCCACATTGAATATATCTTTCTCTGTTTTCCAAACAAACAACAACAAAGAAGAAACAAAGCAGAAACTAAGTAGAGTAGAAGTCATGGAAGCTGAAGATTAGCCATGTATTATCCATTAAATATAATGAATGAAGTGGCTTGTTAGTGATCAAGGGCAGTTTGTGTTCAATTATCTGTGGAGAAGAATAATTTTTGAGTACCAATGACAGATTATCTTGATCCCATTTTATTCTTGTCAAGTTTTAAATCTACATTCTTTTTCTACCATAGAGGTTTTAGGCATAATTCTAATATTATATTCCTTTGAAAGAGTATTCTGAATGGAATGTCATTGCCCCATCCCACCTCCAACTCAGATGTGTCAGTCTTACCCTCTATAGAAATATTAGAAAGCATCATTTGGCAGGTAGCTAGAATTGCTGATGATAGGGAAGAGTAATTGTTTCTATCGTAACCATTCTAAGAGTACTGGTTTATAATTTTATAATTATATCCCTGGCATATGAGAGAAATTTGTCTTTGAAATATTATGATGTCATGTTCTTAGAGAATAATGTAGTCAGGGACTAAGGTGGTTTCTAGTTGCTGATGTGCAAACAAGTATGTCATTCTTACCCACACCAGTGACATGATTCCATGCAAGTCTGATTAGGTATAGAAGAGGAAGCTGAGCTTCAGATGAAATTACAGCTCATCTTTCATCTGGATTGAGCTTGGCAAAACCTGGAACAGAGTTCTCAACCAATCTGAATCTGGAATCCTGAGAAAATCCGAAGGAAGTTGCTGCTACTCAATCACTACCGTGATAGCCAATTTGGTACATAGATGAAAACATGCATGATCAATACACACTAGTACATTTCTCCGTATTCTATGTCCTGCCCAACTATACATTGCCAAAGTTTAGATCCCATCTAATTTCAACAGTCATAAAACTCCTCTATTTGAAGCTGAAAGTTGATTTATTATCATTTATCTTATATTTTCATTTTTTCTACCTTTAAATTTTGATTTATTCTAATTTCAAACTTAGACTTAAACCAGTGAACTATTCTGTGGTGAATATAATAATAATAATAATATTTTATCTGAGCAAACTGCTATCCTGTTTTAGATCCATCACTGTCTTATATTCTGATTGATACGTTGAGAGCAATGGATATGGGTTGGAACAGAAAATATAATCCCCTGTTTACTCTCCATAAAAAAATCGCTGCTGCCATTCCTTCCACAGAGAATCTAGTTCTTCCCTTCACACACGGGGTACACAACTCACACAGATTTCTATTGCTGTTACTCTGTCCTGCCCAACACTGTACTTTGACAAATACAGGCTTTATACAAAGTTGTCTTTCCTGGTCTTCTAATACTCAGGTAGTGAACTGTAAGTTTTCTGGAAAGACTTCCATGATCCACACTGCTGCCAGGAAACCACATGGAGGTCTGCAATCTGTGTGGTCACCAGAAACCAGGTTGTGGACACAGTCTATGCTATTGCTGCTTGATATGGGCATAGTGGAATCTGTTGAAGTGGTGTGACAGACTACAAACTCAAAAGTAAGAATGAGAAACATTGATGTCTTCTGTGCCAAACTCTTCCCTCCTTCTGCTCATCAAAAGGTAAACATGAAACATGAGGCTATTAAAGAAGAGTCCTTAAAAATTGTGATAAAGATAAAGATGTTGAAATGTAGCTCTTCACAGTTTATGGCTTCTGATGGGCAAAAGAGTGGTATGGGTTATTATTATTATTATTATTTTTTGGAGCCGGCCACTGGGAGTTTGACCACCATCCAGGGAATATAAGGGCAACAGTAACTGGAGTTGGTGTTTGTTCTTTGTCTCTTAGCTTGTTTTATTCTTTTCTTTTCTTTTTTTTCATTTTTGGTGGTGGGTGCTGGCAGGTGGGAGAATGCTAGCATTGGTGGGGGAGCTAGGAGGAGAGCAAAAACAAGTGTGATTGGGTGCATTGTATTAAATAAACAGCTATTTAATAAAAAACATTATATTAGAGGAGAAAAAACCCAAATCAGTGTGCTTATATCTTGTTGCTTTCACATATATCATAATCATCGCCCAGTGGTTCTAGGGATATTCACTTACAATGCAAAATTTCTAGAAGGCTATAGCAATAGTTTGATTCATAAACAGTCCTTTATAGTTGTTCATGAAATTATTTCAGCAAGTGGCTCTATGAACATCCCCATAATTTGGATTTTTCAAGTAGATTTCTTCTATTGATAGCCAAATATGTTAACAGTTTCAGAAATGAAACAAAAAATAGCAATTCAGTAAGATAAATGTATAAATTATGTGGGATATAAACATAAAATATAAATTTAAAATAGCTAAACTGTGTGTATCAGTCTATATTAAATAAAAGAAAACATTTTTATTTCACAAATATTTTTCCTCTCCTAATTCTGTGCCAAGATTTTAAGAATTTCACAAACATTTATTCACTTTTGACTTATAACACTGTTATAATATAATATAAATTTATTAATATTATAAAATTAAAGAAGAAAGAATTTAAGAAACTTGTATAAAGGCACAGAGCTCACTTTACCAAGCTTCTATGGCCTTCAAACACAATATTGTGTTGTTTTCTGTGGTTTTATTGTTCTCTAAAACTAGTGGAATATTGATATTAATAGAATTTAAAAGGTTGACATCATTATGTCCCACAATAACATTCAAATTATTTGTAAAAAAGTAGTTAAAGGTACAAACAGTAAAGTTTTCTTACATATCCTCAGTCACAAGGGTTTTAAGGAGTTTCTAACAATATTATAGCAGAAAACATCTAATTATCTTCCATTATGGATATACATATAAAAAGCATGCACATATCATTTCAATAATACTATTTTTACATGTATTATATTCTTTTCGATCAATTTGGGTTCATAAAGAGTGAATGTATCCACCTCATCTTTCACAGGATTCCCTGTGCCATAAGCAGAGGGAATTGATGGAAACTCTCCATTTAGAACCTAGTATTCCTAGGTCTTTCATTCTCAACATGTTTTCCACCTACAGGTCTGTTGGTGCGATATACAGATTAATAGAAATGGGTTAAATTAATAAGTAAGAGTTAGCCAATAAGAAGCTAGAGCTAATGGGTCAAGCAGTGATTTGATTAATATAGTTTCTGTGTGGTTATTTCAGGGCTAAGTGGCCAGAAACAACTAAGCGGCCCCTCTTCCAACATAGGTCTCTTTATTTATTTCCATATACTTCAGGAAGAAACTTATCTGTAGATGGTTGCACAAAATGCTGGTCGATGAGAACAACAAAATGTTATGAAGAGTCATTTTTTTGTTACATTCCTCTGGTAAAACAGTAGTATTTCTTTTTCACCTTGGTTACTGGCCTTTCTGGTCTCTCATTTTTGATACTGGAGCAGTGTTGGGGTGGGTTTCATACCATGGAGTGGTCCTTCATTCCAATCATTAGTTGGTTAGTCTATAAGCTTTGTTCTACTGTGATACTAGCACATTTTCAGGCAAGTCAGCATTGTAGATTGAAGATTTTTTTAAGTTGATTGATATTCACCTTTCTTTTTGGGGAATCAAAGTATCTTCCAGTGCCATGAGACTAATCAATAGAGTCAAAATCTCTAGGTATGTATCATCTCGATTTTTCAGTATTCAATAAGTTCTGTAGGTTTTGTCTTCAGTAATAGTGTGTTACTATCAACTCACTGAAAGCAATCAATACCCTTGACCATAGCCTAGGTTCTTTGGCAGTTCCCATAGAGCTCCTTAGAAAAACAACCTGATTAGGTGTAACCCATTCTCAGAAATGGATGCTTCATTGGGTGAGGAGAGGTGTACAGCTGGTACTATGCCAGCCTCTGAGCCCCTTGTCAATTCCATTTAGATCATCTTCACATATACATCTTTGTTTCTCCCTTTACCTATTCTCTCCCTCCCTCATCTCCTTCATTTTTTCTCCATTCGACCTCCCATTTCCAGCCACTAGAGAGTGGGTTACACCTAATCAGGTTGTTTATTCTAAGGAGCTCTATGTGGACTGCCAAAGAACCTTGTTCGGTTTGTTTCTGTTTTATATTATTTTGTTTTTTTATGTGTTGCTTTGTCTTCTAATGAAAGGGAGCAAGAAAGGATATGGATTTGGGAGGGAAAGGAGGTGAGCAGTCTGGAGGAGCTGGGTAAACATACTCAGAACATATGGGATTTTTCTATTTGTAGAATTCTTAAAATATAATCTTCAATAAACTCTCAAATGCACATTATATGGATGTGTGCAATAACTGATCTCCAAAACTAAAAAATTGACATAAGCAAAATAGACAAGCATACACACTCATACTCACTTGTATAAACAGAGTTTTAAATAATTGAATAAAAAATATGACACATGAATGATGTCAATAATTAAGAGAATGAATTTTAAATCCATAATTGTTTTAATAATGCCCTTATGTATTTTCATATTAATGAAATTCTCTAGGTGTTTTCATTAATTTTAACCAACTTACTAATATGCATTAAATATATGAATATGTAGTAGAGAACTCATACAGCCCATAATATGGATGACATGAAAATTTGGGCACAAAATAAAATGACTTGATTCAATTTTAGTTCTTCCTGTTCAATTATACTTTTACAGGGTATAATTCTCTGTTTTTAATAAAATTCCAGGATCATGAGGCATAGGATTGACTTGTTTCACAGTATTAAAGTATCAAATGTTCCCATAAAGTCTACACAAAGACTCATTTAAATATGTATATAAATACGTCCGTAAATTCAGAAGTTTAAATTTAAGATTAAATTTATCATTCCATTGATTTGGATAATTTCAATTTCATCATCCTACAACTGTACAAGCCCAACAATGTTTCTCTTATTGCAGCATTTTCTACCATGTCTAGACCCAGAAGAATGTAGCTTAAGATCATAGTGAGGGATCAGGCATCTTATGAAGAGCATCCATGGCACATAGTTGGTCTCATCATGAATGATGCCCTTTAACATTCTTTTAAGACAATGCCTCCTTGCTCTCGAGGAATCTGTCACATACAGCTGATGGTGTATTCTGCTTTATCACTTGTACAATTCCCTGGTCCACTTCTATGGAGTCAACTCTCTTCTCCATTTTGAAAGTGTTGGTCTTTTTTTCTGATATATTTTGTATGAACAATTGAAGTTTATTAAATCAATGAAGAACATACAACTTTAATCTTCAGTTATTTTGAAGAATAAACTTGTAAAATATCATATGCTCTCAGATTTATTGTACATATTTGATTCCCCTCTGTAGTCACAAGGATTGCTGGGAGGTTGAGAGTCCTTATCATTGCAGAGGTATGGTAAGACCTGGATCTCATTGACACTTTCCCTGAGTTTCCAAGATTTATCATCATGGTGGAAGCATGTTTCTGGAGCTGTGCTTGGGTTAGAAGGTGTTTAGCTTGACAACCTTACAGCACATCTGCCGGCCTTGAACAGAGGTGTATTCTATTCTTTTTTTGTCTTTTCACATAACTTGCCACCTATACTTTTGTTGCTGCTCTAGGTTTCACAAACACAAGCTTAAAAATGACTCAGTTATATACATTATTGTATATTTACATATATATTATTGTATATTTTCATATATATTATTGTATATTTCTATATTTATAAACAGAGAAAGAATGCTGTAAGGTCAAAATATTCAACATCACTAAGTAGAAAAAATGTACATTGAATTAAGACAAAACTTTTTGATAATGTATACTGAAAATTTTAGGTTTTGGTGAAAATTTTCACTGAGAAGCTGTATCATGAAGTGGCAGAGGAGAATAATGAACTATCTTATGAAGATTAATCTGTATTTTCTTAAGTTAATCTACTAATGCCAAATCAAAAACAGGATGCTTCAAATATTTTAAGCTTGTAAATGCTTAAAACGTATGTATGTTTAGAATTTTGAAATAATTCCACTAAAATTAGAAATTATTTATTTATATTGTCATTTATTCTGTTCTCTCCCCTTGTCACTTTCTTCTCCTTGTTTGTCTGTCTATATACTTATCTATCCATTATCTCTTTCTATTTCAACACTGTAAGTCATTCAGAGAAAAAGGGAGATACCTACAGAGATAAAATACTCATTTAATGACACTATTTAAAGGTTTCTGCAGCTTTGTACATATTTCTTCATCAATTTTCACAATACCCCATGAAGTGAGTAGGTGGAAACTATTTCTCATTTTATGAATAGATAAAATTAGGTAATGTGAACTTACAAAAATATTATTAGAGGAGTTAAGTATAGAAACAAGATGCTTTTTAAGCAAAATATAGAATATAACTTGCTTATTTTTCCAGAAATTAACTTCAAGGTTTGAAGCTTATTCAGGATTCTT
This sequence comes from Ondatra zibethicus, assembly GCA_004026605.1. NCBI lineage: Eukaryota > Metazoa > Chordata > Mammalia > Rodentia > Cricetidae > Ondatra > Ondatra zibethicus. The sequence continues at coordinate 32,006 of PVIU01001295.1, read as the reverse complement.
GAAACACTAGTAGCTTTAAATATTTTTAATGATGAAATAAGAAATCTTGTCTAATAAGGTAGGGTTTTTCATAAAATCATTGTTGAAAATAAAGCTTAGATACTTTAATTTGTTCGAAGATTTGCTAGAAAGTTCTATCAGTTGCAATAACAATGTTGCTTAACTTTCTATTGAGTAAGTTATTGTGTCCTAGCCACTGTTTCAAAACACAGACATTTATCATTTCCAACCCAGATAACCAAAAGAATATGAGAAAATCTAGCTCAGCAAACTAGGGAAGTGCAATACGTTCAGCAAGGTGCTGAAAAGACGGTAGTATTGAAAAGTAAACATTATTGGCATGACTCATATTTGAGAAAGTATGGAAAAATTTCTAGAAATGTCCTTGCTGATTTTTGGATGGGAGTTTCTCATTCCCTTGCTTTAGTTCCACAGGCAACAATATTGTTCACCTTTCTAAGATCTTTACAAATTATTTTACTGGCCTTCTCGTTCAGGATAAATTGTTACTGTGTGATCTTTAACTTCTTATTAGTTTTATCTTTGGTTTTCATGTAGAAAGAATATTTCCAAAATCAAATTTAGGTAAAGATATTTAAAAGTCTTTTAGTTTATCCCTTCTTTCTTGAATCTTAATATAATCCTGTAGTATACATCAGTTGGCACATTCAACACTCCAGGAAAGATCTATGGAGCCAGATAGCACTGTAGATTAATATGTGTTCTGGTTTAAGTATATGCATATTAAAACATGTATATACATTCATATTCATTTATTGCTTCCATACCTCATAAAACAACACATTGGCTTCAATGACAGAACTTTATTAGGGACAGCCATGAATGGTTAAACATGAGACCAAACTGTTGATGAGTCTGGTTTCTTTTATTCCACAACCTTTGACTGTCTTCTGATGTGATTATACAGTTCTTCTTTATTCCATGTCCTGAGCTCATATAATGGTACTTGTTATGTGTAATTAAGGTTGATTCATATAAACTTATTTGTCTTCTACTCCTTAAAGGCCTCATCTCTAAGTTCATTGACATATGTAAATACCATGAGACTTTGATAAATTTTCATGGGAAATAATCATAACCTTACTGAAACATACCTTTAGAAGTAGATATGATCTGTTTTTGCTGAAATATATGTAATTATATCAAGTATTTCTTAGTTCTTATCTTCCTGAAAGAAAGAATTCTATTCAAAAACATAAATAACTTAAGCACTTCATTTACAAAACTAAAAATCAAAATAATCAACTCAGCACTAAAATGAGAGATTGGAGTGAGTTCCCCCAAAAGAGGGGAGAGCTACACAGTGGGGTGCTTTGTTGCACATTTTAAAGATTTATAAATATTTATGAAGTGGGATAAAAGGATCACTTTGACTCCCAAAAAATGGTACACTAATATAAAATTCAGAATATGCCACCCTCCCAAGATCCTCTAGGTTATTGTTATTGGTTTCATATTAGGCAAAAACACCAAAAATGTTTGATTAAACTAAATAATATTAAGTGAAATGAAAAAAGTAAAATTAAAAATATAAGGCTTAATGAAATCGTGAAGCAATTAAGAATTTGAAAATCATGTTCATTAAGGAGATAGAAACAATGAGAAATAAAGCTGAACTAGAAGTAGAATTGAAAAACTCATACCAACAAAAAATTCATGGGAAAGCCTTAAAAATACAACGGATCACATGGAAAGTTTAATATTGTTCTTGAAGAGTAAGTGGAAGAATTATGCAAATTAAGCAATAATTATGAATAATTTATATCATACATAATAGGAGAGAAGCCAGAATTTTAAAAATATTTGTTAGCTTTTAAGTTATCAACAGTGACTATTACTATATTTGCACCTATATATTTTTTAATTTTTTATTAGTGATTATATTTTACTCAACCTTATATATTAAGAGAGTTTTATTATTGTATTTGGAAGATATTTTGTTGAGTTTTAAACTAATGCTTTTTAAAAATGAATTCCTCAATGTGTGAAAAGTTACAAATACATATAAATTAATGCATGTATATTGTTATATGCTATTGACTCTGTTTCTATGGTTATGTGAATAAAGTATGAAACAGTATTGATAAATAAGTATAATCAAAACCATAATTTCACCATATCCATTAAAGGGTTTGTAAGAATTAAGAAAACAATACAGCATCCTCTGTTACAATAGTGTAAACAATGGCACACAGAACCATGCTCATTTTCATATGCTGATGCTGGAATTGAATCTTTGGATATAAATTTTTCAAATGTAATAGCCATGTAAATGAGCAGACAAGGAAGGAGTCATGAGAGTGTTTTCTTAGAGATTTCAAGGGGAAGGGAAGGGGAGAAAAGTTGTTTAAACAAAGATGAAATGAACAATGGAAATGGAATAGTTAAATTGCCTGGGAATGGAAGAGCAAGCCAGAGGACAGACTGTGTCAGCAGATAACTGAAAGCAAACACTTTTAAAGATGCCATGTAGTTAGTTACTACTATATAACCATATTGCCAAAATATTACATACACAATAATAAAGGGATTTTTAATGGAATTAAGCGGAGGGGCGATGACACCCTCAATCATCAGAGACTGTCAATCAGTTTATTTTTTAAAGAACAATCTTTTTTTCTTATATACCAATCCGAGTTCCCCCACATTGTATCCACTCTATCCCTCATCTACTTTTCAGAGATGGTGCGGCCTCCCACGGGGATTCAAGAAAGTCTGACATATCACAGTGAGGCAGGCCCAGGGCCCTCCACCTTGTATCTAGGCTGGACAAGATACCCCTCCATAAGGAATGGACTCCAAAAAGTCAGTTCATGCACTAGGGAAAATACTGATTCCACTGCCAGTGCCCCCACAAATTACCCAAGCCACACAAATGTCACCCACATTTAGAGGGCCTAGTTCAGTCCTATGCAGGTTCCCCTGCTGTCAGTCTGGAGTCAGTGAACTCCCACTACCTTGGGTCAGCTGTTTCTGTGGGTAGCCCCATAATAGCCTTGACCTCTTTACTCATATTATCGCTTCTCCCTCTTTTCCACTGGACTTCATGTCCTTGACCATGTTTAGGTGTAGATCTCAGCATCTGCTTCCATCAGTACTGGGTGAAGGTTCTATGGTAACAATTAAGGTAGATAGAATATCAGTTTTAAAGCCTGATGCATGATGAGTATTATATCATTCTGAGATTATGGTAAAGTGTCCCATAGACCCAATAGACATTAGGAATCATTGCCTTTACATTTTTTAATTTTTTGGGCTAAGCTCCCAAAGTCCAATGAAGGGAAGGAGGAAACTGGTCAAGAACATGATATCCACTTAAACAGCTCACCTGAGCTAATGGTAGCTCACCGACTCCTGCCTGACAGTGGGGAACCAGCATAGGACCTAACTAGGTCCTCTGAATGTGGTAACTATTGTATGGCTGAGGCAAACTGTGGGGCCACTAGCAGTAATACAAGGATTTATCCCTACTGCTTGTACTGGCTTTTTGGAACCCAGTCTCTTTGAGGAATACCTTGCTTAGCCTAGATAGAGTGGGAACAGCTTTGGTCCTGCCTCAAAACCATGTGTTATACTTTGTTGACTTCCCAGGGGAAACCTTACCCTTTCTGAGGAGTGGATGAAGGATAGGATGGGGGGTAGGTGGAGGGAGTAGAAGGAGGTGTAGGAGTGAGAACTGGGATTGGTATGTAAAATGAGAAAAGATAATTTTTAATTAAATACCTATATAGTTATATATATATATATATATATACATTTATATATGTAAATGCATTTATTTCATCTTCCCAATGAAGCATCATAGAAACACTGCAAGCCACTTTTCATTGTTGTAGAGACATTAAAATGTTTTGCTTTATACACACTAAGACATCAGGGATGTTTAATGTACACATGGCTGAGACATGACAAAGAAAGTCTCCTGTCTCCTGTTAACGTAAATTATATCTTTATTAAGTATCAACATCATTATACAAAAAATAATCCAATATGTAGGAAGACAGAGAGAACAATTCAGACACGAAATAGATTGACAGCATGTGTGCCACTTTCATATGGATTACACCCTTTGTGTAGAATTTATGAAACTATTTCAACTTGACTGTGTGGAACAGAGTCACAGGACTATGGTCTGTGTTTGCCACACAAGTTGCCTATAAACTGATGGATTGATTTTAATTTGACCTTGGCAGCTTTCGTTACCCTCTGAAGTATTAGTCTTGCTCCGTTTCAGACCTTTTCCTTGAACTCTGCTTTCGGACACTACCCGTCTTCCAAAGCTTTGTCTCAGGGGCCTGAAGCAGGCTGTCAGTCATAACTTCGCAGGCCATGACCGATATGGTGTGTCAAATCAAAGCCTTTAGTCATTTTACCCATTCTGACTTTTAAGAACAGATATCTTTGTTTAAAAGAGCAGTCCATAGCTTATGAACTATAAATTTTATTTGAAAAAAAAAGCCTTAAACAATAATGTTTTTCTTAAGTGAATAATGGTATCATTAATATGGGGATTTATATAAAAAAAATCTGGGTTTTGCAAATGATTCATCATTATCCTCCATTTATTTCAGTATTTTATACTCACATGAAATAAAAAATAATTGAGATACTGACAATATTTAAAATTATTCATTATTTGTTAACCAATATATATTATTAATTTTAGCCTAATGTGTCCAGTTTTCTAATTTCTCCTATATTATTTCTAATTTATATATAAATTTATAAGCTAGATATACACACATATATTATACATTATAATTTTACCAACTAAATTTGATTTGAAATTATAAATTGTCCGATTGTTTCTTTCTGATATTTTCGCTGATCTTCTTTTTGATATTTTGCTCTAAATTCTTTAAGTATTTCAATAATAATTTTGTTTACCTTTATTGACCAATAAAATTATTTAAAACTATAATAAAGAGAACTGAGTTTTATTAATTTTAACATTATCTTAATAACAAGTTTTATTAATTTTAACAATTTATAGTGTTTAGGATGGCATTAGCTACAAATGTTCTAATACATTTTGAATATGAAAATGGTTTCTTATTAGTGTACTATTTGAAATTTATTAAGATTCGATGATGTTATCATTGTAGTACTCTCCTGGTCTAGTTTTCTTTATTTTACTGTGAAAAACACCCTGATCAAATGCAAATTGAAATGTAAACTGTTTATTTGGCTTGCAGGTCAAAAATCAAAGTCCATCACTGATGGAAAAGACAGGAACTTAAAGATGGAATCTGTAAATAGAAACTTAAGAAGAACCATGGAGCAACGAGCTGCTTATTGCCTTACTCCTTTCTGTTCATTGCTTACTCAACTTGTTTTTTAATTTTTTGTTTCTTGGGAACAGACACATGGAATAAGTTTGAAAAGTCATATGAAGCTCTAGCACCATTCCCTGTGTCTCTGCGGAGCTTTTATTTATGTTCTTTCCTTATGCATTCTTGTACTGAATTTCTATTTTATTTTATACAATGTATTAAAATAATGATTTTCCCTCTTCTTCCTCCTCCCAGATCTTTGCAACCTTCTAATTCATTCATTCTATACTCCTTATATCTATCTGTGACTAGAAATCAAACAGGAAAAAAAAAACAAACAAATAATAAAAATAAGAAAGAAAACCAAGAAGCACAGCCAATACAACCAGTGCCACCAGCTCATAGGTAGATCAGATAACAACAGTGTGTGGTGTTTCCCACAGCAATCAGTAATAAAAAAAATACTCTAGTAACCTCCCTATAGCCCTCTCTGGCAGAGGACTTTTTTAACTGATAATGTTTTTCCCAAATGAATTCAGCTTTGGTCAAGTTGGAAAAAAAAAAAAAACAACAAAAACCTAACCAGCTCAGGTTCTAAGCCAAACTAACCCCTAGCAGATACTATAAAAGTTTTTTTTTAATTAATCTTAGACAGTGAAAAGATATAATTATTTTGAAATCATTTGGTTATAATACCCATTTAAATTTTCATTTGCTATAAAATAATTCATGCATGTTACCTCTAGCCTAATTTTCTAGTTCATTTTCAATAGAATAGAAAAACATCTCCTTCAAGTCATATTTTTATTGAATTTTAAACAGAAACAAATTCTAGAAAAGACAGTCATTCACAAGCATATATACTTTGTAAAGAATGAGAATACTTAGTAAGAGGAAAATAGTATTGAGAATTGGGAAAATATATGATTTTCTAAAATCAGGTATCCACATTAAAAAGTGAACATTCACAATATACTATTGATTGGAAATTAATACTCAAAACTGTATATTTTCGCACTCTGATTGCATGTCTTTTAAATCTTATTTTACCTTTTAGCATTTATTTCATTTAAAGGTAAAACTGAAAAAGAAATTTGATTAAATTTTACATCAAAATAATTATATTCTTTCTTCTTGTTACATGGGTATGGTCTGCTGGAAGTAAGAATGGACTTGAATCACTAGCCTTCCCCAACACACCTGTCAGGAAAATAGCAAGCACACATTGAAGAATGATTGTGACATCGAAAGTGAGGAAGTTGTTGCAAACCTCAGAATATAAGACGTATATTTTCTGTCATAAAGACCCTTAATACAAATGTTGAAGCTATGGAAATTGGAATAACACTAGTTTTTATGCTACACTTAACAATAATTTTATAGTCCTCATCTGGGTTATAATAACAGTAAATTCTTCCTAAAATGCTATATACATTGTAACTTTGTTACCAAGAATAATAAGAACTATCTTCACATCTGTGTCTCCCTCTCTTACCTGTCTCCTTCATAGCAAATATTTATAAAGAAAGCTTGAATGTTGTTTTAGTTACCATAACGAGAACTGGATCTCCTTGTGCTATGTTTTGACATTATTTATGCTGAGCCTCTGGCACTTCTCCATCATCTCCACACTTGTAGCCTCTCACATCCAATAGTCTTCTAGTTTCCTTGCAACTCTAATGCCATGTGCATTATATTACTCACACTAGCGTCACTTAAAGTCTCTTTCTCCCCTCTTCAGTCCCAATCCTAATTTCATGACCCTTTTATACACTAATTCCCCTATACATGCATAACATGTGAATTACTGGTCTGCAAATGAGAAAGAACATAGAGTGATTTTCTCAGAATGAGTCACCTTACTTATTATAACACCTATCCATATCCATCTTTTCCTATAAATATCCAGATTTAACTTTGTGTATAGATATATTAAATTGTATTATATACAGAATCATCATTTCCTTATCCATTTGTCTGTTGATGGATACCTAAGCTGATTCATTTTGCTTGTTATTGTGAGCAGCAATAAATATGAATAATTAAGTGTCTCTATGGTAGCATTTAAGGTCCTTTGAGTAAATGCCCAGATGTAGGCCCTAGGGTAGTTATATTTTTTCTTATTTGTGTAATTTCATAACACTGTTCATGATAGCTGTATCACTCACTATACAAGCCCACTGTCTTAGTTAGGGTTTCTTAGTTAGGGGATGTGGAAGTCCCCTTTGTGTTCTGTGATTATCATTAATGAATAAAGAAACTGCCTTTGCCTGTTCATAGGGCAGAACTGAGGTAGGCATGGAGGAGTGGAATGAATGCTGGGAGAAAGAAAGGTAGAGTCAGAGAGACAACATGGAGCCCCTGGAGACTGATGCTGGTTGGAACTTTGGCTGGTAAGCCACAGCCACATGGTAATCCACAGATTAATAAAAGGCTTTAAATTAATATTCAAGTGTTAGCAAATAAGAAGCTACAGCCAATGTACCAAGCAGTGATTTAATTAGTACAGTTTCTGTGTGGTTATTTCTGGGCTAAGCTAGCTGGGCAGCTGAGAAGTACAAGCAGGACCTCCTCCTACAGTTTCTATTCTGTGAAGAGACACCATGGCCCCAGCCCCTCTTATAAAGGAAAAACATATAATTGGGGTGGCTTACATTTTCAGAGGTTCAGTCAATTATTATAATGATGTTACATGGTGGCACACAGGTAGGATATGCTGCTGGAAAAATAACCAAGTGTTCTCCTACACCTTGACTTGCAGGCAATAGGAAGTAATCTGACTCACCGAACATGGCTTGAACATATTTGACCTCGAAGCACACATACACAGTGACAAACCTCCTAATAGTGTCAATTCCTTTTCAGGGGTTAGGGCATTTTCTTTGAAATCAGTATGGCCACAGAGATAAAGGTTATTCATGCACCAACCAGAAATTTTCTTCCTTTAATTTCTGACTGCTACTCTGACAGGAAAGAAAGTAAATCTCATACAAATTTATTCTGAAATTTGCAATGAGGGAACAGGATGGTCGAGATGGGGGAAGGAGAGCAAGGGAAGAGCTATCTTTACTGAGAGAGCCATTATAGGGCTAGCAAGAAACCTGGCAATAGCAAAATTCCAAAGATGACCCCACCTAAGACCCTAAGCAATAGTGGAGATGGTGCCTGAACTGCCCTGCCCTGCCCTATCTCAAATGTCGTCATAGAATCTACATCAAGCAACTGATGAAAGCAGATGCAGAGACCAACAATGCAGCACTGGACTGAGCTCCCAAAGTCCAATCAAAGAGTGTGAGGAGTGAGAATGTGAGCAAAGAAGTCAAGACCATGAAAGGGATACCCACTGAAACAGCTTACCAGAGCTAATAATGGGAGCCTACCAACTCCAGTCTTACATTGAGGGAGCCAGCATAGGACCAAACTAGACCCTCTGAATATGGGTGACAGTTGTAAGGCTGAGGTAGACTGTAGGGACACTGGCAGTGGGACCAGAATTTATTTCTATTGCTTGTTCTGGATTTGTGGAACCCACTATCTCTGAGGGTTACCTTTTTCAGCTTAAATATAGTGGGGAGGGTCTTGGTCCTGCCTCAAAGCATTGTGCTAGACTTTGCTGTCTCCCCATGGGAAGCCTTTCCCTCTCTGAGTAGTGGATAGGGGGATTGGAAAGGTGGAGGGAGCAGGAGGAGAGGGGGAGGTGGGAACTGGATTTAGCATGTAAAATAATAAAAGATAGTTTTTTAAATAAAATTTAAAAAAGTTGCAAAAAGAAAAAAGAAAAAATTACAAACATAATATGCTATGTTTACCAAAGAGAGCATTGAATGAATGTGTTACCTTTAACTGTAATAGCTTTGAAGCATCTTTAATATTACATAACATTATAAAATTTAATTTTCATCTATTGATGTATTTTCTTTAAAATTAAATAATAGAAATTAATATGAAATCACAAATCACAAAAATGTATCTTAATAAATTTACTCATAAACAATGGGGAAAATTTTTTCTTAATCAATGATTTACTCCTCTTTAAACCTATGGAATATGTGTGTGAGTGTGTGGGGGGGAAAGTGTGTGTGTAGGAATGGATGGATGTGTGCGCATGTGCACATGTAGGTATACTTCCTAATGGGGGCACATATAGGGACAGAGGTTAACATCAGAATTCCTTGTGATTCTCTTCTGTAGTTCATCTTTTGAACAGTGTGTCTCAACTGAATCTGAAATTTAATGTTTCAACAAGTCTGCTGGCCAGTGAGCAATACAAACTTCCTTCCCCAACCTCCTGTGGGCTGTCCCAAGTCCGTATGATACATCTGACTGTTTGCTTATGTGTTTGCCATCTGGACTCAAGTTTCCATGCTTTCCAACAAGGGATTTCACCAACTGAACATTGTTCCTGGCACATTAGGGAAAATCTTTGTGGGAATTTTATGTTTTCTTCTCTAACCTTAAAAAAGAAGTTCATTGATTTCACTGAACATTTGGTTTAGTTGTAGTCATTTCATATACTTTATTTGCACACATTTATGCAACATATTAAGCATATTTTTCTACAGTGAATAAAAGATGAAATAGGAAATACCTATTTCATCTAAGTAATTTTGTGTAAACATTCCACCCTTACTTGTAATTACATAAAAGCTTTTGAATTAGAATCACTTAAATGTAAATAAGAAAATGAAGGCAATTGGTAGTATTTGAATGATGGTGAATGATATATATATATTCATATATATATATATCAACATATATATCACATATATACAGCCAAATAACATTTTATATAAAGTATCAAGAATTATCTCTCTCTTGTTATCACATTTAAATATAGATATAGGACTGAAGACATAGCTCAGTTGGTACAGTGTTTGCTTCCCAAGAATGAGAAACTGTGTCTAGTCCACCAAGCATACCTTAAAATGCCAATAATAACGTCACATTATTGTACCTTCGGGATTCAGGAAGAAGAAACAGTTCGATCCTGTTTTTTTTTTTTTTTTTTTGATAGCCAGAGTTTCCTATTGTTGAGCTACAAGGTCAATGAGAGATTATATCTCAGAAGAGGTAGATGGTGTTCCTTACAATGATTCCCAATTGTGTGCACACACACAGAGAAAGAGAGATAGAGAGAGAGAGGCAGATAGACAGTCAGAGACAGAGAGAAACCGAGAGAGAGAGTAGTCAAACTCAACTTTCTATTTTACTAGGATTGATCTTGAAATTTTCCTTTATGTGTAGTGCCTATCAAGACCAGAAGAGTGAACTGATTTCCTAAGAGTTGGGCTAACAGATATTTTTATGCTTATCAGTGCTATCAACCACTTGATCATATCTCCCATTCAAAAGTATTTAATTATCCTGAGTTTAAACAATTAAAAAAATGGACAAATGCTTTGCTATCATCTGACACATACTATAAAACTTTTATCAACATACTATAAAACAGTGCTATTAGTATGAGATTATAAGTGACCACATATGCCATGAAAGTGATAATATGGGTTAAGAGATGCCATGGGTTTTTGTAAACTTAAGACTCTATTGCAAATATGAAGATAAACCCTGTAAACATGAGAAAGCTATTGTTATATCAATAACTCAGTTTTTTTAAAAAGAGGTTTTTAAGATTTCTGTACAAGAAAAGCCTCTCAAGTCCAAAAGAAGGAAATGTACAAGAACAATTCATTGTTAGCCCATGGCTTATAATTGTATTGGCTTAAATTGCATTAGAGCACTAGAGATTATTAACTCTGCATATTTAAAAGTATTAGTAAAAGGGTATTAATAGACTGGATAACAGCATGAAAGAAAGCAAATGAAGCTGCATCTAGGTCACAAAAGCCTGCCTATTATCTTCTTCCTTCTCAAAAAATGTTGTTGTTGATATTGAAAATTATTTATCCTGACAATTGGAGATTTGATGACACATGGGCTAGGTAAATTCTATTCCAGTTTTCTAAGGTGACTAATATCAAAAAGACACTTTAGAAGTCATGAATGATAAACTAATTCAAGCACAGGACAACTTTTGACCATTTCACTAACTGTGGGAAATTTCTCAGCAGCATTCACCCTGATTTTGGAAAGCATAAACAATCTTAAGAAGTATTCTTTTCTTCTATGATTAGTATGTCAAACTAAATATGCTTCCTTAGTTTGATTATTTAACCAACTCACCTTAAGAATGTGAAAATTTGAAAAATAATTTCCTTTTTGATATATCTCTATATAATTTTATTTCTGGTTCTTTTGTTTTTGCTTTTCTTTTAAGTTTTGATACTATGATTACATTTTTTCATTCCCTTTCCTCCTTCCAAAAGGGCCTATACCCCTTTCCTCACTCCCTTTCAAATTCAGGGACCCACTTTTGTCATTAAATTTTGTTATGTCCACATGTCTCTATTTTTATGTATATGTCTATTCATATGTATTCCTCAGTATAACCTTCTCCATCCATATAATGCTACATGTATGTAGGTATGTTTAAAGGGCCGAACATTTTGCACTAGAAAACCAATCATTGTCTTCTTACCTTTTGTCGGCCATCTCTTCTGTTTCAAACATTGTTCACTTGCCTATAGTTCTTTGTGCAGACCTGGGCCTCATTTGCTTTTTTCTCTGTGCTTTGGCATAATAGCATCATCCTTGTTCTGTGCTTGTTTAGGTAATCATGTTGGTGAAAATTTATGGGTGTAATTTCTGTCATTACTAGGAGACACAATATTACAGAAAACTTGCTGATCCTCCTGTTCTTATGATCTTTCTGGATCCCCTTCCACAATGTCCTTTCAGCTGTTGGTGAGGGAGACTTTTGTAGATTGTGACTGGGCCCACAGTTATGCATTTTTATTGGAAATAGGTCCCATAGACCCTTGGGCTGAATTGACTTGAATTCTTCCATCCTGAGGACTAGGTTTCATAGCACCAGAAGGTACCATGGGAGGATGAAAACATCAATAGTACACAACAATAAAGCATATGAAACACACTAAAGGCCAAGTGGCACAATAACCCTCAATATTCTGTACTGACATGAGTACATATTTTTTATAATTTCTTTTCTTTTATTATTTTTTTAAAAATAAGACAAACTATATTTTCTTCATTTTACATACCAATCCCAGTTCTCACTCCCCCTTCTCTTCCCATTCCCTCCTCCTAGATCCCCCATACACCCCCTATCCACTGTTCAGAGAGGATAAGACCCATTGCTTTGGGGAAGGTCCAAGGTCTTCCCTTCCTAGGCTAAGCAAGGTATCCCTCCAAAAGAATACATTCCAAAAAACCAGTAAAAATCTTTGTGCCACTGCCAGTGACTCCACAGTCAGTCCTAATCATATAACTGTCAGCCACATTCAGAGGACTAGTTTGAGTAATTTATCAATAACCAAGAGCACTCTAATTAATTTTTGATCCTCTCAACAAGAGTGATATCTTGCCTGATACTGGTACTCTAGCTAACTATGGAATGGTAATGAAGTCATAGATATTGGCAGAGAAGTTAGAGCTATTTACTAAATCAGCATAATTCCTAACAATTCATAAACACTTATCTTCTTTATACCCACCGATAATTGAAGCTTCATCTCTCATTAAGGAAACTTTCATTTGAAAGAATTTTTTTTTCTCAAGCCAAATCTAGTAAGGTAGAAGACAAAGATGAGAAACTTTCATTTTAACACAATCAGTCTATACAGATAGAGGACACAAGGAACTGGATGGCAAACTAGTGTCCATGCAACTATGTAGATGATGATATATGCACACATTTATTTCATGCATGCCTTTCAATGATACTGCATTGGCCATTTATCTGTTTTGTAAAAATCTGTGATTTATGATGTCTTTTCAGTGAGGAAAGGAAAGAAAACTAACAGTTGTATTGACATTACCGATCTTATGAAGACATATAGGATATAGGATGAAGGAATATACAGAATGAATGCATCTAATAACAAACAAGTATTGTCATAAAATGAACTCAGTGCTATAAAAAGAATAAAATATACCAAGAATAGGGCCCTTCCCTACTGCTTCTGCCAGTTTTTTTCATATTGAAGCATGCTAAAGTTTATTGCACTGTTAATTCAGACAAACATTTTTAAAACACAGAATGAGATTTTTTTATATAGTCGTATGTTAATTTTTGAAAAGTATTATGTCTTATTTGTTGTTCTTGTGTTTATATGGGATAAGCATGTACTGGCAAGTGAACAGAGTTTACACAACAACTTTTAGAAATAGTTTCTTTTCTTCTTTAGTGTGTTTCAGTAGGGTCAGACTCATGTCATGAAGTTTGGCAGCAGGTGCTTTTTTCTGTAGAGCCATTTAGCCAGGCTCTATAAGATTTTCTTTAGTAAAGAGTAGATCAAAGAGAAAATAATATGTGAATAAAATCTTCCCAATACCTTTCATTTTAGAATATATCTGTTTTCAAGTAGTAATGCAATATTCAGAACACATGTTATTTGGTAAATTTACAAATAATAATAAATAATATTGACAGAATAATAAAATGATAGAGGAGAAAATGAAATATTGTGTTACCAATTAAAGTATGGAATCATTGTTTGGTTAAGCAAAATATATTGCATGGACAGTTAGGAGCATGATATCTGGTTCACACTAATAAGCACCTGAATACACCATTTATTGAAATCTTGCTTATTTGTGGTGTATTTAACTTAACTTTCTTGTTAATATGACTGGATCATCCATGAAATGCTTCAAAAGAAACTCTCATTGAAAATTTGATGTCTTATAACCCCTGAAAAGAGAGTAAGAGTCCTTAATAGAAACATTTAAAAAATGAACTACAAGAGACAACTAAAAAAGATAAACACCAGAGCATGATTCAGAAGGCACTGAACTACCACTTTCAAAGGATATGAAGAATCTCTCAGAATACTTAGAAATAAGAACTCAAAAGTTCATTCTTACTCAGCTTTAAAATAAGCTTCAGTGTGTGGCAGGGAAGGGTATGCCTTAGAATATAAGCAGAAAACACTAAGAGAATTTAAATGTGGGGAACATGATCAACCTATGCTTTGTTCAAGATAGGGTCTCACTGTGATACAGTCCTGGCACGCCAGGAACTCTTTGTAGATATGGAAACTACATTGTCCTCAAATACTCAAAGATCTGTCTGCCTCTTCCTTGAGAGAACTGAGATTTAGGTGAGGCACTACAAAGCCTTACAGTTTATTTTAACAGGTCTAATATGATGGGCTTTATCGTTTATGAAGATTAATTAAAATATTTTATTGTTTTTTGTGTGTGTGTGTTTAGAGTGCATGTAAGCATGTACATCACATGTTTAGAGTTTCTGCCAAGACCAAAAAGGGCATCAGATACTCTGGAATTGCTTTGAATCATATATGGGTGCTTGAAGTAGATCACTGGTTCTCTGTAGGGGAAGAAATTATTCTTATTTGCTGAGCTAATACTTTAACAAAATGCCAGAGTCTAAAGATCAGTAATACATAAATTCATTGTATAAATCTAGTGGCTGATTCATGAAATTTTTGAAAGATTTATATTTTATTTTTTATATCAACACTAACAGAAACAAGGGAAAGTTTACAAATTCATTCAAACTGAACAATTCTCTAATGAATAAAAATATCAAAATGGAAACAAATAAATAAATTAAAGACTCTCTAGAATGCAAACAAAATGTATATACAGCATATTCAAGCTTATTGGATGCAGTGAAAGTGGTGCTAAGAGGAAGGTTTACAATATTAAGTGTCTACATAAAAAAATTAGACATATCTCATACCAGCAACTTTACAGCTCACCTAAAATGTCTAGAACAAAATAAGCATTCATAGCAAAGAGGTTTAGATGTAGACAGCAGAAATGATCAATTGAGTTCTGAAATCAATAAAATAGAAATAAAGAGAACACTACAAAGAATCAATAAAACAGAGTTGGTTATTTATGAAAATCAACAATATGGACAAACCCTTATCCAAATTAACTAAAAAGTGCAGAAAGAATATCCAAATTAGCAAAATCAGAAATGAAAAGGTTTACATAACAACAAACACTGAGTCAATCCAGAGAATGATAACTTTAAAACCTGTATTCAACCAAATTGAAAACTCTAACAGATAAAGGTAATGTTTTAGATAGGCATGACTTACCATAGATAAATCAAGAACAGTTAAGCAATTTTAATAGACCTACAACCCCTAATGAAATAAGAGTCTTTAAAAATCTCTCATTCCAAAAATGACCAGAGCCAGGCAGTTTTAGCATAAGATTCTACTAGACTTTCAAAGAAGAGTTAACATCAATACTCCTCAAATTATTCCACAAAATAGAAATAGAAGGAACATTGACAAATTCATTTTATGAGGGCAAGTACACTGATATGCAAGCCATATAAAAACTCAACAAAGAACAAAATTATAGATCAATTTCCTTTATGAGCATAGATGTAAAATACTGAATTAAATACTTGCAAACCAAGAGCACATCACAAATACTCCCCACCATGATCTATTATGCTTCACCCCAATGATGGAATGATAGTTAAACAAGTGACAATATGCAAATGCAATCCAGTATATAAAAAATAAAACATAAAAGAAGGATGATCATCTCATTAGAGGCAAAAAGCACCCTTGACTAAATTCAGCACCCTTTCATGATAAAATTACTGGAGAGATTAGGGATATAAGGGACATACCTAAATATAACTAAGTCAGTTTAAGCAAATTCATAGCCAACATCAAATTGGATGGAAAGAAACTCAAAAAAATTACACTAAAATTAGGAACAACTCAAGGCTATCCATTTCATATGCATTTAATATAGTACTTGAAGTTTTAGCTGTAACAATAAGACAGCTAAATAATCTCAAATGGATAAAAATTGTAAATGAAGAAGTCAAAGTATTGTTATTTGCATATGATATGATAGTTTACATAAACAACCCCAAAAATTACACCAAGGAATGACTAAAGATAAACTATTTTCAACAATGTGGCTAGATACAAGATGACTCAAAGAAGCTGTAGCCCTATTACATACAAATGACAAACATACTGAAAAAAATTGAAAGCAGCAATATTTGTAATAGTTTCTTTCAAATAAAACATATCTTGGTATAACTCTAACCAAGTAAGTGAAGACCTATACAATAGAAATTTTAAGTCTTTGAAGAAAGAAATAGATGAAGATATCAGAAGATGATAAGATCTCCTGTGCTCATACATTGGTAGGATTAATATACTAAAAATGTTCATCTTATCCAAAGTAATCTATAGATTCAATGCAATAACTATAAAAATTCCAACATAATTCTTGTAGATTTTGAAAGGAAAATTCTCAACTTCATATGGGAAAAAAAGCAAACATAAAGCAGGATGGCTAAAACAATTCTGAATAATAACAGAAATGCTGGAGATATCATTACTCCTGATTTGAAGTTGTAATTCAGAGTAATTGTAATAAAACCACATATTATTGTCATGAAAAAGACAAGTTTTTCAGGAGAATCAAATTACATGCCCAGACAAAACTCCACACACCTATTGATACTTGATTTATAATAAAATAAAAAGCCAGAAAATAAAACTGCAAAGAAATACACAATCATCAAATGGTGCTGGTCAAAGATATTGTCCACATGAAGAAGATAGCAAGTAGATTCATTTTTATCAATCTGCAAAAATAAATCCAAGTGGATCAAAGACCTCATCATAAATCCAGGTACACTAAATCTGAAAGAAGAGAAAATGGGGAATAGTGTTGAAAGCACTGGAACAGTAGACAGTTTCTGAACAAAGTAATGATAGCACCTGCAATAAGATCAACAATTAATAATTGGGACCTCATGATACCAAAAGCTTCTTTAAGGAAAGGTTACCATTAATTGGAAAGCATGGATGCCTACCGAATAAGAAAATATTTTACCAACTCCACATTTGATATAAGTCTAATATCCAAAAGATAGAAAAAAACTAAATAAACTAGACCTCAAAAACCAAATATTCAAATAAAAAATGACATCTAGATCAAACAAATCATTCTGAATAAAGGAATCACAAATATCTGAGAGGCACTTAGTCATCTAGGAAATGTAAATCAAACTTTGAAATTCCGTTCTAAAACTATCAGAATGGCTAAGATAAACAAAAATACAAGCGAAAGATTATGCTGGCAAGATGTGGAACAATAGGAACAATCCTCCATTGCTGCTGGGAGTGTAAACTAGTACAGTCACTATGGAAATCAATGTAGCAATTCCTTGGAAAATTGAAAAATAATTTACTTCAAGATGTAGCTATACTGGTCTTGTGCATATACCCAAAGACTACTTGTGCAACCATGTTTATTGCAGCTTTATTCATGATTGCCAGAAACTAGAAACCACCTAGATGTCACTTAACCAAAGAATGGATAAAGAAAATGTGGTATATATACAAAACTGAGTATTTTCAGCTTTTCAAAATAATGAAATCAGGGATTCCACAGTCAAATGGATAGAAAAAAAAAAAAACCCTGAGTGGTATAAACTGAAACCCAGAATGATAACTATGATATGTACTCACTTATAACTGGACAATATCTATAAGTAAATGATAGTCACTCTGCAATCTACATACCCAGAGAGGCTAATTTACAAGGAGAGTTGAAGGGATGATGCATGGATCTCTCTGGGAAGGGGAAATGGAATAGATTTTGAGCTAGTTCCTCTGCATATATCTTTTGTTTGTATAGCTTTGGCTTCTTGTAGGAATCCTAAATGTAGGAGTGGGGTGTGTCCCGACTCTTTTTTCGAACTTGGGAACATTTTCCTTCTACTGGGGTGCCTGGTCCAGCTTCAACCTTATTGTCTTATGTACCTTGTTAGAGCATGTTCTATTGATGTTCCTGTGAGATCTCTATCTCTTACACTTCTCTCACTTTCTTAAGGGAAATGGAGGAGACATAGTTCTGTGGGAGAAGGTTGGTGGAGGGAAAACTAGGAGGAGTGTAGGGAGGAGAAACTGAGATTAAGATGCCATGTAGGAGAGAAGAAATTTTTTATGACATCATGAAATTTGCAGGAAAATGATACTACTAGAAAAAGGGTATCTAGAGTAAGGTAACCCTGATCAAATGAGACAAATTTGTTATGTATTCACTTTTAAATGGACATCAGCCATTACATAAATGATAACAAACTTGTAATCTCCACATCTAGAGTTTAGGTAAAGAAGAGGGGCTTGGGGGATACACAAATCTCCATGAGAAGGGTAAATAAAACAGATTTTGTGGGTAGACAGGGATGTGTTTTGATGGGAGGGAAAGACTGGGGGTTGGTGGAGAAAGCATGGGGAGAGCCAGCAAGAATGGGGGGATGTTTGGGTAATGGTGTGTAAACCTAGTGAGGTAGACACTTCCTGGAATCAATGGGGGTGGTCCTAGTGAGGACTCTTATTAATAGTGGATAAGGTGTTTCAACTGGTCATCTCTAATAGTTAGGCAAGACTTGCTGTGGCAGGACTGGCTTAAATTTGGTTGAGTTTTTGGCAAAGTGGGTGTCATGGTTATCCCCAAATAAACAGGGTTGATGCAAGGACAGAGGGTTGCTGTCTTCAAACTGACAGTTGGATTCCATTGCTAAGGAAATCATTTGCACAGCTTCTTGAATGTAGAGATTTAACTTGTTCCTACATGGATCCTTTGCTTTTAAGTTCTAGTCTTTTTTTGTGTGTGTAGGAAAGTACTATGTAAACTACCTAAAGAGAATCATGAACACCTACCCAGCCACAAAAATGTCACCAGCAATCTGTATTCCCTGCAAGATGTGCTGGGGTAATGGTGGCACAGAACTTGTAGGAGTGGTCAACCAATGTCTTTTTTAACTTGAGTCACTCTCTCTGAGAGACACTGCTTGGGTAACCAGGAACCAGAGACTGGATAACTAAGAGATAGAGAGCAGAACCAAACACAAAGAGCCAAAAAAGTCAATGAAAAGGTTGGTAATGGTATTCTGCTATACTCATAGATGAGTGTCTTATAGACTTATCATCAGAGAGGCTTCCGCCGGCAGCAGATGGGAGCAGATGAGAGACACTCTGCCGGACATAAAAAGAATCTAAATTTGGGGTCTTCATCATGTCTCTGCCCTTGAAGCTCAGGGAATCAGGTAAAAGAGGGTACAGAAACACTTTAGGAGTCAAATTGGATGGGAAACACCAGGAGAACATGGCTCACTCAGTGAACTAATGTGGATGCATGTGGTATCACCAAGATTGAAGCAGCAAGAAATGAGCCTGCATGTGTCTTTACCAGGTCCTCTCTGTATATATTGTGGCTGTTAGTGTACTCTTTTTATGGGACTCCCAATCGTGGTTATGGATGCCTCTCTGACTCTTTTGCCTACTCTTGGATGTCTTTTTCGCTTGTTGTGTTGCTTGTTCAAATTTGATGTGAGGGCATTGCTTGTTTTATTGGATTTTGTTTGTCCTTCCTGATCTTTGATTCTTAAAGGTCTGCTTTATTTTGGGTGAGAGATGGAGGGGAATTGAATCCGGGAAAAGAGGACATGTGAAGAGAATCCAGGAGAAGAGTGTATTTTTTTCATTTTCTTTCTCTTATAAAGCCTGCCAGCTAGCTCCCCACACCAAAAGCAATAAAATAAAAAAAAAATACATGGAGACTTATTCTTTCTTGTGAATGCCCAGCCTTAATCTTGGCTTATTTCTAGTCAGTTTTTTTTTTAACTTAAATTATCTCATCTACCTTTTGCTTCTGGACTTTTATCTTTTTCTATTCTATAAACCCTTCTTTACTTCTTAGTATGTAGCTGGTTGTGTGGCTATGTTACTGGCTCCTGGCATTCTACTCTCCTTCTTTTTTTCTTGCTCCTCTCTCTTCTTCCTCTATTTATTCTTTCTGTCTGGCCACCCTGGCTTTTTCTCTCTACTGCCTCACTATTGGCTGTTCAGCTCTTTATTATACCCAGACAAAATAACACAGCTTTACAGGGTTAAAGAAATGCAACATAAAAGAATGCAATATACCTTTGCATCTTTAAACAAATATTCCACAGCATAAAAGAATATGACATATCTTAAGCTAGTATTCACAGAGTATATGGAGGTAAAACTGTTGTTGCAGTATATTGCAAGACAGAAGAATGTACTTTAAAAAATGTTGGTTGAAAATGCAAAGATTAAAATGGTCTTAGGAGGTACATGTGAGTGTGCACTGAAATGCAATTTGCTTCAGGAGGAGCTAAGTGCATATGTTTCCAAATGATTGGCTTTTATAATGAGAAATGCTCAATGACCAAAGTGTAGAATATGACAGAAGCAAGCAGTCTTAGATTGCAATTACCATAATTTTACAAGAGACATTTGCCAAGAAGCAACAATTGACAGTCATATAAATAGCATAGACAATTGAACCAAGATAAAAGTTCATGTAAAGAACCTACTCCAAGAAGAGTGGAATATGAAAGATTGATGTATTCATACTTAAGGGTAGCTTTTTTCTATTTATTCTTTTCTCAAACATTGCATCCCAATTTCAGTTTTCCCTCCCTCCACTTCTTCTAGCACCTCCCACCTCTCCTATGTCCTCTAAATCCACTTTTCTTTCATTTCCCTTCAAAAAAAGAGTAAACCTTCCAGGGATATCAACCAAATACCACAGCATAATTAGTCAAATTAAGACTAGACACAAACCCTCATATCAAGGCTGGACAAGGCATCTTAGTGGGAACAGGGTCACAAAAACAGTGGCGGCCCCCATTTCCACTGTTAGGAGTCTCACAAGAACACCAAGCTATACAACCATGACCCATATGCAGATAACCAAACTCAAGCTCTGTGATCGTCATTTCAATCTCTGTGAGCCCCTATGATTAAGCTTTATATTAAAGAAATAAAGAATATCCTGAGTGGTATCAAGAGAAAATGCAATTCACAGGCTACTCATAGTCAGTTTTATTATTTTACAGTTGCCTCAAGAAGGAAATCTAAAATAGACACAGTTTGATAACTTGGACTTATTTGTTGTATCAAATAGCTCAAAGAAAATGCTTGATGGCTTCAATATACTCTATTGCTGTTTGTACTTGTCCAAAAATAGTTATTGTGTTATACCTTCTAATATCATTTGTCTAGTTGTTCATCTGCATAGAAGAATTTAGAGCTGGTAACTTTTACCTGCTAATTGGTATGGTCATGTCATCTGGAGAAGAGCCTACTTGAGTCTTGGTTGGAGAAGATTGAGAATATCTAGTGGTGGATTAGTGAATGCTCTGCTCCATCCCTGGTACCTGTCATGCTCTGGGATTTATTGCTCTCCATAATGAGAACATGCTCCTGACACTGTGAGATGAACAGTTCCACAATGCTTGCACTCTGAGACCACAAATCAACGTCAATCCTTCCCAGCCTAAATTGTCTGGTATTTTGATCAAATTGATGTAATGGAGGATGAGATTTTTTGCTCAGTAATTATAAAGCTTCTCTCATATCATAGTTTTTTGGAACACAGATGAATGAATAGTGAAAATTTAAATCAGTTACCCATCCACACTGTATAGGTGAATGAGTTAGAACTTTGTTTAAAGTTCCATAAGAGTGTCAGATGCTGAACTCAGCACAACATAACAATAGTGAGCAATTCACTTCAATTTTCTTATTATCCACCAAACTATGAGTATCTCATTCATTGAGCTAGACAATACTCTTAAATTTGACTTATTCTGAAAGTCATTTGCTTAGCCCATAACTCCATGTATACGAAGAGGAACTGAATAAGAGTCTGAAACCTGAGGTTTCCTGACAGTTCCAGGCTTGATGGTGATCAGGCTGCCTATCAACAAACACTGTTTCTTCAAGAGTATTCCACTGAATAAGACAATATATGTCAATTCTGTTTCACTGACCTTATCCTGCTTCTTGCTTTGGGCTTAAATTACTCAAGATTTTTGTCAAAACATTGAAAATCTCCGTGGTATAAATAAGAACAAGAATAAACTGTAAGAAATATTGGTAACTTAGGGAGAGATGTCTAAAGAAAAGTGCAGTGTGTTCAACTTCACGCTTTAAATGGAAGAATGGGGTGTTTGAGGATATTGTTTGTTCTAACGTGGATAAAGAAATCAGGTTTTTGTGTAAATATTATTGAATAAGTTCTTATTCCGGTATGCGCTCTGCCCAATGTGGCATTTTTTTTCATGAGAGACTATAGCTAGCCTTCTTAACTCTGTGCTTTTTAATCATGGCTCTTTCTGGACTTATCAGATAGCCTAAAATTCTTCCTGCTCAATCATGACAAAGTACAAATATGACAGTCTGTTGGCTTAGATAAGTATTTATTTCTGTCTTTCACTTTAAAAATTATTGCTATGTTAATATCCCAATTGCTTATTTTTTCTCTCTCTAACATTAAATATTTTATGAATTTTGAAGAACATACATACATATATTCTCTACAGCAGAACATCAATAAAACCTAATGTAAATCCTACATGTTAGTTATATAAAACACACATCTCAGTAATTTACTCTGTATTATCATAGCATATAATTTTAGGCTTCAATATTTTGGGCATTATTTTAAATTTAAAATTGGGGCAACTTTTGAAATTGGACCTCAAACATGCAGAAGACTCATTTTCAAAGAAATAGCACTCACAAGTTTAATATAAATGTGACGTTTCACATTTGACTCTTTTACTATTGTTTCATTTGAAGTGTGTGTATTTAATCTGATGGTGTGGTTGCCCTCCTAATGAGAAGGGCATTTAAATCCCATGCATATGTACACAACCTTAAGCAATACTTTACTTCTTGAACTGCGTTATACTAATTTATTTTTACGAGGGCAGAAGGCACTCAGCTTATCATATTTTTGTTACCAAAGGTTATTTTCTGTAGCTACATGATGTAGAAAATTGGTGATTTGCAAGCATAACTGCTATTTTTGAAATCCTAAAGCCTTTAGTCACCTACCTCCTCCCTATCACAAATGCTGTACTACTTATTGTCACAGACTTTGGATCAGCACTAGAATGAATGCTTGACTTCTACATATATTATAGATGTTTTATTACACATCTAATAGTTGTTGATAACTTGGTTAACATGAATTTAAACTTAAACTGAAATTCCTGTAGATGAATTCTGCATGGTTTTGATTGTAAATGTTGAGGTCAGTAATTTCCAAATTAATAATTTTTTATCTCCTTTACTATTGTGAGAACCACATCTAATATAAAAGAAGAGAGAAATCAGCCTTAATATAATTAATAGGTACTTTATTTTTCTGTCATTAATTACTTTATTAGAGTGTTTTTAATAAATTTTACCATAGACCAGTTAGAATATAACCTACACTTCGTGTCAAGGGGAATATAAAAAAAAGTTATTTCTCTACCAATATTCATATTTTTAGCATTTTCTATCTGGTCCCTAATAAAATTCATACATTTAAATGTATAAATTGAAACTCATATGAATAAATCACACTTAAAGCAAATTTTATCTTCAAGTTATCTTATCAAATCATGAATTATATTCTTTAACTATTGTATTTTCAAAAATAGTTGAAATATCTGTCTAATGTATATGATAAATACATACACTTTGTTATATATTTAAATAATTTTATTATATTTTAAAAATCCTTCAGTGATTTTAATTGTTATAGGTCATAGAATTGTGGTGAAATGGATTTTTTCATTACTTTGAACAGGTGATTTCTAAATAAATCTTGTTTGAAGTTTCCTTGGAATGATCACCCCATCATGACCCACCCATCACATTCTCTCAAACCCATCTGGTAACATTGTTATAAAAAGGTAAACATCCTTTCCATTTAGCATGTTGCATATGCTATAATTCTTTTTCATGTATCAGAGTGTTCTTACCTAAGGAACTCTTGTGTGAAAGTATCCAGAAGGCTATTACTGGGGTATAAAAACGTAGAGGCAAGGATGCTAGTGTTTGTTTGTGAAGAAAGAGTGGGGATAGCAGGACAAGCAGTGTAGAGGAGCAGTCAAGCTCAGACTGATCTTAGTGCAGGCTATTATCGTCTGTGACCACATGAATTTTTCATTATCTGATATCAGCATCTGTAATTATTCAGCCACCCATGAGGCTGCTCTCCTGGGTACTAAAGGCAGGCACATGTGGGCGGACCCTTGGGAACAAAGGGCCTGTGTGACCCACCTGCGTGTATGTGTGGTTACCTCCACGTGTGACTCAACTAAAACACTTGCGCGCATGCGTGGGTCGCCTGTCATGTGCATCATCAGCGTGTGACGTAGTCACGTCTCCCCCCTGTGCGCATGTGCTAGGCAGCCTTTAAAACTGGACGTGCCATCTTTGCCCTCTCTCTCTCTCCCCACCCCCATACACCGTTTCCTCAGGCCTGCGAGCTCCTTTCTTCTCTAATAAACTCCTAAGTGGGTTTGTTTGCCTCTCGTGTCTTCTCACTCGCGTCAGACATTTCAGCATCCCTTGAAGAGATTCTCCATTCTTATAGTTTCATGTTTTGTCTTTTGAACTGCATATGCTTGTATCCAATGTGCATTGAAGTCCATCTAAAAATCATTATCAAAACCTCACGACCTTTATTATTTCCTGGAAGTTTTCTCAGCCCAATATATTTTCTTCCCTAATTAGTGAATTTTCATTTATCTATCAATATCCAACTCAAATAACACCCGTGAATCTTTAAAAAATTTCCCAACAAATTAAGTCAATACTCCCCATGCCTCCTGTTTATTTTCTGGAATAGAGTAAAAACATGCCACTCTATTGATTGCAGCTCCTGTCCTTTTACTTCCCAAACAAAACAGGAGCAGCTTAGAAATGGGAGAATTTTTGGATACCAACCACATAACACTGAGCCTATAAATTGATCACAAAGCATTAATTTCATGCAGTGAAAATAATCATACAGGATTTGATGAGACTTTATTCTAACATATACATACATGAAAAATTACTTTCACATCATTCAAAAAAGAGGGTTACTTAAAAATATTTTCTTATTGAATTTCTCTTATTGAAGCAAAAAACTCAATTCTTACCTAAATGAGGATAAGAAATAAGTCATTCTGAAACAAAGTGTAGTGGACATTGCAGACATAGGTTGGCCAAAATTCCATTTTTCCATAAGGTAACTTCTAGTCTTATTTAAAAAAATAAAATAAACTCATAAAAAACACTTTAAATACATTGGGGCATATACAGTTGTAGGTTACAGTAAAGAAAGACAGTTTTTCTTAAAGACTTCAGATGCAGTGAAGACCTTCTTAACTTCTTAGGTTAGTGGAACCTGGGGCATCTATTTTTATATCTTAGTGCATAAACCTAATTGTCACAAGTATATGGGTGTACACAGACGTGAATAATACAATAGTATTTAAAGTGGTTAAAGACAACCCTTGCTGATTAGAAACCAAGTCAGCCAGTCAGCTTCTGTCAGGAAACACGGGTTCATGAGCATGCAAACCATGCTAGAAACATATTTCTTTAAAAAAAAAATCTAAATTAGAGGGTATATTAAGTGCATTGTAGTTTTATAAAATTGAGGGACAGAATGGAAAGGGTTGGATACTACATGTTGATATTTTTGATGTGTTAAGAAATATAGCAGAAGCTTTCGAGGTTTCTGAGGTTTTTTTTTTCCACATTTAATTTTTTATTATTGCATCATAAATAGTACCATTCAAAATTTCCACCTCCTCCGCTCATCCACACTCCTGTAAGTGACTCCAATAAACTCATTGGTTCACCAAAAAAGAAAAAAAGAAATATACCAGAATTGCTTTCAATTCTTTTCTAATTTTTTTAAGTTTGTCCTTTGAGCTGGTTAACAAAAGCCTGCAATGTTGAAATTTAAAAGCTGCTGATTGCTGGTAGCAAAAGATTCCAACTTCATTGGCTTCATATATAGCATCTCCATCTTTTCTTCCAGTATCATCACCTTTGTTTTAAATAGCTCTCTCATAGTGTAAATACAAGTCACATGTTTCAGATTTTCTGCCTCTGCCCCCAGGAACCAGTACAACTGAGTAAACATATCAAACTTCCCCTGCATTTGCAGCCTGAACAGATGTTAAGCACAAGCTGATCCACCTACATTCAACCTGAGAGCGTCCACATCCACAGACTGTTTAATTTTCCTTTTTCAGTTTATACTGAAGCATAGATTCTTGCTGGCACGAATAAATGTGGCATTTAAAGCAATCAAAAATGGCCCCACGTCTCACTTGATTTCCACAATTGTTGCTGTAATGATGGACTGCTGAGGAGAGAAACTTAATTTCCCTGGCAGATCTTCCCACATTGAAGCAACATGTTCATGGAGAGCCAATATTCAGTAATTACAGCACAATCCCTCACAAATTCACAATTCACTAACAGTATGCATTTTCACAATGTAAAGCTAATTTTCCTGTAACCAAATAAAACATGAAAGGATAACTAGAAGCAATGTGCAATCTAGATCATTAGACGATTGTAAAATTAGAGGATGTTTCAACAGGGATAGATTGCTAACATCAGGGATCTCAGAATGGTGTAAGCACTCTATTTTGAAGAAAAATGTTGTTAATGCTCTTGTAGCTCTCTGCAGCAACCCACAAATTATATATATGGCATACTTCTAGTTACATCAAATAACTAGTCACAATTATTTTACTTCAAAGACTTTTCCAGAAACTTCTCCACTTAATTCTTTCTTCATAGCAGAAGTTTCAGTTTTAATTCAATGGCACTATCCATACTATGTATCTTGCTGACCATACAGGAAATTTCAAACATACAATCACTAACATACAATATTTTAATTATGCTTAAGTTTTTAACATCATAAGAATGATTATAATCAAATGAATGTTAGAATTAGCCAAAGCAATCATTGTTAAGAAGTGAAAACATATAGAAGAGATACAGGAAGTACACACCATTCTATGTGATCACATCTCCTTTATTAAACTGTAGTGTTTCTTTCGATGTCTATAAAATCTACCATTTATTTTACTAATAAACATTCATATACATTGGTTTTAATCTAAATTCTATAATTATCACAACAATAAATGGCATGAATGTGACCTAAAAGTTTTATTTAGCATGGACAGTTACATCAAAGTTACTTTATGCTCTATATTCCTTACAGAATGAGGAAGCACTTGCTTAGCAATGGACTGTCAAGAAATAGTACAATAGATTGGAACAAAGCAAAAGCCTTATGGAGTGATTACAATTATGTGGATACAGTTATCTCAGTAAAGTGCTTGCTTTTAAGCATTAACATTTTGTCTTAATACCCAGTATATATACATATATATATATATATATATATATAAAAATATGTATATATATATATATAAAGAGAGAGAGAAGAGAAGAGAAGAGAGAAAGACTTACATGACCATGGCCACCTACAATCTGAGTGCACTGGGAAAGGAGAGACAAAAAAATTTCTCAGGCTAAGTGGCCAGTCATTCTACCCATATCACTATGTTCTTGAAAATAAGGTATAAAATGATTGAAGACTATGCCCAACTTTTGTCCATGCTATTTTCAGGTTCATTGACACATGTTTGCATGCATGCATGCATAAATACACACACACACACTCACACATACTCATACACCTCCATGAAAAAAAAGACATGCAAGACAAGTCAACAGTCTTACCTGAATTAGCCAGGAGTGGATTCTATACATTTGGCAAATACAGCAGGTATCTGTTTGTGCCAGCTTTGTTGGAGACTGGCAAAGCCATGATTTGTGTAGTTTAGGTTAGCTGCCTATTTTCATTGTTCACTTTCCTTTCTATGATCAGGGAATCATGGTTCCAAACGATTTAGTCACTGAATTCATGGGTGGCAAAACAACACCACTAATCTGAATTTCAGGTATTGTTTGGAATTCAAGAAAAATTCAAAAAATGTAAAAATAAGAATCAATTGTTTAATTTGTAAAGCTTATCTTATCTTGAATAATACACATTATTAGAAAGTAAGAAAAACATGTAATGAGATAATCATGGTGCTATAATGTGTATGTGGGAATTGCCTATGACACTCTGTTCTGTATAATGGTAAGGATGTTTATCAATGTTTAGAAATACATACAAGCATTCAATTTGATTTAATTGGATTAACTCATGAATGTTCATTTTCTTCAGATATACTGAAGGAAAAAGCCTCATATACCCCTAGAGCAGATAAAATGAGCAACAGAATATTTTATACTTCTCAAGGAAAAAAATGAACAAATGCAATTGTAGCGAATGAAGCTACCTGTGTAACTCAATGTTAAGACTAGAGAGATTCTTTCCTTCCTTGTAATGGACAATGTGTAGAAAAGACAAGTGCTGTAAATAAAAGTGTTGCCATGGCAACAGACATTTCAGCTTTTAACCTTCCATCACACAGGGATAATTTTGAAACTTTTTTTTATTATTTGTAATAGTAGTGGTGGCCTCTCAGTTTGTCATTTTCTGGGAAGAAGTAATTGGTAAAGCCTCAGGTCTTCAACATTTTGACCAATGTACTAGAGAATCTCTACTGCAGTGCCTGATTACTTGTAAAAGTTCAGTTTGTTTTCTGTGCTCAGAAACTTAAGGATAATATGTTTAAAGTTAACATTTTATTTACTCTAGTAACAAATATACCTTTTATTCATTCATTTTCACATGGGGACATGTTGTCTGGATTTGAGTGAAATATACACAAACAAATATACAATAGACATACATAAGTTAATGTAGTTTTGCTAGAGTCTTGGCTACCTAGAAACCTAAAGTTCATGCATCGTGTGTATTTCCCTTACTGAGTTATTTTAATATTGCTATAAATTCTACACTACACAGTGCAAATTATTATTTTACAAGCGCTGTTGGAAAGAAGTCTGAACAGTTATTAGTTTCTTCTTGTGCTTTGTGTTGAATCAATATTAGCAATGACTAACAGATTCTTTTGCAAGTTCATGTGGTTATTGACAGCCCTTAGCATACCTCGGAGGCTTTTAATTTGAGGACCTCAGTTTCTATCTAACGAGTTTCTATCCTTTCAGTTCCCCTCTATACCATATCAGTTCATAGCATTTTGTTTTCTTAAAGCCAATATGAAGACACGTACATATAGAGCTTAGCAAGACAGCTTTTACTCTCATGAGATATGATCATGAACAGATTTTTTTTCATATTTTTCCAAGCCAGAATCTAGTTATGCTTCTATTTTTTTAAAAAAAGATGTTTTAGTGTATATCTAAAATAATTAACGCCACATTTGGAACTTTTAAACCCAGGGAATAACGTTTAGAGGTAGTATTTCATGGATAGAGGAATATAGATACAAGGTAGAAAATGATACACAAATCCAAGTCTGGACTCAATCAACTTGTAGCTTATTAAACCATCTCTAATGGTTTCCTATTCCAAATGCTCTGTTTCACTGTGTATAAATGGTAATAACACATGATGGTGATGAATAAGTATTAAATTTCAGAAAGCTGCTTTCTGTGATCAAGGACCAAAATGCTTGATATTATTATCAAAACTAGACTTCATTATTTCCATTAAAATATTTAAATCTGCATATTTCCATATTTTTTGAAAATAGTTTATTATGTGTATATGTAAGCATATATGTGAGTATACATATGTGTATATATATTTATGGTTAGAATGTGACTTTTACTATAAAAACATGAGATTCTGTTTCATCTCAAAACATTACTTCAAGGTTTTATAAAGCAATATACTTACAGAGCCTAGGAGCTTAACTTTTTGTATTGTATGGGTTAATACATTAATGCTCTGAAATATACAGTGGTTTTATAAATCAGGAATGTGGTTCAAATGTCTTAGAACCATGCCTCCTATCAAAGACATGTAACTCTAGTTATTTGAGGAATGTTAATGACAAAAGAAAAGCCTATTTAAATTATACATGTTTTAGGCTAACGTAGGAAACCTAATGAGATAACATCTCCCATAACAGCAGCAACAACAACAAGAAAAAAACCAGATCATGACATGGGGCTATTACTAAATGTCAGAGTGCCTGCTGAGTACTTGCAAGGCCCTGAGTTCCAGGCCCAGTAAAGACAAAAATGAATTTTTCTTTCATTTATATTGAGTGGGAAGATTACGATCATTAGTTATAAATTAGTAACTAATTTTATTTTCTGCCAAGAAGAATATGAGAGATGGCCAATTGATTGCTTCTCTAAATCCATCTTCACTGAATTAGAGTGCTTAAGGATAGCTTCTACAAAGTGGACCTCAAAGGATGCATCTGATTCACTCCACCTTTTAGGCACAAGGACCTGTTGCAGCCTTCAAAAATGCAACTAACTTTTTATGTTGACCTGGAAATCTGTAATTATAAATTAGTCATAGTTTGTACTAATTTGGTAAGCGATGTGTTCAGAGGCTGAGTTGTACACATTCTTCTTTAAATTAATGGATTGTAGAATTATATCACCTACTGTGATTGAGCTCATAATGATGGATTTGGTATCAGATGTAATGATCTCCTTACAAATCCTTTAAAAATTGGAAAAGCCTTGTAAGTGGATAAGAAGTAGAGGCTGAGGCAATTTAGAGATTTTTTTCTTATTTTTTCTAATGTATTGTTTTTATTTTTCCATTTAAATTTCCATTTCCTCCCCTCCTCCCATTCCCCTCCCACACCTCCACTCCCCCTCCTCCCTCCCCTCCAGTCCTAAGAGAGGGTAGGGTACCCTGCCCTGTGGGAAGTCCAAGGCCCTCTCCTCTCCATCCAGGCCTAAGAAGGTGTGCATCCAAACAGACTAGGATCCCCAAAAGCCAGTACATGAAGTAGAGACAAGCCCCAGTGCCATTACTGCCAGCAAACAGGAAAAACTCTGTTGAAGTCTGTATTCTTTTTTAATTGGGTAATTTAGCATTTTAATATCTAGTTTCTTGAGTTCTTTGTATAGTTTGGAGATCAGACCTTTGTCCAATGTGGGGTTAGTGAAGATCTTCTCCCATTCAGTAGGATGCCTTTTTGTCTTAATGGCAGTGTCCTTTGCTTTACAGAAGCTTCTCAGTTTCAGGAGGTCCCATTTATTCATTGTTGCTCTTATTGTCTGTACCACTGGGGTTTTACAGAGGAAGTGGTCTCCTGTGCCCATGTATTGCAGGCTACTTCCCACTTTCTCTTCTATCGGGTTAAGTGTGGTCGGATTAATATTGAGGTCTTTAATCCATTTGGATTTGAGTTTTGTGCATGGAGCTAGATAAGGGTCTATTTTCATTCTCCTACAGGTTGACATCCAGTTATGCCAGCACCATTTGTGTTTTTTTTTGTTTGTTTAATTTTTAATTTTTTTTTTATTTTTCTCTGCTCCCCTCCCTGCCACTCCCCTCCCTCCTTCAACCCTCCCCCAAGGTCCCCATGCTCCCAAATTATTCAGGAAATCTTGTCTTTTTATACTTTCTACTTCCCACGTAGATTAATATCTATGTAGGTCTCTCTTAGTGTCTGTATTGTTGTTTAAATTCTCTGGGATTGTGGCTTGTAAGATGGTTTTCTTTGCCTTATGTTTAAAAACCACCTATGAGTGAGTACATGTGATAATTGTCTTTCTGTGTCTGGGTTACCTCACTCAAAATAATGCTTTCTAGTTCCATCCATTTTCCTGCAAAATTTAGGCTGTCGTTATTTTTTTCTGCTATGTAGTACTCCATTGTGTA